>LD688955.1:2596415-2642940 GCA_003118335.3 Papilio memnon | reverse complement strand
TAACAGCTACAATAAGTGAGATTTAAGGTTTAAGTAATTTTAAGGAATTATTTCGTTGCTTTTTAGTGTGTGTGTTTTTTTTTTGAGAATGTGAGCTATCGCGTAACACACATAAAAAATGAAAATAAAACATACAGACGACTTGAATACCTCCTTCTTTTGGGAAGTCGGTTAGAAACCGAGCGCTAGCGTCATATTATAAAAGGGTTGACGTATGCTTAAGCTGGTGTATATTTCTGAAACACTGGTAAAGTAAGGTAAAAACCATAATTTCTAGTCCGGTTATAAACTGACTATACCTACTGAATAAATTCACACATTTTAATTAAAGTTTAACTCACCTGAGACAGCTAAACAAAAAAAGGGGACAAAAATAAAATTAACTTTATCCATTTCTGTGTTCGTTGTAGAAGTCAACCACACTTACTGTGCATGCTTCCCCTTATATTATAACGTAACTTATCTGTAATAATTAAGATAACGATATAAGCGTTGTCAAAGGTTAATAGATAGAAAATATTGTAGTAATTTGGATATTTGGGGTTTACCTAAGATATTCAGATTGTATAGCAAACTAGCTATTGCCCGTGACTTCGAGTGGAGTCTTAAATTTCAACACTGTATTTTCCTCGTATTTTAAGCTTTACGGGATAAAAATAAATGAAACAAAAAACATAAAGTGCCTAATATGGTTAATTAATTGTTGTTGAATGTACTTAAGTTAGTTTTTAATTATGATTTGACTGAAGGAATAACATCTCTCGATAGAAACTTTCATCTCCAATTTAGAGTTTTACAGGATGAATTTAGTCAAGTGGTATTCTTAAAATACTTGACTTAAGGAGATAGCCATCAGCCCAATTGACAGAGCAAATTTAAAAAACAAGTAGCCTTTAATATGCCCGACCTTGTCAGCTACCCCCCCCCGGTAAAAGTTCCGTCAATATCGGCCGAGCCATTTCGGAGATTATCCGGAATGAACGCGGATTGCGGACGGACAGGCAAACAATAAAAAAAAATTAAATGCAAATTTCGGTATCAGCAGCGCAAATACGTCATAAGGAAAGGATAAGAAGGGAAGCGGATTTCTAAGGGCAGCGGTTGCTTAGCCATTTCGGCGGATTCAGGTGGCCGCTTACTCGTTTACCATCTATCATATAAAAAAAGGTGAAAGCAGACAGATTTACTGAAATAAATATCCATTTCAATTGTATTAAAGGCAGATGTGAATCGTTTGAATAAAAAACTTGGTAAATATGAATATTTACTGTGACAGAGCTGTACAGAACAAAACAGGAATACGCCTGAATAAACTTACAGTCGAAAAGTTTCGTCGAAAGCTGTTCCGGCCAGTTGATCAAACTGTGCCGCGCAGCGTTTAATTTACCCAGGAAAGGTTCATAATAAAACATATTCGTAGTATATTTAATATTTAGGGAAGCTAGAAATGTCTGAATTGTAATTATATTATTTTATATTGATTTACTTACTGTTGGTCGTAGAATGAACTCAGCGTAAGTAATCTTACTAATATTATAAATGGGAAAGTTTAGATGGATGGGTGGATGGATGGATGGATGTTTGTTAGAGTTTGTAGCCTAAACAGCTGAATGGATCTCGATGAAATTTGGCATAGATGTAGAGGATAGTCTGGGAGAACACATAGGCTACTTACTTTGGTTTTTTATACTTCCACGTGGACGGAGTCGCGGGCGACAGCTAGTTTATCTATATTACTACTAGTCTATACTAATATTATAAAAAGGAAAGACGAATCTACTGGGCCGATTTTAAAAATTCTTTCATCGTTAGAAAGGTAATTTATCTGGGAGTAATATAGGCTATATTTTTGATTGCACGCGGACGAAGTCACGAGCAACAGCTAGTGTAGTATAAATTGGCTGCAAAGTTCCTGTTACATAGCTGTATGGAGCAGCTGTACATTCAAGACATATCTAATTACTGCTCGGAAAAGCTCTTGAATTACAAGTACATAAGTAGTATCCTGAAGTAGAAACCGCGCGCTTGTCTTTGTTATTGTTTAACATCTCCCTATTTATTACGTAACAACACTATAGAACAATCTAGAAGTTGTTAATCTATAGTATAATAAGTAAGTGTAAGCATTATAGTTAGTTTTTAGAATCTATTTTTTTTTTGTTCACTGCTATTTTTCATCTCTATTTTCTCAACTTTTATATACACATCAGTAAAAATGTTTAGGAGACATAAAAAATAAGATTAAACGCGGAAATCTTGTTACTTTCACAAAAGAGTTTCAATATTGCAATTTTCTTTGGGATAGTGGAACGATATAAACATCGGCACTTCAGTAAACGACTTACACCCTAATACAAACCCGAACATAAAAACGAACGAAAAAAATGTAATACGGAAAAATTGTATAGCCATGTATGTACACACTAAAATACGACATCAATACACATAGCGAACTTTTTTTTCAATGACACATGGTTTGATAATTAGGAAACAATTGAAAATTAGTCTTACATATGCCTCCGTCACAACTAAATTGGGTCAAAACCGGAAAAACGCGAGTTATTCAAAATATTTTTTAAATAAGATGCCAAGATTATTTTGTTATACATTTCTTAGTATTTTCACTGCCTCTTCCCAAGAAATGCATGTGCAGGTAAAGTTTTCAATACTAATGTACAATTAATTAAGTCGATTAATTGCATAGTTGCGTGCAATCGGATCTTCACTTAATGATGAATAATTTGAATACTACTTACTTATTAAACTCTCATAATAAGAAAAATAACTTATCAATCACATCTCATGGTTAAAATTCAAATATAGTAATATGTTACGCTTTAATTTCACATAGAAGAGAATATCTAAAATAATCGATTCTGTTTTTTGACCACGATGAATCTAAAGATTAAAACGTATTTTTCGATGCCTACACCGAAGGTTGTCACGTGAATATAGCCGTGTTATAATTTATATAGTACAAAATACCTTGGAATTTCCAATTGAATTTAAGATAAAAAACGGATTTCAAATTTCCGTACTGCACTTAAAAATTTATCTGTAAAACTGAAATATGGGTGCGATTGCAAAGTGAATGGAATTAAAACAAAAGGTATTGCGAGGTGGAAGAGTTTCGTTTCCCGTCTCACACGTTATAGTTGCGACGAACAATGACTCGATAACAATGCCTTTATAATTTGGACAAAGTGACGTCACTCGAACAAAAGACTCCCTTCACTCATTATTATGAAAAAGTACTCTTCAAAGCATCATATTATTATATTTTTCTACGTGCATTTAACAAAATATAAGAATGACAAAAAAATAAACCAATTTACAATAACGCTACCAGTGTTTGTATTTTAGTTTCGTTTAAGCGACACCCTTTGATTTAGTCACCTTCATGTCCGGCAGATGAAATTATTAAAAGTTGCCACTCACCTTACATTTCGACGAAGCAACTACATTTACGTTTTAAAAACATGGCACTAGTTTTTTACTATCTGTGTTAATATGTATGGAGTCAGCTTTTGTTTCATTTTTTTAATTAAAAAAAAATCATTTGACTGCAAGATCTGCACAAAAAAAGAACAAATTAGAAGTAGTCAAAACCTTTTAATACATTGAATTATATCGTTCATTTTTCTTATAACTTTATACGACCCTTACTTGAATTCATAAAAATTATGGACACTAAAATTTTTGTGCCTTTATATTTTGGAGAGATTGCGCCGGAACAGTTTACGAGATACCCAATGTTAGTAATAACCCAAAGACTCCAATACATTTGGTTTTTTTATATCAAAAGGTGGCAAACGAGCAAGCGGCCACCTGAATCCGCCAAAATGGCGAAGCACAGCTGCCCATAGACATTCGCAATAACCGATGAGTTGCCTACCCTTGATCAACGAAGGAAACGCACATAAAGAGGATGTTTACCCTTCCTATGCGTCTCATCCAGCATGAAATCCACATTCCCTTCCCATCCTTTTCTTATTAGAAAAAGGGTGGGAAGGAAACGGGACTAAAGATGGGCTTCCGGCACCACACTCATCAGACGAAACGCGGAATGGCTCCCACTTCACGCCTATTTTCTGTGGTCGTGGCATTGCACCAGGCGAGCCGACCCATTCGTGTGAAGATGTTAAAGCGGGCTCTACCACTGTAGAAGATACTTTATACGCATACATAAACATATCTTTAGCTACAAGTTTAGCGTAAATTATCTATTTATTTGTATTTGATTTGTCTGTCTCAGTGTTTCTAATAACCGATAGTTAGATCTTGGTCTAATTTCCCCGAGTTTACTAGTCGTAATGCTAAAGAAGAGCATCAAATTGGCAAAATTTATATGAGGAAAAGTTTCATAGCCTCCAGCCTCTTTGACTTGAGCTACTGTTCCAAGAGAACTTTGAACAACTTATATCTGAAAAGTTCCTGATACAAGCAGTTAACCTGAACTTATTCGAGTTTTTGAAATTTTGAACGTCGAGTTGGTTTAATATGAAAGAAAGCGTGTTAGAAGCATTACTTGTAAACATTTAGATTGCATACTTAATTGATTTATTTTTATCTATTCGCTTTTCAAAATTGGAAATAAAATTGATCTGTTGAACCTACAAAAAATGGAATCCAAGGGGGATATGAAGAAGGTTTTCCTACAGGTGTTTCAGAGTAAATATTATGGTAAAAATAAACAAAACAAGGACTTCAAAGCAAATGATATGAGAATTCACGTCAATGTAGCCGATCTCACTGCGCCCGTGCTGTATTTTTTTTTATACAAGCAAGCGGCCTCCTAAATCCACCGAAAGGGCGAAGCGACCGCTGCCCATAGACATCCGCAATTGCAGGTGCGTTGCTTACCTTAAATCGACGGAGGAGACGCATATAAAGAAGATATTTCCCCTTTCTATGCGTCTCCTCCACCGTCAAATCCACTTTCCTATCCAATTCTTTCCTTATAAGAAAAGGGTGGAACGGGAAAGGGACTAAAGTTGGGCCTCCGGCACCACACTCATCAGACGTAACGCGGAATTGCTCCCACTTCACGCCTGTCTTCTGTGTGGTCGTGGTATTGCACCAGGCGAGCCGACCCATTCGTGCTAAGATCTTAAAGCGGGCTCTACCACTGTTAAGATCTTATCTTGTGGTGGCAATAATTTATGCGACAGGATTTACCTTCGAAGATAATCTTTCACCCTTTCACCATTTATGTTATTCAATCTTTTATAATATTAGGTTACCAATTAGGAAAGTTGAGAAAGACCTACCAAAATGCATGTAATAATAGAATGAATGTAATAATAGAATACTAGCTATCGCCTGCAACTTCGTCCACTTGCACTTAAAATAACAAAAGTAAATAGCCTATGTGTTCTTCCAGACTATCCACTATATCTATGCCGATCTATGAATTTCAACGAGATCCGGATCCGGTTTAGGATACAAATTCTAATATTAATAAGATTAACCTTATACACAAAAATGTCATGAAAGAGATATTTAAATCTATTTTTCAAACATAACAGTTAGTAGATAAGACCAATTCCAATCTTTAGTAAGACAACACTGAAGTAGTAACTAATGGCTTGCACCTAGAATCTATTTATGTTAATACAGAGATTTATCTCCTTTTAACTAGATTGCTAGTAAATTTTTAATCAAAGTGAAGCATTAAAATGTTCAGTGAACAAAGTTAAGCTAAATAAAGCCGTTAAAAGCTGGATTTAAACCACAAATCTGTATAATCGTATTGTATGACACCGAAGTATAAATTAAATATTAGGAGCTTTAGTTAGGTACTTAACATAGAGAATAAATCATTATTTGTTACGATATATTTTAATACATTATTAAGGTTTGAATCCTTTGAATCAATGTTAATTTGTAGTTTGTACTCTGGAAGAACACATGGGCTACTAATTATTATTCTTTCTTAATGCAGCGCGGACAGAGTCGCGGGCAACTTAGCAGTGTATAATATTAGTAAGATTTAAGACGAAGATCATATAAACTAATATAGTTGGCAATGCTGTATAGTCAATCATGTACAACTTGGCGATACGGGATTATTGTGCCGATGTGGTTTGGCTTATTCCCAAATAACCATTATTCGAGCCAAATAAAACTCACAAAAACGTTTGATTTAATTAGACAAAAAATACATTTTCATATCATGTTTGTATTGGCACTGCACAGTTCACATTACAATTAAAGGTTAATTATGGTTACAATAATAGTTGCATAAAACTAAGACTAAAAATTACTACGAGTACAGACTACATACGAGTATCTAATCTGTATGTGGATATAAAGGTAATTAAAAACCTAATTAAAAACTCTTGATCTAAAATTATTTAGATTCTAAATAATTCAACTAAGTATAAGAAATTTATATCGTGGCAACTTGAACTTTGAATTATTTATAACTTAAGGAAAAAATATACTTAAATACATTTTTATAATGGGATTTTTTAGAAACAAATCCAACAGAGATAGAAGTAAAAAAATGGGACCCACCTGCAAGCACTACCTTTTGGATAACAAAAGAATTTTCAAAATCGGTCCACCAGTGCCGGTGATATCGCGTAACACGCATAAAAAAATACATACAGACGAATCGAGTACCTCTTCCATTTGAGAAGTCGGTCAAAAACTACGAGTGAAACGTATTCAGTATTTTCATATCAGTGGAAGCACTTTATCAATATG
Source organism: Papilio memnon (assembly GCA_003118335.3). Taxonomy (NCBI): domain Eukaryota; kingdom Metazoa; phylum Arthropoda; class Insecta; order Lepidoptera; family Papilionidae; genus Papilio; species Papilio memnon. The sequence goes on along the minus strand of LD688955.1, from coordinate 2,636,229 downwards.
GAAAACCCATTTACGAACATTGTTTGTTGCCTTGTGAAGCCAATCCATAGAATTATGTATATCATAGTCGTCCATAAAAATATACTATTGGAAACGTAAACATTTGTAACATTGTAAACAGCAATCAAGTATAGTTGTGTTTTATTGAAAAATTCATAAAAAACAACGACATGTGATTGTCTATGCGTATCTACCAACGAATGTTATACGTTATTTGTACTTCAAGGTGTAAATTCCATACATATATAACTTCTAATTGCGTAAAAGAGCTTATTGTCGCATAAAATGAAATTTTAAGACTATCAAACGAATTTCTTTACGTTAATCTGTGCTAATAAGAGGTAAATGTGCCATAATGTACAAGCCTTATAGCATTAAAACGCAGTAAAGGGCTGCTAAGGGCATTAATTAAGGAAGCTCCCCAGACTAAATATCGTCACTTAGAAACACATAACTAAAGGTTAATTAAGTTTCATTAAGCTTCGTTGATAACAAAAAGAGGGAATGTATGAATTTTTAATGTAACGTCATAACATCGAAAATATTTTATACATCCATCTTAACTATCGAACTTAAGCGTGGTCGGTTACAGCTACTGTCCTTATTTGAATTAAGGTTTCCATTTCCGAAACATCTGTATAAAACATTATTATGATCCCCCAAATACAGATAACATTTTGTATGGTGTTTGGACAGGGGAAACTCTGGATATGTCTACTTGGTTGGTACGGTAATTAAAATTCGGAAGTAAATGTACCAGCTATTAAATTATGTAAACTAAAGTGAAATACACAATTGTAACTAGCTTTCGCCCACAACTCCGTTCACGTGGAATTACAAAAAACAAAAGTATTCTTCCAGACTATCCTCTACATATATTTTCACCGAGATCCTTCCAGCAATTTAGGCTACAAATTGTAACAAACATTCATCCATCTAGAAAAACAAGCCTATGCGTACCTTTTTCGACTCTGTAAAAAGTTGTAACGGATTTTAGTGTTGCCAGAGCCCGAATTTTCTCGCTGATACGCAGTACGCCTCGGATTCAAATTGACAATTCGCGGCGTCTCAACAGCTGTTCGACCATTATATCAACCTCAAAGCGACGTATATTAATTTATTGCACGTGTTTTCGTTTTATATATGCTAGAAGATCAATATTAGAACAAAGAATATCATGGACGAAGAAGTTGGAGTTAGAGGTACGAATTTGGATATATCTTAAATAATTAGATTTTGAAGAACGCGTGTTGTGAAATCATGCCGTTGAACATGCTTGAAATTTTTATTGATGTTTTCCCTTAAGTTAAATTGGCATACGAAAATATTGAGTATTAATTATTATTTTACAAATGTTCCCTATCAGAAACAGCAATAACTGAGAAAATGTACATTTCTTTGTCTAACAACGGGACGCTTATACTTAAGAGTTTTCTAGATCGTTGTACTATTGGGTTAATATTTCAGCTTGTTTGCCTCTTCTTGTTTTTTACTTTCTCACGTATTTAAAAAAACGACTTGATATCATACAACTTTAAATATATAGAACATTGTTGATAATTACCTTATAGTTCTTCATAAAGACATTCAAACACAATTCCTTTTTCCTCATTAAATAAGTTCTTTGGATTTAACGTGTGTTTAAAAATAACATGTGCAAAACCAAGACGTTAAAAATATAAAAAATACCAAATGACATTTTCCTTATTTTATCTTTAGCTATGGGAAAATATATTTATACTCATATTGAAACTGTATTCATAACAATAACATGTATTAATGTAAAATATTTTTAAGTCAATTTGTTTCTAGTTTAATGTTTGTTAATTCAATTTTTATGTACTATAAGGTTAATTAAGAGAAATTAACTTTTTTATTTCAAAGCTCCCGTTACCAGACGCCGGGGTAAAATATCAGTGGAAGTATCAGATGAGGGTAAACCATCATCAGCTCCCGGTACACCTACAAAGAAAAGAGGCGGTCGGAAACCTGCTAAGCCAGAACTTGAATTAATCAATGAAAATGGTAAAATATATTTTTTAATTTACAACAGATCTATTTTAATCTAAAAAATATTTGTCTTTGCATTCTACATGTTTCTAAACCAATGGAGAAATTTTTAATAAACCTTACATAACTGTAGGATGATGAGCTCTAATAAATCAAAGAAATACATATTTATCTAATGTTATTTCTGACACTATATTATTTGTCATTTGATATCTTTGTTATTTGAACTTTTAACCTGTTAGTGATTCGCTAGATAATAAAAAGTAATTAAGACAAATTTATTGCTATTCTTCTAGTGTAAAATGCTCAATTAACAATAAATAAAAGGTAAAACCATCACATATTTTAAAGTCTACCTTTGTTGATCAGAGTAAGAAAATTAAGCAAAGCAAAATCATTATCCTTATTTTAATGTTTAATTTTACAGTTGTAGAAGAAAATGTAAAACCAACAACAAAGAAAACTGCAGTGAGAGAGATAAAAGATATTGAAGAGAAACCTGTGACACCATCAAGGCGGAGTGCAAGAATAAAATCAAATACTAGTATTGTAGCTGATACAGTGCAAAGTTTTGATTCTCCCAGAGCTAAGAGAGCTGCAAGGAGAACATCTCAAGCTGGTAAATTCTCAATTAGCTTGACTTGCAGCAGAATTCTGAAACTAATCTCATTTCGCTTTGTAAGCACCGCTTACAATCAAACATCAACATTTCAAAGATATTAAGAGTTTAGGTGTTATTCAAGATGCTGTTACAAATGTTGTTTTATTATTTGGCTGTTGATGTTTTACACTGTTTTTGGGTCAGTCAGGTCACATGGGTGGTCAGTTTTATGCATGTATTTCGATTTAGGCTAATAAGTTTGTTTTTTAGCTATACACATTTTGATAAGCGTCTCTGGTTTTTTATTTATTACACATATTTATATGTCGATATAATGAAATATACCATTGTTATTGCAGGAAGTGATAATGAGATACCGCTTACGCCCATTAGGCAAACTCGACGAACAAGACGAGATTCAACATCAAGTATTGAAAAGCAAGGTACATAACTCACACCAATATTTCTTAATAAAATTCTTATTTTCCTTATCTTTATTTTTTTGTTAATACCTATGATGTTTGTATATCTTTACAGATGCAGTAACATCAGATGTAAAGACATCAACAAAAATACCTGAACCTATCTCAGAGGAACCGGAAAATATCACTAAAGATACAAATGGTGAACTTAAAACTTCAGATAACGAAAACTCAAAACAGAGCCCTATTCGAAGGAGTCCTAGACTTATGAATAAAAATTCCGCAACAAATACCCCAGAAAAAGATGACAAAAATGTTGGGTTAGAAGGTAATACCATAAATATGTCTCAATCTAAGAAAGAGGAATATGAAGATGATAAAGTGTCATCAACTGTTGGTTCTGAGAGTACAATTGAATCCAATACTAATACCACAACAAAAGAAACGTCTCAGTCAGACAAACTTTCAACCTCCAGTGCAAATCTAATAAAAGATCTAGATGTAAATCCATCAAAAACATCACATGTGAACAAGAGTATGTCAGAAGCTCAGGAAACTAGCAAAGTGAAACATAAAAGACAAAGGACTAAATCATGGACAACCATTACTGCTCCAGCTTTATCAAATAATGATTTCTATAGTGATAATGAGAAAACAAGAAAAAAGCGTCAGTCGAACTGTTATATTCTTTTGGAAAAAGTAGATAGTTCTGGATCTGGTGATTGCAAATTGAATAGTAGCAACAATGTTGATAAACCGAGTGACCTTAGTGCTTCTGAAACAAATAACATGAAGAAATCTTCAACAAAGAATAAAACATCACTTCTTCACACATCCAATAGATTGGATTCTAATAATGAAGCTACTCTAGACAGTGGAATCACAAATCTGTTTAAAAGTGATCCAAGTAATAATATCCAAGCTGTGGTATTGATGGAAGATTCAGACAGTAACACTCTTAAAGACGTGGATGAAGATCAATGTGTTCCGGTTGTAGATCATAAGTTAGAGGAAAAAAGTAATGACGAACCTGATTATCCTTTAACCACCAACTTCGAAAATGCCAAAAATGAATCTATTTTTAAACACACAAAATTGTTTGAACTTAAACAGCCTAGCTCGAATGACTCTTGCGAACCAATGGATGTGGATGAAACTTTACCTGAAATACTAACTAATAATTTATCTAACAAAGAAATACAATCAAAAGAAACTCCTGAAACTGTTACAAATGATAGTTTAAATAAATCACCAATGAAATCTTCCAGGCGTATTTCAACTGGCGATACTTTGGATAAAAGTGGTAATGAAAATAAAAGTACTCTAATACTATCTCAATTAAAAGATTCAATCTCTGAAAACAAATCGCCACAAATACTATCCAAGTCAGTTAATGTCTCAACTGGGACTGCAGCAACAACAGAAATTAACAAAACTCTATCCAAGACATATTTAACTAGTACACCTCTTCAGAAAAAGAATGTGGAAAAACAAGATGAACAGATTTCGAATATATTCGATCACAATGTTTCTAAAAGTAAAGCTAAAGCTACTCCCAAGAAAAACATGTCGGCTATAACAAATAGTCAATCTTCTGAAGCAGAATCCAGTGCCGACGAAGAATCTGACGCCAGTGATAAGGAGAGTTTGTTAGACAATGAAGCTGAAGAAGCCAGTGATAACTATTTATCTGGAGATAGTCGAGATGAAGAGGAGAAGCAATATGAAAAAGAAAACGAGGTAGTGGAAAAGGGAGAAACATTGTCATCTGAAGAAGAGTTCTCCAATGACTCTGATTACGAAAAAGATTCCTTTCTGGTTTCTTCCAATGAAGAAGACAATGAGCTACTCAGTGGAAGTAGTGATGATTTATCAATGAGTGATAATGAACTGAAAATGACCACAAAATCGAAGCAAAAATATGACGAGAGGAAATTAAAACAGCAAAAACAGGCATCTAGAGAAATGTACCAATCGCGGCACAAGTTAAGTGATTCTAATAGAAGCTCAAAATCAAAACTACAAAGTTCGGATTCTTCGGACCCTGAAGATGATGTGATAGGTCCAAGAAAAAACAAAAGAAACAGGCTAATTTCAATTAATGAATCCGGTGCTAAATCGGATTTGGAAAATTCCATTCAAATGGAGAACCAACAAAAAGGTAGGAAGTCATTAGATAGGAGTGCATTAAATGAAAAAGAAATAACTATTTGCGAAGAGACAGAAGATACTAAAGAAATTCATGATCCACTGACAACTCAAATAAAAATAGAACCAAAGACCCCAATTAAAAATATGAACGTTTCTGTTGGATTTGTCGATACCAATAATGTAAGAAATACACCTTCTCGAGAAAACTTATCGAAGTCCAAAAACCCATTAGAAGGTTCTGATGATGATAGTTCTGCTTTAAGTAGCGAAGACACTGACATTGCAAAGAATTACGATAATGTTCTTAAGGAATTAAAGTCTAGAAATACAAACGTCTCATTAAATTTAGAGGAAGAAAGTAAAGTAAAAACACCGACAAAAGAATCTACAAAAGCAAAGAATATGTCATCACAAAATATTAACGATGTGACTTCAAATCTGGATAGGAGTAAGAAAGAAAGCAATAAGGGTAAAACAAACACTAAAGACGATATTGCTCTGACTGAAACAGTCGAAAATTCCAATGTAGGAAACCTTTCTTTAAATTTAAATAAAAAATCTAAGAAAAAAGACAAACAGTCAATTGTTGATCAACTAAACCTCACTCAAGTTAAGGTTAAATCTACGAAAACTACAGCGAAAATTAAGGAAAGCCTTATTGCGGATGACTCTTCTGATTCTATCGACTTAAAATTACTTGTCTCTGAAGACAGTATGGATTCCAATAATAAAGAACGAAAAACTGATGAGAAACCGGAAGAATTTATACCTTTAAAGAAATCGGAAGCAAAAACCAATATTCGTGAAAATGAGGGTAGGTGAACAATTATTTTTAATAAATCATTCATTTTTGCATCATTAAAGAAAAGTTTACGTAAAATAAAGACGTGTTGAGCCAAATAGTAAAGTCAAACTTAATAATTTAACTAGTAAAATTTCTTTTTTTTTTAATAAAATACTTATTTTTTAAATTCTTTTAGATATTAACGACCAAGAGGAAGAAATGCCGTTCTTCATTGACACTGTTGGTGACAGCTCTATGAGGGAAGATAATGATGTTAAAATACTGATAAGTGGTATGTTTTGCCCGACTTATAGGAGAATAATGTAATTCTGTATTTATATGAGAATAACATTTCAATGTGTTGGGATTTTGACACTTTTCAAGGGTGTCAGTTGATACATATTATTTTCCGGAGTGTTCAAGAAAATATCAGCTCTGCTTCTCTTGTTGAAAAAAATGTTCAACACAAATATTGTTTAAAGCGCGTTTAATAAATTGATAGAAGTAAAATTAGTATAACACAAAGTAATATACAATTTAACTTAAATGTGTGTTTACTGTTTATGTTTCCAGATGCCTGCAGTACTGCGGATTCTAATGACGATGGCCCGCCTCTTGAAATTTCATATAAAAAACGCAATTCTCTCCTCAATAGCGTGAAAGAAAAAGGTAAATATGCTTTATGTTCTTTGCAAAAGAATAAATATGATAACTGTTCATCAATGTAATTTAGTAGAAAATTAATAAAGTAGTGTTTTAATCTACTAGGCAAAAATATCGTATACTATAGACGATGCTTTAAAGTCTTACTTCCTATGTGACTATTTGTATTTTACGCTATTATTACGTGAAATTTTATTTTGTAAATGTAAATATTCATCTAATTTTTCAGATAATTCTAGTGAAACATCTGAATTAGGAAATACTTCAAAGAATTTAAATACATCAAATATTATCGATAGTGAAAAGAAGAACAAAAGGAAATCATTAAATAAATCAAATCTGACAGAAACTCAATCGACAGAATCTACCGAAGCTGTGAATAAATCTTTAATTTCTAAAACACCAAAGAGTGAAACTAAAAAGAAGAATATTAGACTTCAAGAATCTCACAATAAGTCTATTCCGACAGACATGCAATCTATAGACGAAGATGACAATATTACTCAATCGTTTGTTCCAAAAACACCTAAAAGTGACAAGAAAAAGAAAAAAAATAACAGCATTTTAGAAACACAAAATGATACTTTAATAGAAATTAAACTCACAGATACCGAGGATACTAATCGATCGTTGATTTCGAAAACTCCAAAAAGTGAAAAGAAAAGCAAGAAATTATCTGAAACCCAATTTAACGAAGATGTAGTCAACAATTCCCTCACATCGAAGACATCTAAAAGTGATAAAAACAAGAGTATTTTATCAGAGTCCCTTCATATGTCAATTCTAACTGAAATTGTAGATGACAGTAATGAGGCGAACGACAAATCAGTAACTATAAAAACACCTAAAAGTGCAAAGAAAAATAAGAATAAATCCCACACAGATGAACCTGAAATTATAGATACATCTGATGGTAAATCATTGACTTCACAAACTCCTAAAGGAAAGAAGAAAAAGTATTTATCACAATCATTAAACAACTCGATTCTAACCTCAATTGAAATCGATACAGAAGATATTTCTGAAGAAACTAATACTAGTGGTGGAACGAAAAAAAAACATTCAAAATCACTACACAGTTCAATGATGGAAGAAAATATAACACACCAGTTAGGAAATTCAAAGAAAAAGAGTCCTAAAAAGAAACAACATATTGAAACAGGTATGTGCATTAATATTTTAATTTCCAATCTATACTTAAAGAGGAAAGATTTGTATTTTTGTATGTATTAGATTCACGTAAAAACTACTGGGCCGATTTCAAAAATTCTTTCTCCATTAGAAAGGTAATTTATCTGTGAGTAACATAGGCTGTGTTTTTATTATTTTTTAATTTCACGCGGGCGAAGTCGCGAGCAACAGCTAGTACAAAATAAACCCACCTATTATTGTTACTATAAATATAAAATAGAAAGAACAGAGTCAATATAAAAGTTTGTCAATACAAAAATACAAACCTTACTAGCTGTTGCTCGCCTCTTCGTCCACCTAAAATTAAAAAATATAACCCATGTTATTCAGCGATAACGTAGCTTTTTAACGGCGAAAGAATTTTTGAAACTGACCCAGTAGTTTTTAAGGTATTTCAATGCATACAAAAATACAAATCTTTCCTCTTTGTAATGGATGGATGGGTGGATGTTTGTTAGTGTTTGTAGCCTAAACGGCTGAACGGATTTCAATGAAATTTGGTATAGATGTAGAGGATAGTCTGGAAGAACACATAAGCTACTCACTTTTGTTTTTTTAATTCCACCCGGACGGAGTCGCGGGCGAAAGCAAGTTTTAGTATAAATATATATGTTTATTATCTATTTCTTCAGGAGATGATGAACAAAAGGTGGAAACAGAAGATATACCTAAGAAAGATAATATCGCAGATGAAGGTAATTATTTCTCTTAAACATCAAAGAACTTTGTACATTTATACTATTATCAGATTAAATTAACCTAGCATTTTGACTTATATTAGAGAAATATGTATGTTTTATTTTCTTAATTAAAATTTCAACAGGAGAAGATAATGAAGGAATAAAGAAACGTAAAAGGAAGCACTCTGGCACTCCTGCTTTAGAAGTTGTTTTAACAGGTTCGTTTCACATGTGATAGTTTATATAAATATCTATATTATATAAACAAAATATATATTTGTATTCTCTATACATTAACATTTGTTTTAGGCGAAGCTACCAATGAATCTATTCCCAGACAATCGAAAAAACTGAGAGTGTCACAAAATTCTGAAGAATCTAGTAAAACGGGAACTGAAGGTAATTGCAACAATATGTTAATCATCTATATCTATAGTAATATTATAAAGAGGAAAGATTTGTATTTTTGTATGTATTGGAATAACTCAAAAACTACTGGGAGGATACCAAAAATTCTTTGACCATTAAAAAACCATGTTATCGCTGAGTAACATAGTCTATATTTTTTCTTAGTTTTTAATTTCACGTGGACGAAGTCTCGAGCAACAGCTAGTTATATATTATACAGAATAAAAATCTTATCTTACTAATATATTACAAATGCCAAAATTTTGATGGAGAGAAGAATGAATGGATGATGTATCGCTATAGGCTGTTTGGCTGTATGGCTAAATGAAATTTGATATAAGTGAAAAACATAGTCTAAGAGAATGTATAATTACTTAAAAGTTTTATAAATTCCTGAGGTTGAACTCGGAGGGAAAAGGTTGTTAAAAATGTGTTGATGCATCTTTCAGAGACAGAAAAATTAGAATTGAATAAATTATCTCAAAACATCATAATCTCTTCCAAAAAGAAAGACAAGAAGATCACAGAAGCAGAAGGAAGTCAGTCACAAAATAAAAATGAAAAGAACCTACTATCGGAAATTCATTTTGCTGGTAATGTATCAGTTTTATCCAAGTAATTAATATCTATGTTTTTAAATAAATCATTTTATTAATAACTATAATTTATACTTTTAAATTGTTTAATTTTTTTTAAAAACAGGACAAAATGAAAAGAAAGAAAATGGAAATGAAAATATTCATGATGATGATAGCCAAGCTTCTGTTTCAGGTAAATGAGAAAACTTACTAAATTAATGTAAATATCAATGTTTTACCGCAATCTTAAATAATACTAAGACTGGTAAAAATGTCATGTAATGCTATTTAAAGTATATATTTTCTGATCGGTGTTATTTTTTTTAGCAAATACTAAAACCAAAGCAGGCAAAAGTAAAAAACGCAAACACAGGGAAGATGATGATGGAAGACATAAAGATGCTAAGGTACAGTTCATTATACATTTTTGTAATAAAATTGAATACAGTTTTACTATAATCTTTATTTATAAATAAGTAATAAGCAAAAATATTTAATTATGAAGGTTACTTTTGTATATATATTGATGTACACTGTTGTATTTGTTATTTGTTCAAGGTCCTCAAAGAGAACTCGTTAGATCAGATACACATTCCCCGACTACCACCTTCGGTACTAAATAAATTGACAGACAAACCTAAAATGAAAGCTGCGATGAAGAGACAGAAAGCAATTTCCACAACAGAGTTTCAAGTAGAAACTGCTAAAACTAGAAGAAACAAACCATCAAACTATTTAGAAGAAAGCATTTATATACAAGATGAGGATTGTGGAACATCTAAAAAGCAAAAGAGAGCTATCAAGAAACCCCAAGTGTTGCCTTTTGTACCGACAGCAGCCATTTCAAACAGCGGCTTCACGACTAATTTTAAAGTTAATGTTATACCACAAGATATCAAATTTGTCGCGCAATCTAATAATGCCAGTAATTTTAAAAATGATTATTTGAATCGCAACAAACAATATCGTTCCCAAACTTCGTTTAAAAAGAATAGAAATATTAAAATGTCCAAATTTTGAAAACATGTGCTTTGATAGTTGCTTAGTAAAACGAAGACTGTAAAGATATTGTTGTTTGCTTCCTGTTTTAAAATATTATTATTACGTATGAAAACTATGGTCTTAATTGATATTTTTAATGAATGCTCAGTGCCTACTAGTAGCCACTAAAATAAAATGAATGTTAACCTTTTTATATTTATAATATCTATGGACATCATTGTTGTTTCAATTTTTATATCATTCCAATTATGTTTTTTTTTAACCAACGGTTTTGATGACTTTGTTTTAGTTATTGATAATTATTATACTTAGAATATCCCTTTTGGTAGGTGATTGTCATAAATGTTTTTAACTTTTTCTTATTAAAAGGATTTAATTTTAATTATCCCGCCGTAAATAAATATACTCTATTAGTCAATAGATGGCGTTAATGAACTCTAAAAGGCAATTGCCCTTGTGTCGTGTTTTCTTCTAGAAGTTGATTAAGTTTTGATAATTTTAATGAAACATTCAATAAAACTGTTTTTTGAGAGTAAACATTTATTTTTAAATTATTATGTAGCAGTTTAGGTGTGTATACACGTGAAAAATACTTCCCGCCTTATCATGCCGGTGTAAACAAACCGCCATGTTGTTGAAAATGGCCGCCTCGCATTTATAGGTAAGTACTCGCGTAAGTATTTCTCCAGATAGGTGTACGGTTAAATGTTATTAAAATAAAATGTGGTTTTTTATTATTTTATTAAAAACTAAGAAATAAAGTATGAAAGCTTTGAAAAATAAGTTTAGAGTCTCAAATGACTAGTGACTCCAATTCGTTCTATGCCTATGACCAATAGACGTGATGTAAGTTTGATCACGTGGTCGAAGCCCGCCAATAGAAAGGGGCTCCGCTCTTTGTATACCTTTTAACATAATAGTAAAACAGATTGTAGTCTATGGAGTGAGTGGTGTTATATTTGTCAATTTCATGACGGTAAATACGTAAATGTGTGAAATTTGGGATTATTCCATTGAGCATAAGGATATTTATGTGAATAAATATTCGGTAAGTAATATTTCTATTCTAACCTCCGTAAATTCATCTTAGTTTGTACTTATGGATAATGGAAAGTCCAATGGAGTTATGTCCCGCTCTTTTTAATGTCATTCATTAATTGTAGTACCAGTAAAACAAAATAAAAGTGTTGTTATCGTGTTAGTTATCGTAAAACAATGTTTGTTATTGTTTTATACGTAGTGGTAAAGTGGCGGGAAATTATTCCAGTTCGATAACTAATGTGTACTTTATATTAGTGACGTTGAATAATAATTTTTCGACTAATGGATGTCAGTAACGTTTACCCAATAAGAACTTTTACGATTACAAATTCTAAGAATGAAAAATACTGCAGTCTTAACACGAGGTTTAGATTTATAACGGATAAAATTATTCATCTTTGATCTCTTTTACACGCATAACTTAGATATTGTTTAGAAAGAGACAGCATGAGTATTATTATTATTAAAACTTTAATTGTCTTAAATTTACCCTTATTATTAGTTTATTTCACGTATTACCTATAATGGTACGTTTACTTTATAATTATTATCAAATTATCCTTCCTATTTCTACTTATGTTGGTAACGGTTAAAAACGGCGCCAATTCCCCGTCAATGAACTTACAAACGGTTGTGAGTAGTATGTTGAGCATGATAGATATGTACCTATGTTTACATTCTTTCCTCGAATTAATTTTTATACACTTTCACAAATATGTAATATCCCATAATATAGTGTGATATAATAAAACTTCTTCATGTCTTCCTGCTAATAGAAAATATTGCTAAACATGAAATAGTTTTCGTGAATCTACGATGTAATTTTGTTCCCACGGCCGGTTCTGAACAAGAATTTCAAAACGTTTAACAATGAGTGCACTTCGTGTTTGTGTGTGTATAATATTGCTACACCTTTTGTATGTGTGTGTAATAGTGCAGTAGAGTGCACTATACACAGAGCAGAAAGTAGATATGTTTTTATTTTAACATTTTGAGCGAAAGCCCTATAGTAGGCTTAAAACTTTACATATTTTATCACTTTTCTGAAAGTCACACTGAATTAAACATTTTTCTTTCAGTAAATCAAATAAATCTAGGTTTAAGATCGATGGAGGTAGGTACTCTTATCGCAAGCCGGTGCAATTTTATAGAAGATTAGTTTTAATCTGGGCGTTAGTTCAATGTTTAAGTATTGGTGAGATTAACAAATTTTAATGAGAATTCTGCACATTAAAAATTTCGAATCTTCCAAATATTTTAATTAAAAGTGTAACTTCCGGCTAAACATTATTTAGTTAAATTCCGTATTGATGACATATAATTTAGGAATAAACAGTCATAGTGGAAGTGGTATACTGGTTTGATATAGTCTGTGACGAGTATGCAAGTACAGCTCACGAAGAGGGACTGGCGCGGCTGCAACTTGTAGATGTGTGCGTTTCTTTGAATGTAGTTGTTTCCATAGCCATAAAAATGCATCGCCTCACACACCTGCGCTGTACTCCGTCAGCCAGCCGTTACTCCCTACGGGTCAAAACATATATACTACTATAAATTAGTAACAATTACTACAAAGATATAAGTAGATTGGAATTTTTCATTAGTCGTAAACTTCGTGGAATTATAATCGCCAATCTCAGTCAACCAAATAGCTCATTCTACCCCTAATCAAGTTTCCTAATGGCCTTTGTAAAAAAACAGTATCATGCCTTTTAGATCCAATGGTATATTCAATTATGTCGAGGCAGGTGTTTTATATTATTACGAATGTCTGTAAAATTATGTGTAATAACTTTTATATAAAATTCGACAACTCTTGTTACCTACTTATCTATGTTTATGGTAAATTTCCTGTCGGTGACGTCATTACGCTGGAATTATAATTGAAAATAATAAATTGAATTCACATTTCGTCGGTTGAATTCCAGTATGCTTTTTACCCGTCTGCGAGGTCATCACATTAAATAATATTTGTGTAAAATATTATCTATTTCTTGCAAGGTTGAGTCAGTAGTTAGACTATGAGGTCGTTGCCCTCGTGTATAATCAGATGCCATCTCGGCTGTAGGTATTTACGTTTTATTTCATAATGACGGAATGTTTCTTAACGTTTATTTTCTAACATAATGGATTTTATTAATTTTAAGATTCATAAAGTTTATAATTAATGTGACGATTGTATAATAAAAGTTTGTAACGTCTAGACGCAGGTAACAAAATACAGGATGAAAGTTTACGTAAAATATTTCCATTTCCCTCCCTCTGTTGGGAACAGGAAAGTAGACAGCAGTGGCACGAGGGGAGTGACTGCGCCACATATAATCAATACTTAACTCCTCCCATTTTGTGCTGATGCGCGCGCAGAAAGAAAATATACCATAAGTAGTTTTCGCGCCAACTACCACGATATAGACCGTTTGTTTTAAAAGTTATTTCAATTAATTCTTCACAAAAAAACAGTATCCTTTCATTTTTTGATAACCGCTTTAATAATTGCTTTATCATACCTACTAATAATTTTTACGAATTAAAAATTTCCATATAATTATATCACCATTGAATAAGAGAGCATAAATCATATTTTCGTAGACAGATTTCAGGAGGCTGCAATCGCTGTATTTAATATTTACCTGTTACCTAATTTTTCTTATAAAATAAATTTGTTAGACCAAATTTTAAGATTTATAATTCGTATTCTGCACCTGAAAGTTTGAGATTGTCATATTATTTGAAATTAAAATGTGGAATATTAATTTTATATTTTCCAAGTCGGCGATTTTTCACGGTACCGAGCCGAGTATACTGAGAGACCTAAGGTGATTTGTTCGAGAGTCGAGCGAGTTGAGTTCAAGGCGATCGCACGCGGTCAGGTTCGAGGACACGGCGGGCGATGGCGCGGGCGGCGCTACTCCCCTCTCCACTTACCTCACAGACCCTCTAAGCCCACCACGAACAGATTAGGTCGGATGCAAACCAAAAAAATTCCTTTTTAATTTTTAATGTTCTAACAGTATTCCTGTTGTATTAATTATCTTATTTACATGATATACATCCGTGTGATTTTTTTTATTGGAGATACTTTTATGCGCTCCGAATAGCTTGCAAAATTTCACTGTAAAAAGTAAAATTGTGTCTGGGTGAACACGTTGCCATTTTCTAAAAATATTATGGACGATAAAATATTATTGACTGACCTTAGATAGCAAAATAACAACGAACTCACTACTGTCACATTACTCTAAATGGCCACTAATGCAAACTTTATTCAAATTATTTAAATTGATTACAAATTATCACATATCAATAATCATTACAATAACTTATAATATCGCTTATGTATGAAGTAATATGAGAAAAAAATCATTGATATAAATTGTTAGCAAGTTTAATTCACTGCTATAGCTATTCTACAATTACAATACCATCTGGTATTTATACATAGTATACAATGCTTAAGTCTATCAAAAAATAAAATTAAACTTGTGACGCACATGGTCACATCAGTTCAACGTGTGTCTCCAGCTTTACTGAAACCACATTGCCCGGTTCCTTCGTTACGAAGCTGAAAACGGACCACTAGGGAAATTAAGGGAGCTACTTCCGGGATTCTGAATTTATGTTTTAAAAATATTTAAATACGTCACAACCTATTCAAATAATTATATGCAATAATTATATTTCTACAGGAATAATTTTTCTTCAAATTAATATTCTTTAAGTACCACAAAACTAAAAAGTTCGAAAATGATTCAGACGAGAATTCATATTTCGTCGCAATGCAGTGAGTAAAACGAACTCTAAATAATAAAGAAACGGGTTCATGGCCCTCTGAGCCGAGGCATGCTGAGGCGGATCTACGGATTCTCTCTGTCCGTGTAACACTAACGTAATGTAGATTTGAATAATAAAAGACATCAACGTGACGTCACTCCAGCTCGAAACTGAAAACTAGAACAACCTCAATTCCTATAACTAATAATTTCTAAAAATAACACTTACAAGCACTATAGATATATAATATTTATTCATTTATTTTTTACGAATGCAAACTAAGGAATAGGAACTGATGGGTGATGTTTTACTAGCGACAGAAAACTAAGCAACAGTGCTTTAATTTCAAATTGAAAACATGTATCTAAGATTATAAAATGCCTAGTATACGTAAGTGAAGGAATGTTTCGAAAGTCTACATAGCGTTGGTTCTTCAAGCCGCATTTAAATACTGTCGGAATGATATATTCATATGCAAAAAGCTCATCCCGGAAATGAGTTACCTTAAAACGGAGTAAAAAACAGTAGTAAGGACCAGCGTGCGTGTCATTAAGGAATTGAAAACGTACTTAGTAACCACGGTAGCTTCTAAGGACATTTTTACAAATGTAAATCGTACCATTAAGAATATGACTTGATCAAACGAAAAGATCGATTAATTATGTAATTGACATGTTAAAACTGCCAATGAAGCTTTCTTTTTTAACTACTAATGTTAAATCGGTCTTTTTTAACTAGAAAAATAATAAATACTGCTGTCAATATAATATTATTACAAAACATCGTTCATCCGAAACGGCTGTTCTCACATTGCGAATACCTTGTCCCCCGCGCGAGACGCAAAGCCGGCTGCAATATCATTAGGGGTCGATTCACCCGTTTTCGATCTCCTATCTCCGTCTCTTTCCACCACCCCTCTACTTAAACCTCTCACTCTATACCCTATTCATATTAATGTTTGCTTTAATAAGGAAATTTACAATGGCTAGGTAGAAATTTGTATGATTTTTTGAGTTGTTTTTCTTTGTCAATCAAATATAAAAATTGTATCTACACTTACGTATTTGTTAAAAATGTTTAGAAGATTTGTTTACATTGATATTTTGACGGGAATTTGATAACATAGATAAGGATTACGTGATAATGTAATCAGTACAAGAAACGCGATTGGTCATTGCCGGTGACTTACACGTGTATGTTATCTGTCATTGCACTCTTCGTATTCCTCCAAATTATGTTGCATATTACACAATATAGACTTACATACTGATCATTTTTTAACTATAGTGTCGAAACAAAATCGTTAAAAACACCATCTGTTACGCTTTACTTCCTGGGATCGATTTCATACTAAGGGGTAAACTAGACATTCGCCACTAGCACAGTTGCCACCAAAGAGATGCCTAATGCGATTTAAAAGCTTCAAAATAACTGTCACTTAACCACACCTAAGTGTAAATCTTAAAATTAAACTAAGTCTCTGTTGACTTAACTATTTGACAAATCTGTGTACAAAAAAAAACATGTAGTATGTTTTTATGTCACCTAATTGCATTGTGAGCGTCAAATGACATTTTACCGAAATGGTTAAGTATTCAAAGTCCTCGACTGCACATGTGTCTGTAAGGAACAAGCAATCTTCATATCATATCGGAAGGACATGAAAGTAAAATTCTCATAAGTTAATAGAGAGCACAGTCGAGGACGCCTATAATTAGAAACACGGACAAAAAACATCGTCCCGAATGTTGTAAGGCTCCGTGGCCTGTCTCCGGTGCGTCCGTTGCTATTTTTTGTTCACGATTCTAGGTAGGAGCGATCAGGTCGACCCCTCAACTATAACAAATTGTCAGTTGGTATAGGTCTTCACAATGGTATTATATTGTTATCTATAATGCAACAAATTTATTGTCAGTCGATACGTGGGAATATTTTTATACAATTGCTTCATCGATTTAAAACCCATTTAGTATTATTTAAAGAAAGGGAGGCTTTTAAACTAAGGTTTGAAATAATCGATTTCAACATAAATATAAATACTATTCTATAAAGTCATAAATCATGACCAAACAACTGTAATAACTAAGTCAAAAATAACAAAATTAAATAAGCGTTTTTTTTATCTAAATTAATAGTAACTTAATTAAAAATGAGATGTTTAAATACACATTTTCTTGACTAGAAAAGGTATAAATTCAATATATTCGTTATCAAAATACAATTTAGGTCAGACAATGTGTGCAAGTGAAAAGGCATTATTATACCTCTTTCAACTAGGGTAGCGCATACCATGAGACAAAAACAGGTTTCTATACTAAACAACGGCTGCGCTGCCGCCGTCGCCACGCTTTGTACGTTTGAATAAGACGATTCCCGAGCGAGAGGGGATGGCGCGAAAATTGCATGCATTCCTTGAATGTTTTAATAACAAACCAATTGACAAAAACAGAAATACTATGAACGTACTTGTCACGCCATAGATCCGATTGCCAGTTGAGCAAAAAAAATTACACATTTGAATAATTTCGCTAAACGCACTTATTTGTGCTTAAATAAATGTAACTGAAATTTCATAATACCTTTGTTAAATCACAATCAGAGAAGTGTTTAAATTTTACTTAATTCTTGATTGTAGGAAATGAAATTAAAATACTAAAAATTACAGTAATATGTGAAGTATTTATTATAAACATTCTATCCGAATTCATGACATTATTCTAAAACAACTGTAGCTTAAAGTTTTTATATCTAACTACCCCCGTTTTAAGTTTATATTAGATTTAAATTGATTAAAAAAAAATATAATCAAATTGTATAAATTTGTTACAGGCCTGCTTAGACATGGATCTATACATAACAGATTCACTCCAAGACATGCTGGACATGGATATCAAGAATGAAATAGCAACAGATTTAAGTAGTATCACAGATTTTCCTGTAAGTAAAAAATATATTACATAATAATAGCGCATTTGGAATGAGGAACATAAAAATCATTTTTTTTTACAGGATTCTCTAGGGCTGAACTTCTCAGAGCTACCACCGTTGTTAGATATGGACACCGACAACTCAGTAACATGGCTCAATAACTCCTCTAGTTTCGTACATAATTTAGATTTATATGGCTCCGAGGCGAACGCTGTGATGGTCAATCCTAACTCCGTGATGCCTTCCACGTTCGCGGAGACGCCAGTCAAGAACATCGTCAAAGAGGAAGCGTCAAACCTCCTACTGACTTCTGCAGCAAGCAGCGAGAATAATAGCAACGCATTACTAGCGAGCCCAAAAGAAGAGAAAAGTCATCTCACCTTCTCACCTAACACTATTAAAGTAACCAAAATACAAGAGGCCGAGGAAACTAAAAGCAAACCTTTAGAAGAAGCGACACAAATGTTGATATACATACGGAAACAAGATAAAAACGTCGTCAAAGATTTACTAAAAGACTTAGACGTCGATAGTCCTAAAAATAAAGTGTCGACGATCAGCTCTCCGACCACGGTGCGAATAAAGACAACGCAACCTGAACTGATCAAACTGAACAGCAAGAACTGTTCAATATTAAATACTAGTCAAAAGAAATCGCAACACATGGGTACGAAAACAATAATATCCGGTAATATACACATACTAGACGCACAGCAATCTAGGACAATTCTCGCGAACGGTAATAAAAATCAAGCGACCATCCTGATAGACAATTCCTCGTTAGGCAACAGTAGACAAATTATAAAGACATCTGTTAATGGTTCGTTTAAAGTCGACAGCCAAGCCAAGCTTTTAAATAATAACGGCAAAGCTACCGTGGGAGAGTTTCCCAAGCCTGCTTACTCCTATTCGTGTCTAATAGCGATGGCTCTAAAGAACTCGCGGACAGGAAGCTTGCCTGTCTCGGAAATTTATAATTTCATGTGGTATGTTATAATTATAATACTTAATTAGATTTGTGAGGATTGAGATCGTTATTAAAATATTTCAAATGTTTCCAGTCAACATTTCCCATACTTCAAAACGGCGCCCAGTGGATGGAAAAATTCGGTGCGACACAATCTTAGTTTGAATAAATGTTTTGAAAAAATTGAAAAGCCTTCAACTAATGGAAGTCAAAGAAAAGGTGAGAAAAGTATTTTTTTTGTCAATACTTCAATCTATATTAATTGGCAAAATATTACTAATGATTTTTATTACAGGTTGTTTATGGGCTATGAATCCATCGAAAGTTGGAAAAATGGACGAAGAGGTTTTGAAATGGTCAAGGAAAGATCCACAAGCTATCAAAAACGCTATGGTTTATCCAGGTAAATACTTTGTTTGTTATTTGTTCACTGTTTTGTGTAGTTATCACCTTCATAATAAAATCAAAAATATATTTTAAAACGTAAAAATGCACAGAGCCACAATATTTATAGCATCTTTAAAGAAATAAATTATATTGGCTCTAATCCAATTTTAGGATTGCAAATCTGTCATCCAATCATTCCACTTCACTTTATTTACTAACATTTACCGGCGATGTAAGTTCTTTAATCCCTTTGTCCATGACTATCAGTTTTTTTATCAACGTCTTATAGTTAAAAATATTATATAATATGATTTTCTGTATAATTGATTGTGTGTAACAGAAAATCCTACTCGTATAGTACGTAACTTTATGTATTTTTTTGAAATAGTACGTTTTAATGAAGAGTATGTGTTACAGATAGTCTGGAGGCGCTGGAGCGCGGCGAGATGAAGTACAGCGGGTTCGCGAGCGACACGGAGGCGGAGGACGACGCGGAGCCCGACGTGGACGCTGAACTCGACGCAGACCTCGAGATAGACCCCGAGGTTAAAGACGACGTCGACGAGGAAACCATCCTGGAACAGGTCGGTCATCACTGCCACTTTAGCACATCTAAAAACATAGTAACTGCACAAATATGTACTTTCACAAAACTTTGGAAACTTCTATAGAACTTTAATATCATTAATACTGAAATAAAAATGTTTAAAAATACCAAAACCGACTTCAAGATTAAATTTTCCCACTATTGATACGCTTTTTAAGAAAAACTCTTAAACTACTGGATAGTTTAACGCCACTCAATATTATATCAAACTTGAACTATATGAACCTATCATCGTTGTGTTCTCACTTCTATAAATGTTCAATTCACTCAATTGACCCAATGAATTACATTTACAAGCAACTAATCAAATATATTTCACTCAAGAAGTATGTCATTGAAACCGGTTCAAATGTATTACCTTAAGAGAGCAATGTAATATCGTTTGGTAATTGAAGTACAACAAAAAACATTTAATTATGCCATCAGGTATTTTGCACCTGCTAAAGTCGTTTCTGTTTTATAAAATTGGACAACATATTCCATTAATTCTAATGTTTTATGATAAAATTCATAAATCATTAGAAATTGTCTAAACCCGACTAATTTTACCTCTATAACCTTCAAAAAACTCAAATGACACTCAAGGTCCGTACTGACCGACGTCACCAGGTATAATATTCGCATCAAGCGGCTCGTTGGTTGACCCGTAACGCTACGTACTCACTGCATTAATGCTCGTCGTGTAACGTTACATTACACCCCGTAACTTAATTCAGTACCTGGTTAAAATCGGTTCATTCCTTTAGTTAACAACAGGTCACATGCAATAACATTTCTAATTAAATCAGGTAAATGAACCTGTTCAGACCTAAAAAAATGAACTAGTTAAGATCCGGCTCGAAGGATATTCTTTTATATTTTCCCACACATTTTTGAGATATCAAAAATAGATCTTAAAAATCAATGTTGCCAGGAGCCTTCAACAATATTTACAACTAGCTGTTGCTCGCCACTTTGTCCGCGTGAAATTAAACAAGCATAGTTACTCACAGATAAATTACCTTTCTAATAATCAAAGAATTTTTAAAATTATTTCAATACAAACAAATCTTTCCTTTTTATAATATTAGTATAGATATACCAAATATCATCAATGTGTTTTGAATTATAATGAATTAGCAATGTTTCCAGGAGACATCGGACCAGGAGCTGGAGGTGGAGGAGGTGGTGGAGGGCACGGGCATGGTGGGCGGCACGTACCGCCTGCTGGCCGCCGGGCCCTCCGCCCTCGCCTCCTACGTCACCGACCTCGACTCCGCAGATGACGTCAGCGACATTGAAGTAAACCTTACCATAAATAACTTCTATACAAGTTTTGTTCCCAGTTTACATTATTCCAATACAGCGATCGAACTCAGTGCTATATTACAACTGTAACAGTTAAGTGATATAATCCAGTCCAGGTGTCGATCGCTGGACTGGAGTAATGTAACTTAGCCTCTTTATGTGGTATTTTTACTAATATGATAAATGCGAAAGTTTAGATGGATGGATGTTTCTTAGAATATTATAGCCTAAACTGCTGAACGGATCTCCATGAAATTTGATATAAATGTAGAGGATAGTTTGGATGGACACATATATTACTTACTTTTATTTTTTTTAATTCCACGTGAACGGAGTGGCGAACAAAAGCTAGTATTACATATTGTGCTAATAAAATACATTGAATACTCCCGTAGGTATTGGATCAGTCCTACGAAGAATATGATATCGATGTGACGAAACCAGTGAAGCTGGACCTGTCCATGACGAACGATTATTCAAGTTAGTATTGTTTTAAACATTTGTATAATATATAATTTGATAGTCCAATATTTGATATTAGGTGATTAATTTTTTCTTTATTTCAGTACAAACACCAAAGAGGGCAAAGACGAATTACATCTATCAGCCGGTGTCGACAAGCACACATACGAGCAGACGGAAAACCCCGCTCGTGAACCGAGTGGCGCTCATATAAATACGAGCGAAGCCGGGCGCAGCGCAAGTGCGCGAGCCAGTAGTGCAACCAGTGAACTAATATTTTTGATTCTCGAGTGCAGTAGTTGTGTAGATGTGAGTGTGTTGAAAAGTGATAGTCCGTACCAGATAAGTGTATTTACCATGTTTATTACATGCCAAACACTTGTTACATATCGTTCACTATAATAAGTGTAATGTTTAAGTTAGGCCCGTACTTCTTACAGTCGAGTGAGAGTTCCGTTTAGTTTTTAGTTGGTTGTCTTTCTCAGCCACTGTCAGTACAAACATCGCTGCTGTTTTCACACATTTGTGTCCAAGTTCCGGAAATTATCGAGGTTTCTTATTGATAATGAAGGTTTGACAAATGTCTGTATTCAGCGGCGAAGGCAGAGCGGGTAAGTTTATAAAATCCCACCGCTTGTATATAACATATTTGTATTACACGTGTGCTCTATATTAAACTGGCAGCTACCTAAAGAATCTCTTCTTAAATTTCTTAATATTAAAGTCAAGTTGCAAACATTTTTATTTAATTAGCCCCCTCAGTAAATAAGTTAAGAAAATTCGAAGATGATTTTCTAAAGAATTGTGTTTTACTTTTCAATTATGTATCTTTAAAACGCTTAAAATGTATATGTATAATTATGGCTTTGTTTCAATATATTAATAAAATAATTATTAAAAAACCTTATAAGCCATAGAAAAATAAAGGCTTATGTTGTACTTCCAAATATATTTTTCTATATGCTATTGTATGGAAACCATAATTTCTATTCACAGCATTAGCATAGCATTAAAATTATAAAACATAAAGCCTGCTACACACCTCCTGTTGTAACTGCACAATTATAACTGAACAGTTGAAGACGGAAAGTGTGTAATGTGGTTTGGTAATTGCACTTCAGTTTATCTTTATGGCCAGTTATAATTTGTTATAACATAAATTCTTCCATTTCTTAACAATATTATAAAATAACTGGAATAAGTAGAACTTTTCAATTTTATTAAAGTTGGCAACACAACTTCGGTTTGAACTGAAAGTGTGTATCCAGTTTTAAATATAATGAATACAAGTTTTGAATTTTCATTCAGAACGTTTCTTTGTTAGATCTACACTGTTTATACTTAAGTTATAACTTAAAGCAAATTTTGTTTGTGATTGATGATTTCTAATAAAATTAACACTTATGAGACTGAAATGCAATTTTTGGATTATATATAAATAGACGCCATTAGCCACAATTCCCAGTTTAAGTTAACTAGCACTTAATGTATGTACTAGACTACTTATTGCATAAAAAATAGTGTGATTATAAATCATAAAGAAAAATTGTTTTAAGTTAACTTTGTTTATTATTTTAATTTTTTCTACAAACATTCAAGTGATACAAAATTTGTACTAAT
Organism: Papilio memnon; assembly: GCA_003118335.3. Lineage (NCBI taxonomy): Eukaryota > Metazoa > Arthropoda > Insecta > Lepidoptera > Papilionidae > Papilio > Papilio memnon. The sequence continues at coordinate 2,612,669 of LD688955.1, read as the reverse complement.
TAACATTATAAAGTAAAACAAAATACCTTGCCCAGTTAATAAAGGTATTCGATTTTTTTTTTAATAAGGATTTATTTAGGAAATCGAAATTACTGTGTGATTTTTTATATGCAAGCAATCTCTTTTTACTATTAACTATTAGAAGTGAAACTGTGATATGAGATTGCTAGTATTCATATAACATCATAAGTGTGTGCATGTTAAAGATTAAAAAACATAAATAGGCATTTCTAACAAAATCATCAAATTTTCCCATCTGAATTAATGAAGAAAATGTTGAAATGAACATACACAATGCAAAGCTGGCACCTTATTTCAAAAACTTAACCCTTAAATGCATGATTTTTTATTTAATTGTCAAATAAATGTTTCAGTATAGGTTTTGAGTCACAGATTAAGGAAAAAATAATTAAAAAAAATCTTGGTTTAAATAAAAAACTATACTTTTGTTTGTAGACTTTTGGCAACAATATGCATTTAAGCGTTAAACTTTGTAGACAATGTAAACATGGTTTATCCTGTTTTGTTTCTAAATATATTGCCTTTTTATGTATTGAAATCTTTGCTATCTATATTTTCTTTAATTTTAGTTTCAATTTGATAGCAGACAGACATTTTTTGTGTATAACATGTATTTTCAATGTTATGGGTTTAGATACGTGAAGACATCACTGTTAACCTTAAAATATAATGTGAAATTAACCCTGAAAATTAAATAATATTGCTGGTTTTCTTGGCAACACTTGATATTGTGTTGCCAAGTTAATGATCGTCTATTATTGTTAAAAGTTAGTAGACTCTGTAATTCACTGAAGTATGTAAATCTGTTTTGATTACTAAAACTGTTCTCCATTAGTAAATAGTCTCCAATCTTAGACAATTAAGAAATAAATTGCACCTTTCTATAACCATATACATTGTTGAAATCATTATTTATAATAGGACCATCCGATGAAAATGTTCAGCTTTTACATTGGCTGGATCGTCTAATTAAACTTCTTGCATGTGTTCCAACTGAAATGGGGAAGGATAGATTGTTCAAAAATATATACTAAAATAACTTTCTAGATAATATATAACTATTAATTTAACATTTTATTTTATTGTATTCAGGTGTGTAATAATTTGTAAACTTATACCTTGAAATTACTTTTTTCATGTAATTTTAAAAAATGTCAAAGAACTCAAGGTAATTAAGAATAGCATGTGGGTTATAACTCTTTAAAGCTGCCACTTTGTCATTCTTTTCTACTGTAGTAAGAAATATATTAACCATTGGGGGTTCTTTATGTTTAATGTATTCTTAATCAAATAGTGTGCAATTCTGTAAATATTTTTAACTCTTTTCGAATACTAATTTGGTAGTTGCCAGTAATCGGACCATATAATTCATTCCTTAAATGCTAGAAGCCTGCAATAATGCATAAGTAGAAGAGATTAAGGTGTTCACGAGATTTTGTAAACAATTTACTGGCCATTTAACCGTTGATTAGCAGATGTTTAGACGTATCTTAATATAAGTGACGTATTTTTCCACTGCCAGTATTTCAACATCCACGAATTGTAATACATAAGATTAGAATATAGTTTAGTTTATAGCTATAGAAGCTAAGTTGAATGATTTTTAATAATTTTTTTGTAATAAAATGAAAGTAATAATCGTGTTGTTTTATTTATTCCTGCAAAATATTGAGTTTCAACAATTTTCCATATAATCAATCTCTGAAATTAATCCAAGTTTAATAAACGCTACAAAGAAGAATCAGAGTATGTAATTTTCCTTAAAGCGTCTTATACCGTATCAATTTGGAACGTGATTATTCAAAAATATTTTAATATAACCTTGCATGCTACTTTCGTTTTCCTTTGCATATTCCTTATGGATTAGGATTATCAATTGTTGAGTCAACGTTTGAATCAGCTATAAATGCTATAAAAGTTTAGACGGATGGATGAACTTAAACTGTTGAATGGATCTCGATGGCCTAGATGTAGAGAATTCTCTCGAAGAAAATATACTTTTTTTCTGATCAAGCAATCTGGAAGTTTTAAAAACTAACGAAGTTCAAAATGGGTTGGTGACAAACAAACATTGAACGGAACGCACTTTTGATAGCTGTCATCTTTCAAAAATTAACTTACATGTGATTATTACCTAAATAGTAAATAAACAATATAGTTTTTCTTTATAATTCTTCGGTGTTTTATGGCGCATTATGTCGACACGCGAAATACTTACCCTTCAATTTGGCCATTATTCCAATCATGTTGGGACACATTTCTGGAATATACAGGAACTTGGATTTGATTACACAGGCACTGAAAAAAGTGAATGCAACAACGATATTTTATATCGGGAAGGACGTAATACCAAGGGGGAAGTCACTTATACCCCAAGACTGCTGATATCTGATTTAAAAGGTAGTTTGAGGTCTTTGCCGGCTGATGGTGGTTTACCTGACGAAGATATACAGGACGACTTTAAATGGAATGCTGTAGAAAAAATACAACAGCCAGTGGCCCAAAAGAATGAATATTTAGTAGATATTGACACGAAACCTCTTAATGAAATAGTTTCAAAACAATACCAATTAGAGGATAAGATTAATACATGGACTGATTATTTATATCCCAGGCTACATTCAAGAACAATTAATACGGTCACTGAATACCAAGGATCTAATGTATGCATAAACAGTTTCATTTATATAGTTAATTTTTCTTTTAAATGTTTTTTTTATTTGAAACTCAACATTTTCTTAGTTAACCATAGTGGCCTTATACATTTCTGATAAAAAATTTTGTTTTAGGAAAGTTTCGACATCTTCCACAGTGGACAATCACTATGGAAAAAGGAGTATGGTGAATCATTTTCTGATAAAATCAGGAACTATGTTGAGGAATGTGACAGTATGCAAGGTTTTCATGTAAACTTTGACTGTATTGATGGATTTGCAGGCCTTGCTCTAGGCTGTATTGAACATTTGGCTGATGAATATTCCAAATCAATATTAGCTCATCCCATAATACCTTCTTACTTTCCTGATAATGATCCTTCCACTGATGAGGAAAAAGAAATATCAATTGGTAAAGATACAGAGAGATTAGTTAACATTGCTTTTTCAATGAGTGAATTGTCACAACTGGCAACACTTTTTGTTCCTCTTTGTACCGGCAGTAAAGGATGGAGGAAACCGGGCAAGGCATTACTATTTGACTATTTGAACTATAAACCAGAACTGTATTACCACTCAAGTAGTATTTTAGCATCAGCTTTGGATACATTAAGTTACAAATACAGGCTTAAGTCTAACATTTACACATTGTCCGATGCTTGTGCTGATATGTCTGGTTACGGAAGAAAGATGGCAGCAGCATCACTGAGATTACCATTTGCCATACCCGAAGATCAATATATTAATGAATTCTTGGAACTCAATGAAAAATCTATTTACACATCAATAACACCTAATTGTGAAATAGCTCCCGATAAAATATTCCAACTTATCACTATAAGAGGAATTGAAGAATACTTAATGAAAAAAGATGAGAGAAATCCAAAATACAGTAACATCAAAGAAATGTTTGAATTGTATTTCCAGGCTAATCATTTTCTTTCTGCTACAAATGTAACAATATGTGAAAAGCCATTACAAGTAAAACCACCATATCCAAATATTTTCTCAGAAAAGTTAAATAAAAACGGTTTTGTTTCAAATGAGAATATTGCAACCAAAGTTGAGAGTTGCGCTTTGATGGCAGGTTACCATAATGGCAACTTTTTGTCAAACACAATTGAAAATTTGAGAAAGGAAGTTGGCAGAATAAAGTTCAATAAACTACATAAGTTTAGCGGAGAAGGATGCGAAATGGAAGAATTTAAGGAGAGGTTAGAAACACTTGCAGAGTTCCAAAACAATTATGAAGAATGTTTAGAACTATAATCTTAAAATGGTTTAATACTTCATTCAAATTTTTTTAAGCAATGTATTAATGAATTGCATTTAAACTATTTTTTAAAATAAAAATAAAGACGAAAATATCATAAATTTATTTTACGATGATTCTGATAAAATCCATCATATCACCAATCGCACAGACACTTCATTTAGCACATTTACATTGGTGTATAAAGTCTATGTTCGATCACGATGACCGTTCGAGAGCCCTCTCCTTCATTCTCGTAATAAATGCCGCACCTTTGTTCTTTCTGAAATTTTCATATGGATCATTTAGGTTTACTCCAACACCTATAAAAATACAATGCCAGTTGGTTAATAATTTCTAATAAACAAAAAGGAAACTGCTGAAACAAAAAAATAATTAAACAGGTATAAGTGTAACTGCATGTGTTAACCCATTGATACAAGATTCAATTTCATTATTTACAAAATAATCATGTCATATGGATTTTTTTCTCCACAAATAAGAATATAACCAATTTTTGATTGGTATTCTTCTATAGAGATACAAAATAGTAATTTCGTAGATTGGCTTTTCAATCTTTCTTTATTTATATTAAAGGCATAAATTCTGTGTAAATTATGGGATTATTTATTTATTTATCAAACTTATATGCATAATTATAATAAAAGTGTCTTTGAACCCCTTTTACAACTGTAAAATGTTATGTAGTTATATGTGAGTGATTTACCAGTGTAGAGTAAATAGGGTTTAAGTAAATCGTTATATTGGTTGTTCGTTACCCTTGTACTGGTCCTGCTTATCTCGCACGGCGCCGCCGCTGATTGGCTCCGCGATGCCCTGACCCGCCGCGCCCAGCCCGCCCGCGCTCCATCCCATCTTCTGCAAGAGCTGGTGACCCTTGTTACTGGAATCCAGACCGGACGTCGACGGCAACGTACCACAACTACAAGATATTTATTTTCTTATATAAGATAGCTGTTGTTCGCGACTTCGTCCACGTGAAATTAGCGTAGCCTATGTTACTCGGCGATAAGGCAGCTTTTTAATGGCGAAAGAATTTTTGAAATCGGTCGAGTAGTTCTTGAGTTATTTCAACACAACAACAAATCTTTCCCCTTTATATTTTTAGTATAGAAGTATAGAGAGCAAACGAGCGACGGGAACAGACGCCCATGGACATCGCACATGTGCGTTAAAACACAAATTTTAATAAAATTTCTTAACACAATTAAAGTAAATGACCATATAACCAATATTTGAATATAACAGTGTTTCTATTTTTTAAATATTTTAGGTAACATCAAATTGAGTCATGGATGTCATAAGATAGAAAATAAATTTGCTTCAGTATTCTTAAGTTTTCATCAACATCGTCCTTATTTCAATAAAAAGTAACCAGCACCAGTTAATCTATACTAATTTTATAAAGAGGAAAGATTTGTATTTTTGTATGTATTGAAATAACTCAAAAACTACTGGGCCGATTTTAACAGTTCTTTCACCGTTAGAAAGGTAATTTATCTGTGAGTAACATAGGCTATATTTTGTTTCCACGCGGGCGAAGTCGCGAGCAACAGCTAGTTAGTCATATTTTAGGAATTTCGTAGGTTTTAAAGAGTAACACTTTTATAAACTAACAGAAAACTAGGTGGTGTAGGTGATCTGGAACGTTCTACGCGACGCGATCGCGAGGGCGGCGAGTCCCGCGCCCGCTCGCGCTCTCGCTCCCGTTCCCGTTCCCGGTCTCGCTCTCGCTCCCGAGACTTGCTGCGAGATCGAGACCGGGATTTTGACCGCGACCGCCGACGATCTGGAATAAGAGTTACCGTTAAATACAATGCATTTCAAATAAAATCTCGCACCAATCTGTTACGTCATAGTTCTCAAAATTTAGAAAAAAGGTAGATTTAATAATAAGTATTATTAACATCACTCACTATCTCTGTCTCGCTCTCTCCTCCACGATGTCTGTTTCCTTCTAGGAGACGGCGACCGCGATTTTGACTGCACCGGAGATTTTTCTGGCGTCTTGCTTTTTGATCTTTAAACAGATAGAAAGATTTGAAATTGAAATTGATTTGAATTTGCGATGGCACAAGAAGGTGATTTATAACACAATATCATATTTTAGAAAATAATTTTAATCTTTTCTATCTATACCCTTTATTACTAATATAATAAAGCGTAAACACACACTACTTCGTGGCGTAGGATGTCAGCAATCACAGCATATTTTTGAATAATTATTTCCTTTAAAAAAGCCCTACACTTATGATATTTTCACACTATATACTATAACTTAGGGGGTAAATAAATTGGAAAAAATCCTTCATGTGGGAAAGGGACCATAAACTACAAGCTGCCAACATCAAGGAAGCAAGATTGCCATGGCATAGTAATCGGTATCCAATGTCAAAGGCCTTTGTTGTAATTTGTGCATTTGAATTTTGACAGTTGCAATTAAGAATTTTTATAAATGTAAACAATAAAATAAAGTCTTTATAATTTCATGCGGATGATTCCGCACAGGTGCAACTAGTTGATGTTTACCTGTATCGTCTGCCGGGTGGTGTGGGTTGTTTCTGCAGGTCTTTGGGTATGGGACTGGGAGACTTGGAGCGCGTTCTCCTACCCTGCGCGATGTCCTCTTCCTTGCGCTTGCGAGCCGCGTTCTTTGCTTTGTAGTATTCGTATAGCCCAAGCTTCTCCCACCCCTCACTAAAATGTACAAAAATATTTATTATTTTAACACAAAATTACTAACGCTAGGTTCAGGCTTTGATTGCTTTAAAATTTTGAATAATAGTCAATACAGACAAACCGAAAGCATAGATTTTTATTTCAATATTCCGTATTTTGAAAACAGGTTTATTACAGGACTCAATGATTTAATTTTACTTTGCACATCTTTTCTTATCAATCAAGCATAAAAAAACTCAATTTTATTTGGGATAAAAACTGCTGTATTCTGTGCTTGGATTGTGTGAACAGTGAACAGTTATTGTTTTTGACAATAGTGTATGAATATGGAAGAAACGATGGAGGTGTGCTAGGACTGCTAAAATGAAAATATGTGATCTCTGCCTATCCTTCTAAGTTCTAAGTTGCGGGTATAAGTTATTTTATAGGGATATTACATATGTTTATAATGTAAAACTTACTTGTCCCTTGGCCGCTCGTGATTGGGCGAGGCGTAGAATGCGTCGACAGCCGCCAGCAGCCGGTCGTTGGGGGGCGCGGGCGGCGGGAGACGGATCTTCGCAGGGTCCAGGGGACGATACCGATCCTCTTCCAGCTATATTCATAGTAATACGTATTATAATATTGTTTACATACATAACAATCACGCAGATTCTATAATACAAAACATAGCACATAAATGTTGACATTCCATGCATTTTATACTTACCATTATAAATGCTTTTATTAATAAAAATGAATTAACTTTAGATTAGTAAACTATAAAAATGACTTGCTTACCATTATCAAAGGCACCATTAGACCCGCAGGCAACTCAAAGTATGGTGCGGAAGGCATTAAGTCTTCGTTATTTATTTCTGGGAATGGCATGAACCCTGGAGGAGGTTTACTAAGATCTGGAAGACCATTCTGGAATGCTAACAGGGGTGGTTTGTCAGGTGGTTTGAAACCGGGAGGTGGCTGGGAGAAATTCACTTTTGGAAGATTTGATAGGTCCACTTTTTCTATTTCCACAGGTTTTTTATGTGCCATTATTTGATCAAAGACTTGACTATCGTAACTGTTCTCGTTTCCACTCATACTGTTGTTAGAGGCATAGATATCTCCGCTCTCGCTGCCGAACTGATGGCTCGAGTTAAAGTTTTGTTCGTGAAATCCCATTGGAGGGAAGTTTGGTTCATTAAAACTATTTTCAAATTGTGGTGGTGGTACATTTTTCTGATGAGTATTATCTTTGTGTTCCTGATTTTGTAATTCCAATGCATGCTTTTGCATCTCAAATTGCTGAATCTGTTGCATTGTGTGAGTTACAAATGCTTGATGCTGTGATTGATAGCTGAAAATTCCATTAATTTAGCCAAAGTTCTAAGTATATAAAGTTAAGTAAATAAAGTAAATGCATACTTCTCGAAGGTTGCTTTAGTCTGTTGTGTGAGATGCGAGATGGCGTTCGAGTGGTGCGCGATCAGGTTGGCCTGATACTCCTGGTAGGAGGAGGTGGGGCTCTTCATTTTCTCAATGACCGAAGACTCGAAATAGTTGGACTTGGACTCCCACAAGCGGAGCAGCTTGTTAAGCTTCGCCTCCTGTTCCTCGGTGACGGCTGAAACAGATCAATGTTTACACGGTTGTCGCAAGAGTCAGTTGACTCAAGCAAGTTACCTGGCTGGGGCAAACCGCAGGTGATGGTGTTCTAAGGATGCTTAATATTCAAGATGAAAATGCAGAATCGAACAAGAGACCTAAATCTCGAGGACATTATTATAAATATGTTACCTATACTGGCATTGCAAAACATGGGAACCACCACATTTTCCAAATTTTTCTTGAGATCTTCCGCGTTTTTGCGTGCACTGTAATTAGGAATAAGACATCATAGACACCGAATAGATAATTGCAGCAAGGGACAGGAAACACTTGATAATGGTAATTAAAATTACTCTTCACAAAATGTACTACAACTTTAATGAAATCATTATAAAATTTGTATTTGAAATCGACAATTTGAAGAACAAACTATACAACAAAACTTCATATTCATATTTAAATATTACCTATAACTAGTCTAAGATCTTACATATAATAACCAAATCTTAAAATATTTTACTAATAATAATAAATAATAAATGGGTTTGTTAGCAACAATGATTTTTTTTTATCAAACAATGAAGTATTAGTAAACAATGATGATATAATGTAGAAAATATATTTAATTACCAGTGGTGTAGCACATCATTTACGAGGTAAATGATATGAAGTTTCTGTGTGAAAGCTGCTCCGGGCTGGGTCACTTTTCTTAGGAGGTGCTGTGAGATCACTTTGCCCGCATCATGTGATGTTGCATGTTGTAAAATCCACCCTTTCCCTGAAATTATACTTCACTATTAGTATATCAAAACTGATTGGTAGTTAATTTTTATAATTCACTGAATAATTTAATAGAAATGGGAAATTATTTACACATTTTGCTGGTTGACAATTTCATTTAAAATCTAAAGATTTCTTTTGGAATGTTACATTGATGTTACGAACATGTCTGTTTTTAATAATTCCATGATAACTGTCTTATAAAGTTAAATCAGGTATTTTATAATGTCCCATTTCTATTGAATTTAACTATATCGATTTTACATGGGTTAAAGCTAGTACTGTAATCTCTATAAAAATCAAGTGCATATGATAAAATACATATCTAAAAAACTACGGGTATAAATGACACATACATTGAATTAAAAAATAATTACAGGACATTTCATTATCATTGAGAATGAGATTAAATAATAATGAGCTACAAAACATACTTTTATTTATAAAAAATGTTAAATTACAACCATTTAAACGTTGCTGCAGCAAAAAAATATATTACATATAATTATTATACACTTATATTGTAGTCCTGCTTATGTCAAAAGAAGTGTCATTTACTAAATTTCATTAGGAAACCATCAATAACAATCATTAAATAATTTGACACCAGATTCAGTGTTTTACAGCCATTCTTTTCCATATTGTAATATGATATTTAAGGTGATTATAGTTGTGACACAAGACCCGATGCACCTGATTCCAACAAAATTAATTTTTAAAACTTACCTGAAGAAATACTATCCTTAGTACATGATTCTATTATTGGTTGCAAAATATTGTCCAATTCACTGAGACTGATGTTGTTTTCGTCAGCCATAATCTGAATGGTTTCCATTTGCGCCTTGCCCACCAACTCATTGATCTTAGCTTGCTGTTGCTGAATCAACACCTACAATCATACCTATTTATTAGTTTATGTACAATAAGCTTTCACCCGCGTGGAATTTAAAAAAAGCATACATAAGTATACATCTAAGCCAAATTTCATCGAAACATGTTCAGCTGTGTAGGGCATAAACTTTAACAAACATCCATCCATCTAAACTTTTACTTTAATATTAGTAAGATAATAAAAAAACATGTGGATAATAATTTTTGACACAGTAAAGAGGTGTGTGAATAAAATTGTACTATTACATTACTTAAGTAATTATATAAAAATATTTAGTTATAAAACATTGAACACTACTACTATTGATGATGGTATATAAGGTTCAAGTTTTAAATTATATCATCCATTAAAAATACTGTACCATGATAATCAAACAATTGTTTCCATAGAATATATAGCTGTTGGCACATTATGATGTAATACTGTACGAGGATGGATTATTTGATGAATGGTTTCTTTTATTTTTATAAGGGACCAAACAAGCAGTGGTTTCTTCATTATAAAGTCTTCTAGCACTGGCACAATTCTTTTTGTACCACAAAAATAACTTGACATCAGTATAGAAAATTGGTAACATCAAATATTACTACTACATTCCAATATCTAGGAATATCAGTCTCAGAATCTAATTAACTTCAGATATGACTAACCGTATGCTGAGCACTGAGATTATTCTCCGACTGAGTTATTTGTTCCTTGAGCATGTTGATCTGTACATTGATGTTGTCGATGTCATGAGAGAGGTGAGCGGGCGCCGCGGGCGGGACGGAGTTCACCGCCAACCATTGCTGGAGCGCCGGCGCGACCGCCATCGTCGCCGCGAGCCCTAGCTGCGCGGCCGTAGCACCGCCCTGTTGGGGCATTACATATTGCCTGTTCTGTGCCATATAAGCCCCGGCGGGCGCGGGAGCAGACTGCCCACCGGCCGATTGCTTTAGAACTATAAACAGCGGAGGTTCACTTGAAACGGTTATCACAACATGCAAACAAGCGATCGGCCGCGACCGCAACATTCTATCTTTGCCATCAGTGATAAATGCTTACTTGCTTGTTCGGTAGTCACTTTATACTGGTAGTAGTTGAAGTGCTCCCCGCCGTACAGGAAACTGAACTTAGGGTTGTTTTTTTGTTTTTGTTTCGTCATTTTCTCGAACTCTGGCCCATTTCTCGCAACAAACTGAGCCAATTTATCTATTATGTTGCGAAGGTCTTGATCTTTAAATGTAAACGTTAGATATTAATATAGAGTAACTATGATTTAATAATTTAAACGCAATAAACTAAACATTACCTGCTGGAGGTTGTGGAAGCTCCATTTTTGTTAAAAAAATTTGAGGTTAATGATAATTTTGTCTAATTTTCATGCACCCATTTACAAAAAATATTTGGTATCATTTTATAATGGTTCATATATATTTTCACAACACACAAAGTTTAATGAGACGTAAATTAAAATGTTCTTGTTTATTTGTCACAAAACTCTTTTACCGCACTAACGCGATCAACGTCGGCCATTTGTAATTCAGATTCACATTTAATTTCAGACTGCACAGAACATATAATAATAGACATTGAGGCAATTAACGTCTTCACTCTGGTACGTTTAATCAATTTATCTTTTAATCGATCTACTTTAACGGTCGTATTTTGTAATTCCTATTGAAAGTTTTGTCAGCATAATCGTAATCCATTTGAGGTAATTACAATATTTTGAGGTAAATTCATGAATTTGTGATGGAGTATAAAGTTGTGTTCTTTAATTTTAATTTATTAACAATCAATTTACGATTTCTTATTGAATAGAACTTTTGAAATGATGTTTTGGTTTTACTTTTAGTGTATTTTTGGTTGGCTTACGAATTTTCGTTCAAGTGAGGTAGTAAACGGTAAACGACATTTAAAAGAGTTACAATCCTGTTATTTGACATGCGTTATAAATAACTGGATACGTAACTATTCTAAAACTAAGCTTATTTGGTTAAAATGGCAATACTTTTCAAGTTGTATTGATCGCGATCGTGATTCGTAAGTTCGTGAGTGATTTGGTTTTGAGCCAAAATAGTTCAATGCAGTCATTCGCTGTATCAAGCGAGGAGTGTCAGATTATTTGGTTTCATCAACGTCAATTTCTCAACGTGAATCAATATTGTCAAAACATTGATTTTTAAGAAACTGTAATAAATAAACACTCAAAATGTCTTCATTGGTAAGTTTTATCGATTAAACAGCCTCTTCTCTCGTTAAAACTTTTTTATTTTCTAGATAATCACTTTAGCACACAAAAAATCCGATTATTCAGTTCTTTACTAATTATATTTAAGAACAAAGATCAGTTAAAGATAATCGTTACAAATTTTAGTTTTTCCCTAGTATGTATTGAATAAAAAAATCTAATCTAAAAATCTAATCTATATTCTAAAAGTTGATATTTTGAAGAAGTCTGCAAAATTAAATGATGTTTCCTTATACTATGATTTCAGCGAATGAAGGCAGCAAAATGTCCCTCTGATGAGCTGGCTATAACAAATTGTGCTCTCATTAATCCAGATGATTTTCCTAGTGATCTCAAGTATGTTCAATAATCATTATACATCCACAGAATATATTCACGTCTACTTGACAAACATAGATTTCCATTTTTCATGATAGCTATGCTTTTACTAATCAATATTCTATCAATATCTTCAATCATTTATGGCTTAGTGACTGCATGAAATCAGGAAATATGTTGTGCCGATCGAAATGTGGGAAAATTAGAAAATTTTATTATGAAGGACAAGTAATTTTGCCTTGATTTTATTTTTATATGGATTCTTTTCATTTATGATTATAATAAATTGCCACCTTTGCAGATTATGCAATCTGTACTAGTTTTTATGTATTGATTGCCTAGCCTTTCTCATGGTATTAATATTTTATAAACAGCTCTTATTATACAAAGTAGTCAACTTAAATGATATTAATTTCAGGCATATTGAAGTATCTACTGGTCCATCACATTTTGTCTTCAGTATTCGGTTCTACAGTGGTGTGGATCGTGGCACAGTAGGATTTTCAGCACCACAACGAAAATGGGCTACACTTTCCATTGGCCAAGTTAGTACATTTAGTTATTTTCATATAATTTTAATCACTCTTAAATTAGTGAATGGCAAATGCTAGAGAGCATACGAGTTCAATGAACGCCTTTAATCTTGGTTAGATCATTAATCCATCTTGTGGTCTATATACAATACTAATGGAAGTTCTTTTCAAATATTAAGGTCCCATCTTTCAATGCTGTGCTACACTTAAAATTGTCTGCTCAGTGTTACGCCCAATTAAGAACCGTCAAGAGATGTGAAAACTGTTGCATCGGTCTATACTAACTGTTTATAACCATTAAACTTTGAATCATACAAAATACGTAATTGATAATCTTGTAACTTCATAAAATTAAATTAATCATATAATATGTTGCTGACAAATCTTGCACTTAACATATAAGAGTTGCAGTGTAGAAATCGATAAGTTACGTCACGACGTTCATAGCCTTACGCCCTTATACTATACATTATAACTGTTAAATGTTGCAAATTGGGTCAAGTAGTTTTTGTACCTTCTTAAATCAAACAAACAAACCATCAAATCTTTCCTCTTTATAATATTAGTATAGAATAAATATTTTGTTTCAGCCCATAGATGTGAAACCATTCAAGCCACAAAGTGCAGAATGTTTGTGCAGTGTCACCTTAGATGCGGATTTTATGCTAAAGAAGACGTAAGTAAATAATTACTAAAATTATACGAACAGTTCTTTAACATTCTTACTTAACGTGATGACTTAGATTATTCATTGCGTAAGAATTAAAGTAACATTTTGTTACTAAAGTTACTAAGTAAAAAAAAACTACATTGAAATGTAACTTACACTGCAAATTAGTTGAGGTTTTTAGATTCAACTAGCTTTCGCCCGCGACTCCGTCCGCGTGGTATTAAAAAAACAAAAGCGGATAGCCTATGTGTTCTTCCAGACTACCCTCTACATCTATACCAATTTTCATTGAAATCCGTTTAGCCGTTTAGGCTACAAACTCTAACAGACATCCATCCATCTAAACTTTCGCATTTATAATATTAGTAACATTTGTGTCATGTAATGATACATGACTTTTATCTCTGTTATGACGTAATTGGAATTAACACATAAATTCCTTATAGTTACTAAATTATATTATATATTGTATGGTTATCTAGTAATGATAGCCCAGTGATTGTGTCTGGTTAAGGTTTTGATTCGAATTCTAGCTTGCCATAATTTTCTTCTAGAATATATACTAAATTGAGATGATGATATGGGCTTATTCTTTTTACTCCTAGAACATCGCTGGAACCTTACGATTCAGAGCAGATGGCGCGCGATTTCCTCATACAATTTTCCAACCAAGTGTTCACCGTTGGGCAACAATTGGCATTTTCCTTCCAGGATAAAAAAGTCTTGTCATTAATTGTAAAGAATTTAGAAGGTAATTTTATTGTATAATTATTTTATATTTAGTTAAGAATTGAATTTTGTGCATATATTGTGAAGATTGCTAGCCTCATAGAAGCCTTATAGATGTTCTGGTCTGGAATGTTTGTAAAATATCTTTCAATAAAGTTTACTGTACAATTTCTATTGTACAATTTTAATAAATATTATCCAATATTTGTATAGCCGTGGATGTACAAGCGTTGGCGTCAGGTGCAAACGCAATCCCGCGTCGTGTGAGGATGGGCAGACTTCTACCTGATGCATGCATACAGTTTGATAAGGCTGAGAATTCTTCCCTAAACTTAGTAGGAAAGGCTAAAGGGTAAGTAATCACAGAATACTAGAAAACTACATGCAATTTTGAACCTTAACTAGTGGTAATAAGTTATGAATATAGTTTGTCTTAGCTTAGTCTTTTATGTACAGTAAGCATATGTATACATTTACAAAACTAAAAACCAGTTACTAAAAGACTTCGATTTAAAAAAATTGTATGAACATTTGCTAACAAACATATGAACGAATATGTGCCATGTATTGGACACTGAAGGCATGTACAGGTTTTTAAATGTAAATATATACATGTTTACGAAGCTGACTGTACAGCGTATTTTATATCGTAATTAACAGGAAACAGCCTCGTCAATCAATCATCAATCCTGATTGGGATTTCGGCAAAATGGGCATCGGTGGTCTGGACAAAGAATTTAATGCTATCTTCAGACGTGCGTTTGCGTCTCGCGTATTCCCACCAGAAGTTGTTGAACAATTGGGTAAAGCTATTTCATGTCTTGATACATAATCACATAAGTATTGAGTATTTGATACTAAAATTATTTTTTCCTTAGGTTGCAAGCACGTAAAGGGTATTTTATTATTCGGGCCACCTGGTACGGGTAAAACTCTAATGGCCAGACAGATTGGCAAGATGTTAAACGCCCGCGAACCGAAGATTGTAAACGGTCCCCAAATATTGGACAAATATGTTGGCGAGAGTGAGGCCAACATTCGACGATTGTTCGCCGACGCTGAAGAAGAAGAGAAAAGGGTAAGCATTAAATAGAATATTCTCGTATTCCAGTGAATATTATAGCTACCGGTGTTACTTTGCAGGGAGACGGATTGGATTATGTTATTGCAATAATAATACTAAAATTATCAAAAACAACAGCGCTTTTTATTGCGAAGAGTTTGGTTTTAAATATTTTGAAACCAATTCAAGTAACTGATATTAATTAGATAAATATACTAAAATTATACTAATTTGTACTAAATTAAAGGGGTTATTGAGTAAATGTGATTGTAATTTTGTTAGTGTGGGCCGAACAGCGGTCTGCATATAATAATCTTCGACGAGATCGACGCGATCTGCAAGGCGCGCGGCTCCGTGGGCGGCAACACGGGCGTGCACGACACCGTCGTCAACCAGCTGCTCTCCAAGATTGATGGTATACTGACATTCAAACTTTATACAAGCTCACGAGTTCGAAAAGAACACATTCAAGGCACTTTCTGATAGATGTACATTGATCATTTTTTTAACTATAATTAATTTGACCGACATTATTATTTCATATTATGATTAAGCTATACATTTCTTTCTTTCCTATTGGTTTACAAATAGACTTGCTCGCGATTACAAAATTGCTTGCGGAATTAAAAAATAATTCTAATAAGCTTATTATGTTAGTAAGTAATAATGTAGCTTTCTAATTTGCAAAAGAATTTTCAACATCAGTCCAGTAGTTATATTATTTTTGTTAAAAATATGTAATCATTTTTTATATTAGCAGATTTTTGTTAATTTACATATATTTCTCGTACCATTGCGTAGGATATAGCTATGGTTGGCTAT
>LD688955.1:2576978-2590018 GCA_003118335.3 Papilio memnon | reverse complement strand
TTGTCTACAGTAAATAATTTGAAGATAATCATTTGAATGTGAGAAAGTGGCTAAAAGGTAATAATTAATAGATATACATTAGAAATACAATTGTTAACATAAAAACATATAAAGAAAAATTAATTTATTTGCTTAAAATTAATTAGCGTTTTCACAAGCATCTACCCAATCGTTGTAGACATCAATTGGTTCAGACAAAACATTTGTTGTTGTCTGGAAGTCTTCCAAGCACACCCGACATTGTATTCTAGCTGTATTTCTCGCTCGATCCCTGAAAAGAGACATAAAAAAACCTCGTTAAAGAACAATTTGATCGAAGTTTCTGTTCTTTTTACCAGAAGATCGCTTACATTTTAACTTCACAGGACTTTTCATGATTGCAAAATGGGCAGTTAAACTGCTGATCTAGTGGCTCTATAGCCTTTCGCTTCGGAGGTGGCTTTCTTTTTGATTTACGGCGACCCATGGCTGTAAAATGAAAATCATTGGTTATTCACATATTATACGAACGTCTTTCACAACCAAGCCTAAGTTATGATAAACTTAAAATATGTACTAAAAGTTTTATCTTACTATTGTGTTTTTATTTCTGTATTTTGCTTTTTAACTTTAATCGATTATAACAGCATCAGTGGTAAACAATTTTGCAAAATTGTATTATTTTTTAAATCAAAGTCAATGTCAAAATCAAGAGCTTTCAAATGTCATTGATGTATCAATGTTGCCATTGAAAATGTTTTCGGCTGCCACAGAGTACCTAGTACCTTATTATGTTGCTTCAAACTTCATCTAAGTTATCTATGACGGAAGTTGCTTGATTGTCAAGTTAAGGCTTCTTTTGTCAAATTGACAGTTAACATTTAAGTTAAAGTGTATGCTGTTTTCAAGTTTTTAAATAATACTGTGATTAAATTTGTAATGCCTTCATATCAGTAAAATACGCAACAATGTTTGTTACCTACTTGACTTTTTTTATTACATTTATAGTATTAACCAATGGTGAGTTATTGTACTATTAAAAGTACTTTAAGTTGTGCGGTGACGCCCATAACGTTTTGTTGTTAATTTCAGTTGGTCCGGTCTCATCGGAATGCACAATTCCAATAGTATTGAGAAACACATGGTTTTCTTACGAAAATGGACAACAAACTATTACCGATATCAACGCTAGCGAAATGACAGGAAGGTAATCTTAATTTATGAGAACAGTTTTTGGCTTCTTAAAATTTATTAGATGTATTTCATAATGTTTAGTAGCGGTTTATATTGATTTTAAGGACACTGTTATTATTTATTACAGGGGTGTATGTGTAAATATAAAGGCAGATTACCATGTTAACTATACAATGGTATTTAGATATACAAATTGTTACTACTGCGTGAAACTGATAGCTCGGACGGTAAATGTCCTAGAAAAGATTGAAACTCCTTGTGTAGATGTGGCTCCTGATGAAGAGCCTACAGTTGAGAGAGTGTGCCGCAGTTTGATCCCTGATCAACAGTTTATAACTTTATTCTCTGAAAATTCAGTCCCAGTAAGTATTAACATGTTATATATTTACTCTACTATATTTCTACTACTTAGTTATTCTTGGCAACTATGTGAAATTAAAATTATAACAAAAGTTCCAAAAACATTAAGTTTTAAACATAAACCTTACATCTATTTTTTCTTTAGGTAAATTGTCGTTCATCACTCGAGGGAGTTTGGCAGTTTGCTTATCAGAATCGGTTTCGTTTCACCGGAGAGTGCAACCACCCGGATGCACAGATAAAGTCATGCCAAACTGCAGGCACACAGTTTTTGATCACCAATCAGAAATTCAACATTACTTATAGGAAGTGTCCTGGAATGTCTGGCACTTTTGATGGTGTTGTTGAATATAGCTGTTTGGGTAAGATTTGATCTTGTCAAATTCAAGATTTCCTTGCAAAAAATGTATTTCCTTAAGCTTATAACATAACATTTGATTTAAGTGGTGCTTTAACATTGTGATTGAGTAAAACCAACACTTTTTTTGTTTTAAAGGTGTTTTATCAATTTTTTTTTCTGAACATATCATAAATTCACATTTTTGTGTAATTCTAGGTCATTGGTTTGTGGACAAAAATCATTTCTTTGCTGTTGCGAACACGAAGGAATCACGTAAAGATGAACGTTATCGTTGTTTCCTTAAGAACAGAGATGACGATCTGTTCATTGGAGCCTCTATAACACCACAGTGTAGTACATTGAAGACTGTAGAGAAATCTCCAGAAAGATATCGCATTACACCAGTTAAGGTAAATCAAAATACATGATAGATTTAAGGTTAAACCAATGACTGCTTCGATAGAAATTAAGTTATAATACAATAATGAAAAGCTATTAAAGACATTTATTTTCAGGCTGAAGTGGTTGAACCTGGTTGTCGTTTACCACAAAACTTCTCCGGAGACTGGATTAATACAGCTAACATTGACGCTGATGTATTTATCAACGAAACGCATATCATCGAAACATACTATCCAGATGAGGGTCGTTTCAGACGGACTATTTATGTTTGCAGGTATTACAGTACTATTATACTAAGTAATAATAAAAGATTACTCATTTAACTCATACAGTACATATTTAAAATTATTTTATAATTTTAAGGGAACAACGAGATAGTAGGGTCATGATGGCGCGTCTTTCAGTAGATGGTTGTCAAAAGGATTACGTTTGTTTTGACTTCATGCCTCAGCATCATAATGTTATAAGGTAAATTCCACTTAATATATGAAATATGAGAAAATTAAACATTATATTTTTTTAACAAAAATTTTATCGAAATTTTCAGATTCCGTAAAGGTTTGGCTATGATTCAAAGCAATTTCCATACTGTTTGCTCGTGGGTACAATTCCCTAATAAACAGCAATGGCGATATGATATATTCCTTAAGAAAGATCCATCACCCATTCGGTGTCCCGTAGCTGGGAAATTTAATTTTACCCAAAAAGGAGATGTTAGATTTGAAACAAGGATACTTGGAGGCGTAACTTTAAGTCCCCGTCCGAATCTTTACTGTAAAATCAATATAAGTGATTTCTCCGTTTGCGATACTGATCAAAAAACGATACAAATAAAGGAGAATTACTGTTTGTCCGTGGACCATTTAGGTAGACCGGTTGATATATACAGTGATCCAGATTATAAAATGAAATGTATTGGATATTGGAAGGAAAATTTAAAATCCTATTTGATTACTTATGATGAATTGGATCCATTTTCCAAATACCGTTGCTGGGTGTATCAAAGAGCCGATTTAAACAGGTAATATTTTTTCCTAATGACCTTAAAATAAGTCTAACTGCTAAAAGTTATTTATGGACACCATTTTAAAAAATATATTATACAAGAAATACAATAAATTGTCAATTTTAGGGTTCTAATGTCTCAAGCGCTGGGTCCATATTGCGATTTAAAGCAAGATGTGACGTCATGGAACTACACCGAGGGCGCAGCTGTCGCTATAGAGATGGAAGAATACGAACGAGAACGAGACCAATGTCCAATGCACTTTGACGATGGCAGCGATCCGTGGGCAACTAAAGAAAATTATATCAAAATATTTACATTCAGCTATTCTTTTTGGAAGAATAATGGTGCATCAGTGTTGCAAGTAACCAGTTTGCTTATATTCACAGTTACTTTATCATTATGTAATAGATTTTTTTGATCATATTTGATCTGTAGTTGTAGGTTTACTAATGTTTTAGGAGGAAAAGTTATATTTTTGATTCAGGACTTCATTGAGATGCAATTTTTAATGTTTGAATGAAAATCCATTTTCCATTGATATTTGTCAATATATTTTTTTTATTCCTTTTCTTTATTGAATAATATTTTGTTCATCTTAACAAATAAATGGTGATTCAAAGACTACTGTAAAATAATAATGCAAATTGTCTTGAGTGAGTTTTGTTACAGTAGAATCTCAATGATGGTAAGCACATTTTTAATTCTAAGATGTAGTGCCTTTTTTAGATTAAGATTACATGTATATTTGAACAATTCGTCTACACTACTAAATTACAAATCTACTTGATTTTTAGCATTTCTTGTATTCTTCGTATATGATATTTTTTAAATGTACAATGAAGACTGACATATGTTAAATCAAAGCACACTTACTTTTGCGATGAATTGTTTGGCAGCTATTTTTAAATGAAATGATTTTAACAAATGATTATGAAAGTAACCTCAGTTAAGTAAATATATACTTTTACACATTCTAAGTAAATATTATGCACTTGTGATTTTTTTTTACGCAATTCCGCTTACTATGCTTTTATATTGCATTTAGTTTTTATTTCTACGAACCGTCCACATTAAAGACAAATCTTTAATATTAATACAAGGTCTAGGTTTTTGAGATTTTTTATAAGACTTATTTTATATCTTACAATATTCATGCATATTAATCATGACTATGTTTCTTTATAGTGTAAATATAAGTACTAAACTCTACTTTTAGTAAGAATTAAAATGGCAGTTTTGAATTGTTACAGATTTCATTTTTAAAATCCAATTTTACTCATAATTTTGTGTACTATGTATATTATAATAACTTTAATATGCAAACTGAATAAATCCGTCCAGTAAGATATTTTGTTATTTACAATTATTTTTATATTTTGAGAAATAAACAATTTGACGATGATTTGGTTTTATTTCTGTAAACAAATTTGGAAGATGAGCAAAGAGCCCTTGATGTTCTCAATTTCAGTGCAATCAAATTGGAGGTTAACTATAAAATATGAAGATTATTATAGTTATATAGTCACCCTAACTTTAGGGTAGGCTCCGGGCCCCTCGGTGGGGACGTATAAGTGAGCTGGTGATGATGAGGGAAAATCCACAGAAAAACAACTGTAGATTACTATAACTATGTAAATATCTATTTCTGATAGAAAGACAAAATCATGTCTTTCCTAAGTGTGATTAAAGAATAACTAATTTTGATAGACATTAGACATTTATCCATTTTATTTTACAATTAAATATTAGCCCAGTGTTTCCTAAAGTACATTGATTTAGTATATGGTAAGCCAATAGTGTGAGAATTACAATGTTATTCAATTACATTTAATTACACTTCAATACACAAAAATTATAACAAAAGCGTAACTATTTGGTCCAGGAAACTTTAGGAATATCAAAGTGCTCCGTCAAGCTGTCCAAATGTTGGTTGAACTTCTCTACCCTTTGTTTGTGGGTCATCTCCGCTTTTTGTTGAATCCTTTGTTTTTTCTGCAAGAACATCCAAAATAAGTTAATTGATATTATTTGGTTTGATTTGGACACTGAAAAATATTATTTAGATAGAGCAATCTAGTAAAACCATATAAACTAACTTACCATTTTGTCTTGCATCTTTAAAAATGCAAGCTCTGCTTTAGTCTTTTCATTAGTGCTTTTCTGTTGTTTTATTTGTTCCTTTACTTCATTCTCAATAGCCTTTTCCGTTTCTTTATTAGACTTCTTCTTCTTTTTCTTTTTAATTCCAGAATTATCCTTAATTTTTAATTGCGATCTGTTCACACAAGAGTATTCGTCTTCTTCAACCATTTTAGATCAATTGAGAATCTATCAAAGTAAGAATTGGGTAACTTTTCCACGTAACGGGTTTAAAGCGTTCACTTTGTAAACGCTAATGTTAGTAAATATTTTGTTACTTTACGATTCTACTTTTATCAATCCTTTTATTTCACTGACATTGATCTGACATTTTATCTTTCATATTGACAGTGACATTAGACTTAGACAATGATTTAGTATTGCCAGCTACGGTGATTTACAGATTTTATTTAGAATTGATTTTTGATTGATTTTTGAAATAACGATTTTATTAATTACTAGCTTAAGCTCGCGACTCCGTCCGCGTGAAATTTAAAAATAATAAAAATGAAATGAATAAAATATAGCCTATGTTACTCACAGATAAATTACCTTTCTAACGGTAAAAGAATTTTTAAAATCGGCCCAGTAGTTTTTGAGCCTATTCATTACAATCAGACAAAGTTTTCCTCTTTTTTTAGATTTAAAAATGAATTATGAAGTAAGGTTGTTTCGTTTTAGTTTGATATAAACCATTCGACAAAACATTTAGGATCAGCTATCGCTAAGGGTGGGTAAGGGCTCTTTAGAGCACAACAAGAAATGCTTCATGGACGGTGCTGTGATGACTTAATTTCGCCATGGATTTCTTTTCAGTGGAATAACCCAACCACACACAAACGAAAAACGATAAAGATTGGGATATCAATATCTTGTTCTTAATCTTAATCATAGCTTCTAAGTACATAATTTTGAAAAAAAACATGATTCAGTAATTAAGAGGTGAAAATACAAAAAAGGCATATAATATAAGATGAGCAGTGACGTATACTGATATATATTTTCTGCATACGCGCTAAGCTCATTGCGATTATAAGGTTAAGTTCTACCGAACACAGTAGCGAGGGTGGCAGGTTGTAGCAAAATATTATAAATAACTAAGCAATTGTTTGCGACAAAAGAGCAGGAATGAATGGCGTTTCTAGGCGTTATCGCGACGGCGCACGCGCTTTCCCGCCGACGCGTACGGCGCCGAGATTAGTTCGATTGCGCGCCACGTGGCGCCACGTGCCTGTCTACCCTCCAAATAAGATTAACGGATTTGCTCACTACAGATTGCACACGAATGGGCAGGAAGTGTAAAGTGAAACGGCGGTAATGAGATCGCTTTGTGGAATCGCGCGGTCTGTAATAAGATATACGATACGAATGTCACATATGAATATGGAGTACACTAACGTGTTTGTTTTTAATTTTGCTCTTTCCCTAAGCATGAACTTGCAGAACTTGCAGATGGGAACTTACATAGGTTAGCTAAAGGACTAGGCTAGGCGAAGTTAAGATATCGCTGTTTTCCTCTATCTTGAATCACGTCTCTTGCTCATTAAGCATCCAATCGGAAATTACAATTACACTTGGGATTTTGTGTCCCTTGAATAGTTATCTACGAATTTAATTATACCTTTCTAGTCAACATTTAAGGATTACTTTCGCTATCTTCTTACAAACTTTAGTATGTCATTTCTGAATACATAGCATTTTCTTTCAAATTAATTGTAATCGAAGATTAAGAACTAGAAAACATGTATAGTTAACATGACCATATTCTTTTCTTATAGTATATTCTATTTTATAATATAAGGTAGTTAAAAAACGATTGATACATTGTGTGTCAATAAAATTTCAAACTTGAATTTAGTAATGAAAGTGTGAACTTATTGTCGAGAACTCTGGTTCCTAGTCCTTGAGTTTAATTCTGTTTATACATTAACGCCTTAACATAGATGGCTTTGGCTTAGCACGTCGCATTAGCAGAATAAATCTGAATGAATCGTCTCTCAGCAGAACAATGCGCGGCCTCTAATAGACATTAATACAGCGTTAGGCGCAGGGCGACGGCACACGCCGGCGACGCCTTGTTTGCCAAACTGCCCTAATCCACTATTTGTAATGTAGGAGCACCGCGCGATATGGTTTTTATCAGGAAAATCTGCATTTATAACAACTATATTCTTAGCTTAGTACACAAAGCCAAGACTCTCAAATAATGCCAAGCGGCTTCGGTAAATTTGGTAAAAGGAAAACATTTTAATTATCTTGTTATTTAAAAATTTCGAAATTTGGGGCGTCCATAGACATAATACATAATTGTATCAAGACCATTAGGATTGTGAGACAAAGAAGAAAACAAATACAATATTTCTATCAAATCCTTAAATAGCGTATATGAGGTAGAAGGTTCAAAGCCGAGAAAAGTTCATTCATCATTATCTTGATTGTTAGTATCTTTAATATATTTTTTTCATATAAAATCATGGTCACCCTACAGTATTGCGCACCGCATTGACTTCTGAGAGGAAATCCTTTTCCCACGAGCTTTATTCAAACATATGTAAAGCGTATGATGGATGAGTCCCGCGCCGCGCCGCCCTCTGGCGGGAGTTAGACGTTTAAATCGCCATCGCTACCCCAATGACTTTGCTGGTCACCAAACGATCATGTTGAAATTTATAATGTAACCTACACCGAGCATTTTGTTCTGTGAAAGAGTTTGACACACGACGGAATGATTGCGCTTTTTATTGTTTGCCCAGGGGTCTTGTGTTACAACTTTATTTATTGTACCCTGAGAAACTTTATGAAGTTTAAACTTTATTTTATTCAACCTAAATGACCTAAATGACTGGCCATTACAACATTTTAAGTCGTTAAAAGTTAAAAAAAAAGATTCGATTTAGTCTAAAATTCTGTGATTCTATGATCAAAAGTGTTCGAAATACTATGATATTTTTGAAAAACTTTTGATTGCAAAATTCTCCCAAAAATGAGTTGCAACCCTGTCGTAAAAAGCTTTCTATACGAGAATGACATAAAAGCTAAACTTAAGGAATATTAAAAACGGCCTTTATTTAATAATACTATAGTAAAAATGTCAGCTTACGAACCGAGGCCGACAAGGCTGACTTTCGAAGTTTTCCCATTAGGCTGCTCGCAGACATTAGCGGCCCTCTTGGCTTCATTAAAATTTGTCAGTCTGTCGTATAGGAACAACTTCTAAATGGATGTAGAAACTTCTCTAAGTGAAACTCGGCTGACGTGAAAAGTTTGCCGGATTTCGAGTTGCCACTTTTCTTTTCCGACGCCCATCAATTTTGTAGCACGTCAAGAAGATTTTTCGCACTCTTAATGCGGAAAAAAAGTGTAATTTAAGTTTTTCTTGAGTTCTTTGTTCACGAGTTATGATCTTTGTTCAGAAAGTTTGATTGATTTATTCAAAAAGTGTGTAGTTGCGTAGACTTTGCTTATTTTCACCCGACTGACAAAGAAGGTAATATTTTTATTATTATATAATATAGTAATTAAAACGTACAAACGCACTATTAGTGAAAATTGGCTAAACACTTAAGTTAACTTTAAATGCTAATAAAGTCATAAAGTTTTGTTGTTGCAAGAACTTGTATTGAATGAAAAGAAACAATAGCGTTTGAAAGTAAGCGCCTGCCATTTAAATGACGGCAATCAGTTTCTCGCGGCCACCCCACAGCGGGCGGTTATTGTCCGTTTATGATCGAGGGGGTTAAATGAGCCCTGGGGTATCGCGAGGGTGCCTCCGACCCGCCGATAGTTTAGCTTTAAATAACAGATGTAATTGCGTTTGAATCACTGAACGGGATGCTGGATCGAGTGGAAAAAATATTGACCGAATTAATCTAATTTACAGTCATTAGCTTAAAGTGTTATTTTTGTTTATAATGCCAGTTGCTACTCCAAACTATGTTTAAAGGTATTATCTATAATAAACACAGAAATGTCTTTTATGCATTTTATTCATAACTAGCTGTTCCCTTGCGGCTTTATCCGCGTGAAATTATAAAATTTTTATTTCATTGTTTATCTACAATACATTTATCAAATTATCAATTGCAAATGTCAAAATGACATGACATGACGACAAACCATGGCACCTTGCTTCCTTGATGTTGGCAGCAACTTTTGGTCTCTTTCCCACATTAGGGTTTTTATCCAAAATATTTCCCCCTAAGTTTAATGGCGTGAAAATATATAGCCTAAATCGTGTCGTAAGTGTAGGGCTTTTTATTAAAAAAAAGTTTTTTTCAAAAATATGCCGTAATTGCTGACATCTTTGGCAACAAAGAAGTGTGTGTTTACGCTTTATTATATTAGTATAGATTTAAATGTCTTTGTCCACAATTTTCTACGATGTATTTATTGACAGTAAGTTTTGGAGAAAAGTTAAGTTAAGTTTAGAGACTGTAGCTATTACGACGTGACGATCAATTTTAAACTATATTTATAAATGTGGTTCTCTAAAGTTATAATGTATGACATTGACTCATTATTTTTTACAGGTGAAAACTTACTCAAGTGTAATAAAACGATGATCCAATGTATCATATCTTACATTAATTAGAAATGTTCATTAATATTAATTATTTATAGCTACGTTAGGGGTGCGGAGGGGGTTGTAATAGAGGACTTGATGTAACGGGAGACGCCACTAAATCAGATTTGGGGGCGATACATCCGAGCCGAGTCGTCCACTGGATGTACGATAAGGTAATGTGTTTTTCCGTAATACACATGCTAATGTGGTTTTCCTAGCCAGTTACATCGCCACGTGCGATTGTGAAAATGATAAAAAAAAATTATATACCTTAAATCTACTTTTTCAACTCTATTTGATAATTAGCTGGATGCCTATCAACGTGTTCTACCAATAGGGAAGAACATTATGAAAGATAGTTTAAAACAATTGAACTATAAGTTTATAGAGTTCCTAGCTTATACCCTCGACTTCGTCCGTATGTATAATACATTATTAAGTAGCCTATGTGTTGTTACAGACGGTGCTCTATACCAAATTCTATCCAGATTCATGCATCTCTGGAATTACGCGCTAACAAACCCATCCAAACTTTCTTATCTTACTTCTTACTAATATTATATTATATATGCCAAAACATTAGATGGATGGATATTGTTAGAGTTTGTAGCCTAAACGGCTGAACGTATCTCGATAAAATTTAGTATAAATGTAGATGATACTTTTGTTTTTTTTTTTAATTCCAGATGGACGGAGTCGCGGGCGAAAACTAGTTTATAATATTAGTAAGAAGAATGCGTTGGTTATGATTAAAGATAAATGTGGTAAGAAAATTGGGAAAGCAAAAACGGAAAAGTAGAAAATTAAGACCTCACACGGTGCGCTACTTTGTGAGGTCTTGTTAACAATAAGATCAAAAATGAAAACAGATTGTCTATGAATAAAAATATTTGTTAGACGTCAAGTAATATTAATTGCCCGCTTTATTTAGCTACAGCTACGTTTGTTCATAGGAGATAATATGATGATCATTTATTATCAAAATAATGTCTCGCTACACGCCTTTGAAATAAGAAACCATCTTATCTATAAATATTAAATGACTATGAATATAGTACCTATTAATAAGTCACAGTAATTATTTACCTTTATAAATAGACGTGTAATTATTTGATTGTAAATAAGCAGACGCCTAGCTACTTGTAGCCTTTAATTGTTAACAGATGTCTACCTTAACATAGCTTATACTGTTGGTTTGTACAGAAAATAGGATCCTAGAAGCAGAGATGTTAAAATAATTTCAAAGACTTATAGTTATGTTAAATTTTAATTTACTTATAATTTGTTTAAAACCTAACAACACTTAGCCCTTTGGCGAGAATTATATAACGTCCTAGTTTTGCTATAACTAAGAGGTAGGGTTGTTAAGAGTTATGTGAGAGTAATTCGCAGACATATGGCGCCCTGGGCGGTCGCCCGTCCGCGCCCTACCCTAACGCCAGCACTGTGTGGCAAAGTTGAGCATTCTTTCGTCGTATTAACAGTAAATCAAACTCTCTTTACAAGTAAATTGGCTGGCGTTGGAGTAATCGCCAGATGGCGCTGTCGACAAACATTACGCAAATATTGCGCTTTTAATTGCCTCCTGTCTTCGGTTCACGCGGGGTCGAATCAATTCGTAGAGATTTATCGACTCGCACATTTGTTTGGTATGTTGTGGCTTGTTGTCGCTGTTGCTGGTTATACTTCGCGCTTTGTTTATTATGTTATTGAGGAATTTAATAATAAGACTAAACAGGAGACATTCCGATTTATGTATGTTTATTTATTCTTTATTTTTATACATTGAATACCATTCTATTGTGATTATTTACATGGATATGAATGGGAAGAAATTAGTCTAGGTTCTTATAGAACGAGTGAGCATTTATAAATAAGAAAATATGTTGAAATAACTATGTATTGATAAACAAATGTATACGAAGGAGTAATTAGGCGAGGTGTGAGGGGATGAGGGCGGCGCGGCCGGAATGGGAAGCTCGCCGGAGATGAAGCCGCGATACAATATCCGGTTAGACGTCGTTTCCGCCGCGACGCGAGCCGCGCGTGTGAGCACACCCTTACCGCGTACCACGTATGCTGTGTGAATGTACCGAAAATAATTGAATAAATAACTAATTTATAAATAACATTTTGCTTTACTTGGTATCTTATAAAAACCGAACAAATTATTTATTCTCTGTTGCATTTCATATCCTATGTGTTCTTCCAGGTTATGTTCTACATCTATGTCAAATTTCATTGAGATCCTTTCACCAGTTTAGGCTACAAACTCTAACAAACATCCATCAATTCATCCATCTATCTAAACTTTCGCCTTTAAAATCTTAGTAAGATATTAGTAAGATTAATACATAATATTTTACGTAAAATATAGTTACAAATAATGCAACCTTCCTTCCAAAATCTAATAGTCGAGGATATTTAAAAAACTCGATAGCGGATATAATTATAAGGGATTAGCCACTTTGCTAAACAACACAACTTAATGACGAAAATCCATACAAACAGACATCCGTTCGTTAGATGCAGATAAGGCAGGTTACACACACCTTTGAAAACGTACAAGAGTTATAAAATGCATGCAAGGGATGACATTGTACAATAAAGGATACATAGAAGTGCGGCCTGTTCAACTGTTCAATTATTACGTAAATCGAAGTGGCTTTTATTCTGATGAAGGTGATAGGGCAGGTCGTGCTCTACGTTATGCTAGTTTCACACTAGGGCAGAAAACTAAGGTAGAGCAATAGACAGTTCAGTACTGCTATTGTTTGAAGGCACATTTATTTGTCTTATGTGCGCTTACTCTGTTATGCACTTGTATACGAGTAAAATATAATTTCTTTTTTCACGTTTTCTTTGAAATAGTGATTCGGCTTGTGTGGCGACACGATAATAGTAGTACTGTACTGCTTAACTGCACTGCCTCACATTGTCTTCGTGTAGCGTTACCTCCTTTCCTCAGTCAAGAGTGAGAGCGGCGTCCGTTACTCAGAATAGGTCCTCGACTTCTTTGTCAGAATTGTCCTTTGTGATGTTAACACAGAGTC
>LD688955.1:2554700-2576917 GCA_003118335.3 Papilio memnon | reverse complement strand
TGAAATATCAGAACTTTACTCGTAACTCAGACTCGTATACTGTAAAGTAATCTAAGTGTAAAATCTCTTTGACATCACAACGAAATTCAAATTTAATACATTTAAAGTAAGTACATGATGTAACTACACGCTTCTTGTCATATTTTTAATGTGTTTACTAGCTTTCACCTGTGACTCCATCCGCGTGGAAATAAACAAAATTAAGTAGACTGTGTTCTTCCAGACTATCCTCTACATCTATATCAGATTTCATCAAAATCCGTTTAGCCGTTTAGGCTACAATCTCTAACAAAGATCCATCCATCCATCTAAACTTTGGCATGTATAATATTAGTAAGATAAGATTTGTACATTTGACATATCTTTGACAAAAAAGTCTACAATACAAATGTTTTACAAGTGTAACGGCATTTACAATAAGAGAATAGATAGACAGTGATTGCAAGGCGGGCTGGGCAGGTACTCGTAGTAGAGTACAGTTTGTACAAGTAATAATAATAATTCGGCGGCGTGTTGCGATAATACAGATTTAGATAGAGCAGCGACTGAGGAGATAACCCCTTACATAGCTCAGAGCACATAGTGCCTTCCACCCCGCAATGTAGCGTCTGCAAAATAATCGTCTTCACTATTATTTTACGTTTTTAGGTTAATTATTTAAGTATGGGGGTTGACACGTTTTTTAATTTAAGTAATAATAATGTATAACTTTAATAATTAATTTAAATCCGATTGTATTAGGTTTTTAAATCATAAGTAAATAACATTTATTTGGATTCATATTTTCGATTTAATATACTATAGATGGAAATTATAAGAAGATCTGATATTGTAGGTTTTAGTTGTATTATGGATAATATTAAAATAAAAAAGAAACCAGTCTAATTACTTTGTATTCCATACATCCTCCAAGATCGTCTTTCTTGAAAAATTTATTCTCTGTTAAAGTATTAATTTGCTGACGCTATCGGTGGGATTTCTGAAAGGATCTAAGGAGGGTGGCGTGAGGTTCTGAGGATGCGCGGTATCGCGGGCTGCGGGGGAGGCTGTGACGTCACGTCCTATCTCGGCGGCCATCTTGGATTATCTCGTCGCACCTGCGGGGCGCGGGGGACGGCTCCGTATCGACCCGCGCTGTTCGCATTTTTCACGAAAAACTTGATAACGTACTCACAATATGCACTTGAAAAACACCTTATATTCTGTAGCACGTGAACGTGGCTAACAAATGTATTACAAATACACAGTATCTGTGATACTTTTTGTACCGCGATCATAAAGGAAAACAATTTTTGAATGGCTTCCATCGACAACATCGTTTTTTTTAGGATATAAATATTTATTTTATTGATTCGGCTTAAATGGACATTGTATTGTCTGTTTCGTTGATCTTCCTATAGTACAATGACAACTGGACAACTAAAAATTAAACGATTCGGAAATATAGATTTGGTTCGCATTCTAATATCAATTTTGTCTTAAGCTCACGCAAGACTTTAAATCAATAAGTCCCGTGGAAAAATCTTTAAAATGCCTAATTAAACAATAAGATATACTAAATAAATCATATACTTGTACATTTGAGTATGTAGTAAATATGGTCAAAAATGAATTTCCCTTGTTACCGTTCAATTTAGCAATCATCATTCGAGCGTAAACATAAAATGGACTTTATTGTATATTAAAATTCGGTCCGCACATGCTCGTTATCTGTTTGTGGCAGTACCGACGTTGATAACATCTTAGTCCCCCGCACCCCCTAGACTGCGCCCCCCCTCGTTGGCCAACCTTTGTGCGCGACATCAAACGATCATGCCCGCTATGTTTACACTGCTTTACCCCGCAATTCCACTTTTCCTTTAGGTTATCACGCCTTCTTTTTAAACTGCTGTTTACAACTTTGAAGTGGAAAGTTCCTTTAGCAAGGATATATACATTTATATATTCGTATATTTATTGCAGTTATAAGAGGTTTATACGCTCGCTTTGTTAAACATAGTCGTTTAATATTGTTGCGTGTCGACATTTATTGGAACAACTTTTGAGTAAAATGTTTTGAAAAATGATGCCCATTTTAGCGATTAACATCTAACGCGTCTAACACTGTTACAAGATATTTCGATGTCAAAAAGTTTGTCAAAAGGAGCGTGAAGCCATTTAAAACAAGATCTAATAAGAAAAGGTGTAATATAGTAAATGGTTTGAATAAACTTTCAAATGCTTTTGCATTTAAAGCTACAGGCACTAGAAATGGCTGCCGGCACTTTAGATGTATTGTACTATTAAGGTAAACAATAAACATGTAAAAACACAGGAAAAGAGTGAAGGGGTGATCAAAATGAAGTCGAGACCACCAGTATGCGACACTCGACTAAAACAATGCTGTTCGTTATGAAGAGCGCGTGCGTACGCAGCTGTGGTTTCACCACTTGCCCCATAGAGGTCGCTCTTGTGCTTTGTTCCGGAAGTGCTGTCGAGTGGCGGTAAGTAGGTAAACTGGGGCACGTGCTACCACGACCGCCCGGTGGACCACCGCCGTCGATGACAAATTATATCATCGTTTGTACGTCGTTAAAAGATGAGGATAGTTGTACCTGTGATGTTGGTCGAACTGAATTTATTTTATTTTATTTCTTATCGAATCATTTTTTTTTAATTGTCTGAGCAGTAAAGTTAGCAAATATACGACTTGAATTCCAGAATTAATTGAATATTTAAACATAATTGTAAATTCTTATTGGATAAGAAATGTAAATCCTATAAGTATGTAGAAAACAATTGAACTTAGGACTGGAAAAACTGTTCATAAAATTTCTACATCAGAATAATATTCAAATTAAATTAAGAGTACAAATGTTCAAGGTGTCTAGTATCACGCGACATGTTAGTGGGTACATACTAAGTGCATGTAATAAATCGGTTACCGCATGCTCAAGTCTGTGGCTCAATAAATCCCACATCGGTACCACGTGGCGCTTTACAAATGACCCGTACGTGCCGCCACCGACCGCCGCCGCTTCTACAATTGATTAGAAACATTAAAAGGAAGCTCGAACTTAAGTGATACTTGCTTCCAATTAAACAAATTACACTCACCTGTAGCTACTATTTTATATAATCTATATAAATATGGAACTTTATACAGTCCAGTCACAAGAGATTAAACATTTATTGTTTGTCAGTTAGTACTCATTTGTGTTTTAGTTTATGATATTAAAGTAAAATTAATAATGGATCAAGAATTGCGATATCCTATTGCATCTATAGTGCAAATTTTCGACAAAACACTTCTATTCATCATGATTGTTTAAATTAAGGGATAAGTATTGTTTTTTAGCATTGTCTTTTAATGTTATCTAATAACTAAATTAACCATTTCTCTTTCTTTACCGTTTAATCCTCAAAGACAGAGTTGTACGAAATTTTCACGACCTTGAATAAGCCCGTAATAGCATTAAAAATTAAAATATGTTTCTAAAACCACTAAGAAATTTGCTTTAAAATATGTAATTGTATAAACTAAATGATTACCTACTCTTTGTATAATTTGGAGAACTTTAAAGTAAATCGACACCGTACATTAAACGAATTTGCATATCAAATGAAAGGTCTGTAAGTGTACAAAGGACCTTAACATGTCCGGTAAAAAATTCAAGTACCTGTAACACCGTATAGATACAAGAATAATACAAATTTTATAAAACTCTCACGTCTATAGGACAGTTGAGAGTCATGTTACAAAACAATTTTGACGTTTAGATGTTTTTTTGCGTGTTATGTACAGGTTTGTGGGAATTTAATCCAATAATTCAACTTTTTTATAGTTGAATATAGAATTTGCTATCTATGTTCATTCTAGAGTGATTATTTTTAACCACGTACGGTCAAATTAATGTAATTTCGTGTTCACATTTTGTGTTTTACTTACGTATAGTAAAAAGAAAACAATTAATAGATCCTTTATATGTTTGAAGTAATAAGTTAAGTAAATTTTAGAACAAGTCATATAAATTTACGATAAGATTAAAACAATAAATTTCTCCAAATGTCTGTTAGACACAATTCATTCAAATGATTGAAGGATATCAAATGATCGTCGAGCACACGCGTCGAAAAAATAAATCATACATTCTCTTTACGACGCCCACCATTAATAAAACTCTTTAAAATATATTTAATAATGTCCACAAAGGCGGGGGACACAATGGGCCCGCTATAAAGGAGCTGCATTTATTATAGCGACAATATATCGGATACAAAAAGATAGTGTGACAAGGATGCGTACTTTTTAATAATATTGTCATTTCTCAGCAGCAGTGGACTCTTTCAAAAAGCCATAATGCAATAATTTATCTCTTTATAAGAAGTTTTTTTAGTCTGTGGGAGATTATTGTTAGCCAGGTGAGCACGGGTTAGCTGATACTATTGAAGACCTCTATACAGCCTCTTGTGACCCGACGCGGACAAAGATTATTTTTATTAAGTTGTTACACACTTTTATAAGTTAGATTTGATTTAAAACTAAAGTAAACAAATCAAAAAGGTAGTTTCAATGGAAGCTAGAAAGTTGAATTAAAATCAGTATTGAAATAAGGAATGCGATCTTATTTTGTCAAGAGAAAAGGAGTCGTAATAAGACTTTTTCTAATATACAAAAAAAAAGTTTAAATCGTCATCGATTTCATGCAGAGTTTAAAACGGTCTACAGAGTGCCTATTAAAATTATGTCAAATAACTCGGCGTGAAACAAGAGGCTTGCGCAAAAAATACTACAGCTTTTATATGTAACGTCGAGACGGGGTTGACACTGGAGCCACAATAAAATCGATGAAATATCTTTAAAGGGGCGCGTAATAACTCATAGAGGCGCTGGGGTTCCATTGTAGCTAGCACAGGTAGGGATAGACGAATACAGTTTGCGCATCATTGTCACATTATTTATATTTATTGCAAACATTTTGCTTAACAATAATTTTCTAATTGTTTTTATAGCTTTTTTCTTCTTTTTTATAACCGACTATATCAATATTTATTTCAGGAAATTTAGTGACAGAGTTCCTTGTAGAAGTATATCAAATACACAACGCATTATATATAGGCAGGAATTGCATCATTAGAATGCCTATTAGACAAAGGCTTATTAATAAACTTAAAGTTTAACCAAAGGAAATTTAAATTATTAAAACTGTCCACTAACTAAACATTAGCCGAAAAGACTGACAAAATGAATAGACAAAGAACAATAAAGATATTACAGAATGCAGGAGACAGTTTGTGCACAATTCTTCTTGATTTAATGAATAGCAGTGAGAACAAAAGAAAGATCTTTTATAATATATTTATGTGAAAATTCGCTTCAAATCGAATAAAACAATCGATTCTATTCGATTCTAACGATAGGTATTCGCACATCCCTACACAGTAGAGCACAGTGCAGACAATCTAAGTGAGTTGGAGAATCTGTCGTGTTCCCCGACTACTGTCTCAATCGAATGCAAATGACGTCATTAGTACCGACGTATGCACTACGTCCCAGATACAAATTAGGCACGTACGAATCTTAACAGTGCGATGACCTCGAACATGATCAAACCTTTGCTTTGTTAAATCAATGTTCTGTGGATTTAAAGTTTTCTATGTGGATTAGTCTTATATGAAGGAAATAAGACTAGAGACACCCTTAGGGCGCCACCTTATGCACTGGACTGATGAATGCACCGCGTTCGACACCACTACGAATGGTGAACTACCATACGAGAGATGGTCAAGAAGAGAGGTATGGAACCTTAGGAGTGAGGAAAAGATGCATAGAGACAGAGACACTCGATTATTCAGATCATTTCTCTATTCACCATATTGCTCTTCAATTGACAAATTAGTTGCCTGTTAGTTATTCCCTAATTTACAATTTCGTTATTCTATAATATGATTCCTCCATATCCTATCTACGCAGAATATAATACAAAAATTATTGTCGTAGCAAAAACAAATATAACTTTGTTGTGATAGACAATTATAATGAGATTTATTTACTATTTATAGAATTGATATTAAGTAGTGTGCAGGTAGGTGGCTACGAGTATATCCAGCAAGTCCCAGCGGCGCGGTGGGTTCCGGGAAGCGGGCATGAAGTCGTCACGCGCCCCGCGGCGACGGTAGCGCACGGGCGGTCCCCGTCGCCCCCTTAATTAATTTTGATGTATTTACCTGCCTGCACTACGACACATGCCTTGTTCACCCTACTAGAGCTACCATGCGTAGTTTCAACCAGATACCCAGTTTCCAGTAATGGACGTTAGTCATACACGTACAGTAATCGTCGCTTAAAATGCAGCCGGCGGTTCCTCAATCGCTTCAAGCAGTCGGTACCGAATACTAGCTACTGTATGGCAACCCATAGTCTATTTTGAGTACGGTGACTGTATGCTTGCAATTGTTAAGTCTCTGAATTAATTTATCTTCAGTGTCTAATAGAGTTAACTTAATTTGTTATTTTAGATCATACTAATATTATAAATGTGAAAGTTTAGATGGATGAATGGATGTTTGTTAGAGTTTGTATCCTAAACGGCTGAACGGATTTCGATGTAATTTGGTATAGATGTAGAGGATATTCTGGAACGCATAGGCTACTCACTTTTGTTTTCTTTAATACCACGCTGACGAAGTTGCGGTCAAAAGCCACTAATGAAAGTTCAAATTGTGTTATGCAAAGTATATCGTTTGCTTTATATTTCTTTTTATTTTTATTGCGTTTCTCCGTTCTGGATAAATCTCAGTCGGAAATGTTATTTCCATTTTTTGCATAATTTAAAACGTTCAATAAAAATAGAACAAATATCATGAACATTGTGATAATACGAGTAATCGTATATGATTGTATGAAGGCCGTTATCGGTAGCAAAGGAAGTCGATTACCAAACGTATCTTTTCCAATGACGGCGGCTATCAATGCTATCAATAAATTCACGGCTTTTCAAATACACGATTATACGCTTAACGATAATATTGATGAAAATAACAATTAAGTAGTACATATTTCCAAATAAATTTAGAGAAAACAAGATGTTTTCTTCTTGATTAGTAATTTCTCGATGAAGTTGAACATCGTACTCTCAGGTTTGTGACTGTTGTCTCTGTTGTTCTTAAAGATAATGATAAGGATAGTGTTTCGAAAATAGAACCACAGTTTGAATTAACGTAATGTCTACGTCATTATTGGTTATCAAATTACAAGGATGTCCTAATCGTTTTATTAATTTATCACGTTTAATGTCCTCGTAGTCAAGGAGAACAAGATAGCCGTCGATTTATATCCTAATTTTCGTACGAATGATAACGAAATTGTTTTTAGAAACTCATAATAAAAAAAAAACAACGTCAAATTTGTCTTAATCGTAAATTCGATGATAAAATTCCTATAATTGCACATTGTATAAATTAACATTAAACACCTTATAAGACTAAGTCATTAAAAAATATTTAATGGTAACTTTACATTCAGTTAATTTGTCTTAAGTAGAACAAGTTCTGTGATTTCAATAGGCCTGGTTACTTTGTTATATGATTTAATTTAATTCATATCTGTTCAATCATAATTTGGCTTCACACTATATATTTATGTCTAACTAGCTTTCGCCCGGAAGTCCGTGTGGAATTAAAAAAAAAACAAAAATAGCCTATGTGTTCTTCCAGATCCTCTACGTCTATGCCAAATTTCAACGAAGTCCGTTCAGCTGTCTAGGCTACAAACTCTAAACATCTATCCATCTAAACTTTCGCATTTATAATATTAGTAAGATTTAATCAATGAAGGCGTCATTTTAATTACTGTATTCTAACGGAAATGGTTAGTCTTATCAAATTTACCGTCAATACAAGGTTCGGTAGAATTTTGTGTCTATTGATAACATGTCGAAATACTTCGGAATATCAAATGTAATTTGATATCAGTTAAGTGATTATTAATGTATACCTATTTTATATTTCGTGTCGTTTACTGAAATATCTTCGGTTTGTTATCGTTAGATGTTTATCGCTCAGTAAAACTGTGCGTAAGTCGAGATTAAATCTAATGCGATTCCTTTATGATCGGTTAATTGGATTCTCACCCGTTTATTGTACGGCATAAATGTTCTCACATATTTTAACTTAGAAAGTAACGATGGCGATTCGCTTTTAATATACTAATTCAGAAGAATTAATGGTAAAATTACGGCTTTAGTTGCTTCATCGCTGACTATTGGCGGATATTATAAGTTGTATTAACGGGAGTCTCCATTGCCTAAACACATTTATCTCTTTCTATCCCTTTAAAAAAAGAGATAGCAATATTTTCAATATCAATCATCAGATGCATTCGTATACAGTTTGTGTCCGAAGTCGATATCCTTGTCCCTTATATGCATTCAATTGTGGTCAATTTGTCTCCTCAATAGGCGTGAGCTAATTTGCGTACCCAACCTCCCCTTAGTTAATACCGTATCAAATCATAGTAATGATGTGTAGCTAAATCTTTGTATTAGAGTAATAAATATTTTGGTTGTGCGTACGTTTAGGCGAAGTTAAGCAAATGACTATATGAAATGAAAATGTTTGAAAAATAAACAACAATTTGAATGAAACAGAATAGTTATAAATTTTAAAGGAGTATAGAAATTTGAGATGCATATTTATACAAGTTTTGTTTAAAATTAAGTTGATTGCTAATGTTGTCTTGATATATTATGAAAGACTAGCTTTTATCCGTGCAATGTCTGTGCGGGATAAAAAAAACTTAGTACCTAGTTAGTTCTTCCAGATTATGAATATATGACTATATCTGTGTAAATTTTCATCTCACATCAGTTAAACCATTTCGGAAACACATAGTAGTAAACATCTATCCATACAAATCGCATTTATAATATTGAGTATGATAAGGGTGATTGAAAATAAATCGCTTTAAAAAGATCAATAGAGAATATAAAAAAATGGTTTCTAAAATGCTTCATTAGCTTAACTGTGATATAATTTGTGCGTGCGTAAGTCCCGAAGTGTTCACACAATTCATTCGATCATAAAATTGAAATTGCCGTACAACGTACCGCCCGAACGATTTCGCAACGCGTAATCTTTGTAAACGTATTAAACTTTGACCGAATTATCATTACCAAGGGATGAGTTCACATCGTTAAATTATCTCGTATTGCAATAAATATGTCGTTCTGCGGCATTGTACGGCCTTGTTTGGAAACAACGCAATCCGTGTCCAATGTTAATTGCCTAATGTTAAGCGTGCGAGAAGGGCGTCGGAAAACGCGACTGTGCTCGATGAGTGTGTTATACATTTTATAGATCTTATCTATAGATTAATTAAGATATTTGATTTAATATACATAATTTGATAAATGTTTTCAAACTGTCGAAACATCCTTATTCTGTTTTTATCTGAGTTTTTTTTAAGAAGATCGAAAGAAAACATAGATGAATAAAAATTATAAGCACTTGAGTCTAATCAATAGATAAAATACTATAAAAATATATTTAAAAAATTAACAAAGAAATATAATCCGAATATAACAATTTACGTAAATCGACAAAGCGTAAAATTCAATTAAGTGCTTTTGTTGAGTTTTTAACGCAATTGTTCGTATTGCGAACGAAACAATTTCAGGTGTTTAGAAAATGAGCGATGCACAGCACATAAAAACATAATCCGTTCCAAGCTTTACACCACTGACAGGAGGCCTAAATCATTTTACTTACTGCGCGGGCGCAGTCTTAAACCCATTTTAGTTATAATAATAATATCGCCGTATCATGTGCAAATTGTAAAAAAAATCTGAAACATGTAGAACTTTTTTCTATACGTAAAACCTTAGGACGCATGAAATGTAGAATTACCTAATAAATATTTAGTTTAGAACCGATACAGGCTATATAGAGAAAATATAAATTAAAAATGCATAGAGACGTGTTATTTAAAACTTGCTGACTTGTCGATTAAGTGATAAGGTGTTGTCAGTATTTTCACAAATAATCACTTCGCAAATAAAGCATTTAGTCAAACAGCACTCGATAACTTACAAAGATATTTTATTATAATAGATAGGCAATTGTTTTTTTCTTTACCCAAGTGTTATTGTAAATGTACGTCGAAGTAGTCAACAAATAAACAGCACGGGAGCCCAAATAAATAAAATGTATTGTTGACCAGTATTGCCCTGTTGCTGTGGCACACCGGTGACAAAAGAAGCCAATAAATCCATGCATTTCACCGCATTTGTTATGCAATTAATGGTAACTTTGTTATAAATATTGTACACCATAAAAATACCACATTAAAATTACAATATACTCTTTATGACTTTTGCGGTCATTCTATGGGATAGATGCAATATATTAGGCTACTTTAAGCTTTACGTACAAGTAAAAAAATTGTTTCCAATTTGCGATAACGAAAAAACGTCATGAAGGTACGGAGATGGGCAAAAATGTGAAAATATAAATCACTAAATAATCGCTAAAAAATAAAAAATATAGCCTATGTTACTCACAGATAAATTACCTTTCTAACGGTGAAAGAATTTTTAAAATCGGCCCAGTTGTTTTTAAGTTATTTCAATACATACAAAAATACAAATCTTTCCTCTGTATAACATTGGTATATACTAATGACAAGCGCCTAGTGGTCTAGTCGCTTGGTGTGACTGTATCTGTGCCTGTGCATACCTAAACAAGTCGTTATTAATAGTAAAATTATTATTTGGAAATTGAACTGCAGGTTGAGGTAAATTTAAAAATAAATAATGCTTATGCAAAAATAACATGAACTAGTTTAATACGTATAATGGATTACGAAATAACGTAACGGTAACTATCACAGACTGTGATAATGATCAAACATTTCACTGCTGGTAGCGATTGCAAGTAACGCAACTTTCACACGACGGTAGAAAAGTGAGGCAGAGCAGAGATATGTAGCAGTACTGCTATCGTTGGCAACGCACAACGCTGTCACTAGAACTACACTGTATTAATACAGAACTGAGTGACGTGCGCCGTGGATGTTAAATCCGTAGGATCAGCATGGTGACTCTTATTCTTTGCGATTGAACGCTCATAAACTAAAATTACAGTACTTATTTGAAACAATTTCAAATGTTGCCAGCAACAAAAATTTCTAAGTGAATGTAACCAATTTAAAATAACAATCGTTTCTCGCCTGTTAGTTCAAACGAAAAAAAAAATTATCACCATTATCATCACCAGCTCACTATACGTCCAACCAAGGGGCTCAGAGCCTACCCTAAGTTAGGGTGACTAGGCCATAGTCAACCACGTAAAAAAAAATATGTTCAAACGAAATGTCATTCGCAATACTAATAGCACTATTTGCTTCTCTTTTTTGTTGTAACCTCGTGTGAAACTAAAGTAAAGCAGATATTTGCACCGCATTGGCAGTAATAGGGTTGACATTATGTGCTTATAAGGAGTCCTGAGAAATTCCGACCGAGCCGTACAACATAACTTAGCTCAAATTAATTGTATTATATTGTAAAGGTGCCAATTTCAATGTGAAACATTTTATTTTGTTTAATTAAAACTTTTATAACACTTAAAAAAAAAACTGAGCGAAAACGAAATTTTATATTTTGCATTTCTGTTAAATAATTAAAAGCAATCGTTTTAATTTATTATTAACTGATTTACTGTCGCCCTCAGAGTCATAATTTAATCGTTTATTGGTCACTAAGGCGACCCTAAGAGACCAATTAACAAGTTTAAGCAGTTTTCTTGTAGCTTTCGCACAAATATTCGTTTGATGATACAAAATTAATTAATTAAAATTTCTCTTATTAAATCTACACTAAGGGTAGTCCTTTAGTTATCATTTGTAGTCAGTGCATATATAATATTCTTTTATCGTTTATATTTCGGTGTTTAATCTATTAAGGAATCATTAGCCCGCAGTTTTGCCCAAACCCGCCTATTCATTATGTTGTCAAAATATTTCACCGGGCTATGGAAGTTTTTTTCATCGATATTCCCGTGAATTTGTTCAATTGTTGTCGTAAAATGGTAACGTCTCTATCCCATGACAAAGGGATACATTTGTCATTGTCCATTAGAAGATATTGTTAGGATGTATGTATTATTGTACACAGAATGAGGAATCAAAGTTTACTAATGTAAACAATATCGATTATTGTTGAAACCAAAAGTTTTCTGAATTCGAAAGATCGATTTTTACAACATATCGTATAAGTTGAATGCATTAATTATTTTCCTCCTTTTTAATAATATATTATAGTTAATCATACAAGGAAAGTTAATTTGAAAAGCAATAAATGTTTTTGATATGCAATTCCTTTATTTTGTAATATCACTAAAACTTTGTTTTTTTTTTGTGTAAAATGGCATTAAAAATATTGTTTCTCTCAGTTCATTTGCCTTTATATAAGATAATTCATGTAATTATAAATTCTAATTGACACCTATTTGAATACATACTACATATAAAAAAGTATTCAAATACATATACTAAGAGGAGATATATAAGCGGGTACGGTATGAAATAAAAATCGCATTGTAATCCAGTATTGGCTACAGATAAGGAGGGCTTGTGACAAGGCAAGAATTATGTGCTCCAGAGGGCAATTTTTCTTTCCCGGGATT
Source organism: Papilio memnon (assembly GCA_003118335.3). Classification (NCBI taxonomy): domain Eukaryota; kingdom Metazoa; phylum Arthropoda; class Insecta; order Lepidoptera; family Papilionidae; genus Papilio; species Papilio memnon. Next base: position 2,564,257 of record LD688955.1, on the reverse strand, counting down.
TATTCGCGTAATTTATTGAGGATCTGCCTGTATCTGGACTAACCCGGTGCCGGCCGGCGTTGCCTGCCAGCGTTTGCAATTAAGAATTAGATAACGCCTCTTCTAATTACATTTCCGAACCAAAAAAAATTTCACTAACCCTCATGTTCGGATATAACTTGATTTATAGAAATGTGTCATCGACAGTAACAGTACTATCGCTTGTGTTCATTTTGAGAATACAAAGGTGATGAAAGTAGCAACGTTAGTTTTAATCTGTGCACAGGCAGTGAACAAATAAAGGTTTTTTATTACGCTAGAATAAGCTCTGTGAAAAAAATTATGATTTGAAAAGTTTTAAATTCAGTTTTACTCCGTTGAGAGTTTTAATTCTTGAGAATTGCAGCTATTTTTGTTGAATTTTCTATGTTAAAACAAAATTATTATATGATTTAAAGTGTTCGTTGGATAAATAGGTACAAACCTAACAATTTCGTTCCGCGCAGAAATTCAAATGGGCAAAAATGTTAACGGACGTGCCTCGCCATGAATTGCCAGTGACAAAAGTGTCTGTAACAGCAAGCGTCGAGAGTCGGCTTAATGCGGCTCCCACCCCTCGACCGCAGTCGTAAATTTAGGGTTTCATAAAACCAGATCCGAGATAAGACACAGTGCGGAGAGTCCCGGATCAAATGCGAATGCGAATAGCGCAGCCTCCTCGCCTCGCTCATAGACAATAAAAATAACACCCGCGCATCTGCGCCAGCCATTTACATCGATGCCACGAAATTTGTCTTGTTTACATAAAATACGTCCGAGAGATAGCGATCGCGAGATTCGCCAGAACTCGCGCCCAAAACGAAATATGTCATTTTCACGGCGAAATACGCACTGGCCGAAATACGAGGCCGTGCCAAAGCCTCGGCTAGAAAAAAATAAACAAAGTGAACTGTCAAGAGGCGTACAAAGGGGGCATTATGATTTTAACAAGTTTCGGAATTGTTCCACTATTATGAGGTGTGTATTATGCTTTCTCGGCTATAGTACGGGTATTTGGGCGCCTTTGTGGCTCGGTATTGACAAATAACGAAGATTTACTTCGAATGCAAAAATAAAGGGAGATTAGAGAGTGTATCTTTTTTTGTTGGAGTTGTTAGGAGGCGCCACTGGGCTGGCATTGCATTAATCCGGGCAGGCTTGCTAGCGCTTTGTAAGGTGCAAGTGAATGCATTGTTAATTATTCAAATGGAAATTGAAATTCTATTAAGAACTATGAAAGCGGGTTGCGCAACGTAACAAAAGGATTCTTTGTCTTCACAATGAAAAAGTATCACGTTTTACTCTACTTCATATTTTAATGATAGGAAAATGTTTGAATAAGCACAATACTTTAGTTCGAATACAAGTACGGCTTAATAAATACTATATGTGATGGTGGTTGTAATAAAAACACTAATCCATAATAGTAATGAAAAATCAATCCGAAAGTGAATGGTTTGTTGTTATAAAAACCAAAATCCCTAGTTTCCTAGTATCTGTCTACGTCAAAGAATGTTCTAATTACTTGGTTTATAGAACCCAAATTGTAATACTAAAGATCATGTGTTTCTTTAACCTAGGATATAAATACCGCCTTAGCGTATTTAGCTCTGAAAAAGGGGTTGTAGGCTGGGCTATGTGTCGGGGACATATATTTAAAGCTTCAGTAGATAGGGGTGCAATAATTTTGACAATGACTAGCAGCCTTACCCCGGCGAGGCGTAGGCGCGGGGCGGCGGGGCGCGCGGGGGGCAATCTGCGCACTAAATCACGCTACGAATAAAATTTATGGCGCCGAGATAAAAACTCGCAGCTTTTCTCTTTTACGTTCCTTCCCCGTCGCCCCCTCGCCCCCCTCCCTCCAGCTCGGAAAATCCATAGGGATTTTTCCAAGTGTTCCGGCGACGGAGTGTGTGGGGTCGGAACGATTTTGTTTTATGCTTATTGCCGGCTGCGATGTTTTGTTTGCTAACTTGCACTGATAAGGGATACGTATGAGATCGTCTCGGCTGGACTCGATTTTTTTGTAACATCGCAGCGTCACGCCCGTCACGGCTGACTCGAGGGTTCTCTGAACTTATTACCGCGCAGACGTAAACATTATCAATGTTTTATTTCACATAAACTGCTTTGTTTGAATTATAAAACTGTTAGCTGTGATGAATTTATTAATTTTATTATTCCCAGACGGGTTTATTTACCTTTTGCTTGGATATTAAACCTTTTACTCGTACTAAAACAAAACTCAACGTCAATGAGTAATTTTATTCTATGTATGTATTTCTTTACACGTTTTAGACTAATGAATTTGCGATTTTTTAATTAATTTAGTAGCTGCTTAATATGGTAACACTTACCGTATAATTTTATTGAACGTATTTAATCATTTTATAATGATTTTTAGATTATCTTACAAATAAAAAAGTTAAATGGTGTAGTAAAAAAACAGATAAAAACATTTGCTGTAGGTATGGCTTAATATGCTAAAAAATCCTTAATTGATTTTTAAACATAGGTATTTGCGTAAAAATTAACGTAGAACTTGTGTTGTAGAACAAAGTCCATATTTCAATAAGTAAACGTAAATATTTACGATACCGCTATCAAGTAAATAATATAATTAATCAAATCAACATAAAATGACAAGGTACTGGCAGAGGACTCCAAAACTGGTCGTCTTGGCCTCGTCTTATTATCGTGGCATCGCATTAAGACCATATACGAAGTAAACGAAGTTAACTTGGCCATAATCATTTAAGCATTAAAATCAAAAACCCCTTTTAAACCTCATAAAAATTATGATGTTCTTAGCGGACGAGTATCGTCTTTTATATAAGAAATGTCAGAATTTTATTGATAATTTGCACCGCTACTGGAACAATATTACTACTTATTTTATTATTTAATTTTATTATGTCAACATGTTCTTTTCAAAACCCACGTAATGTTTTAAGGCGTTCAACACCATTAAAATGTACATCTATAAATACGGCCTTGGTTTTACCACCTGCCGTATAACTCGACATTAATTAGTAGCTTAAAGACAACGAGATGTTACTTAATTTTTGCTGGCTTTAAAGTATTAAATTAACACTACTCATATTTTCTTAAACAGTAGAAATTCTAAACTGCTAGCTTTCGCCTGCGACTCCGTCCGCGTGGAATAAAAAAGTAGCCTATGTATTCTTCCAGATAATGCTCTACATATATGTCAGATTTCATGGAGATCTGTTCAACCGTTTAGACGGCAAACTCTAACAAACATCCATCCATCTAAACTCTCGCATCTATTATATTAGTAAGATGTGGTAAAGTAACAATAATTAAGGCGAATCCTTTGTTTAAGTTTTTTTACTGGCTCAGTGAAGCAGCTGCAAGTACGTATTCCGAATTTCGATTCCGATGCTTGAATTCTGTAGGAATCGCATCACAAAAAATCACATTCATGTCACGCCGATTGTTTTACTTATCTGTACTCAATCAGTGTTTACATTATGACGACGCCGTGATCCACGTCAAAATAATGTCCTTATTAGACTACAAAGCGACGTCTCAAAGGAGACACGGCAAAAACTGACAAAAATAACCGCAGTGAGCGAGAGATTACTCGAGAGCAAGGCCATCTGGGGATATTGAGACCATCTAACACGAGATAGCTTATCGCACCATCTCGACTCAGATTTTGTGAAGAAAAAGCGAAAGAAAAGACTCCTATTTATAGATGAAGAGCCATAGAGTACGGAGCGCACGCCACAATCGCATTAGGTCGGCGGCTGTCGAACGACGATGATTTGAATTTCCATTGTTTATGGTGGCAGACATGTGTCAAAGTTCGATTGGAATTTAAATTCGGCTCCTTTGTTATTAGCTTTTTTTTGTTGAGTTGTAAACACGGCACCGTGATGTTCCAATTGGGTTACCGGCTTCGCCGATGGAAGGTTGTATCTATGACTTCACTCGTAGCCGGAATGATATTTTTGACATCGGTATGCGGTATGAATAATTACGAATCATGTTCCGAGCGGACCGATGGTTGCGCGCTTTTCTTTTCTATACTCACAGAGGTAATAATAATACAACGTGGACAGAGCTTTGCCGTCGGAATATCAAAGCGAACAGGCATCTGCTAAATTACCAAACTCGAGGCAGTCACAATCAGAAGCGAGGCGAGGGCGCAACACAAAGCGTCTACCATTTTGTTCCGACACTTTTCAAAATTGGAACGTGACGGTCGCAAGCGCTCCCGACCAGAGACAATGAACGAAAAGGAAAAATGTAAACGGCCCTATTTTAAATAGGGGTATCGCTACGTCAGACATTTTAAATCTCGCCACGATTTCAAGGAATATTGATTTGTCATAATTCATAGCGGTAGTACGGCAAGGTCGAGTTTGGCTTGCGTTTCGTAGATGACATAAGTCGTTGTAGAGTTTTCCGTTGTTAATTTAAAAGTGCGTTCTTGAACCCTTTCAGAGGTATTGTATCTTTGTGCGCTTTGTACGGGAGATGGTTTATCTGCGTCGCGGGCTCGCGGGGTACATAAGTGCTGTTTTTTCATTCCGTAATGCTTTTACATTTCAAAGGGGTTAAATGTTATTCAGACTGGCTGCCCGCTTAGAAAACGTGTGGGTGTCGTGGGGACCGGGAAGTACTTATTTACTTATTCTCCTAATGCTTGTATATTTACTGTCCTGTTTTATATGTTGGGTATTGTATGACGCCTGTATTGTACACGATTAACACTTAACTATATAGTTATAGCTAACATATACTAACTTACATGCCATGGAAATTACACGAAGGGAGTGTATTTAGAAATGTGCTTCCACACCTATTTTCAGATATTTCAAAAGATAAATAAAAAATAAGACGCAAAGATAGATAGAGCATTATCTTTAGACGTATTGTTAAAATAACAAGTTGAATCTATACTAATATAATAAAGCGTAAACACACACTACTTCGTGGCGTAGGATGTCAGCAATCACAGCATATTTTGGAATATTTTTTTCTTTAATAAAAAGCCCTACACTTACGACACGCTTTAGGCTTCATATTTTCACGCTATTATACTTAGGGGATAGATAAATTGGAAAAAACCTTCATGTGTGAAAGGGACCATAAACTACAAGCTACCAACATTAAGGAAGCAAAGTTATTATGATAATGGTAATTTTGACATTTGCAATTGAGAATTTGACAAATGTAAACAATAAAATAAAGTTTTTATAATTCCAAGCGGATGAAGCCGCACGGGAACAGCTAGTATTCACATAATTCTCGGTATATATATTTTCTTCATATTTTTATAATTTGTTATATGTGTGTTGTAAGGCTATAATAAATAGACAAATTAATTGCTTTTAAATATTAATTTGAAACTTTAAACGACAAAATTATTCTAAAATTGTTAATTATTAAATCGCCATACAGTCCGTCATTATAAATTAAGTTAATTCTGTTCGAATACAGACCTATTACCCTAATTTGTAAAATGCAAATTTTGTTGATAAATGTTTATTTATAATCGGCTATAGAGTAAATATATTAACTTAATTGATACAGTCTATATTGACTGTCAACTAAAATTAACCTAAGCTAGGTTATCTTTTAAAATATTCATGTAGATATCATAATATAATTGGTTTTCATTGTTGAAAGACTTGTATATAAACATGTTATTATTTTCATTCTTTATATCAAAGACTAGCTGTTGCTATTAAAAATATGTTAATATTATAAATGCGAAAGTTTAGATGGATGGATGTTTGTAGCCTAAACGGCTGAACGTATTTCGATGAAATTAGTAGATGTAGAGGATAGTCTGGATGAACACATAATTACTTTTGTTTTTTTTTTTAAATTCAGTAAGATATAATAAATATTTCAATGGTTTAGAATGTCCCTTTTCCCCCTTTTACCTCCCCGGTTTGTGACGTATGTAGTTAAAGACACATATGTTAATAATACTTTATTTGCAGCGTTTTACTCGCTAGTCATGTAACCTAATGACATTTCCTTTCTTTTTCTCAGCTGACATGCGCCATCGAGATATCATGCCAGCTACATAGTTTTCCTGATTTTTGTCCATTTTCTTTGCTTGGATGTTTGCTGTTATTAAAATTGTCTGAAAATAATTAGACACAAGAGATCTGATGGAAGATATTGTTGTAAATAGAAATACAAATAATAAATTACGAATAAAGTATTAGAATAAATAGACATCTAGTTACTTTAATACACACGCCATTTATCCTTTATTACAAAATTTTACGATAATAACTTCGCGAATTTAGCGAAAATTGTTTTTATAATAAGTAAGTAGTAAGTATAAAGGATATTCAGCCACTTTGTAGCTGAAATTGCAGTTTTTATTACTTTTATTAAATTAATTTTATTGTTATCGCCAGTTTCTCTCAATAGTCCTATATATTTGTAATAACGTATCAAAATTATTACAGTGCCAAAACAATCATTACTTAATTTAATGGGAGCCTTTCGCAGTATAACGGTAATAACATCAGCTAAATTACATTACCAATAAAATAACCCTTTTATTGCAACTTATTGAGATATTCAATCGTATCGAATAATAAATGAAATAAAAAAGGCTTTTTATTTAAACTTTCAATTACAAGATATGACCCACAATACAGTGTTTATTAAGAAAGTTTATTTCTACTATCTTAAAAGGTTGCCATCGAGTACATTTACAAAGCTCTATGATACGAGCTGTCCATTAAATGTTAATGTTTTTTATTGCCATCCGTCCGAAGCATACATGAGCAATTGATATTAACAATCATAACAGAATGGAGCTAGCATCGACGGACATCCATAACGAAATACAAAAATGCTTCCATTGTTAACGTCTGCCGCTGCCTCACCGCGCCGCCATCCATCAGCCGCGGCGCGCGCGCGACTGACGCACACCACCGCACGACACTCGCCCGCCCAAAAAGAGAAAAAGAAAATTTTAAAAAGAGAACACTCCCATCGCGCGCAACAGTACCGCCCCTTCCGCCGCCCGCCATTAAACCAGCCAATGGGAGGTCGGCGGCCGCGGAGCCCCGCGCCGAGCGTGCCCGAGCCCGCCCGAGTGAGCGCTCACAACAAAAACGTCACACGACTAGTTTAGTGTCGGGTCGCGTCCCAAAGAGGCCGCTTCCCGTGCCGCGATACTGCACCGCGAGGCTCGCCGCGCCTGCGCACTCACATTCACAATAATCTCAAACAAAACATTGTTATCCCGTTCCCATCTGACCGTTGCAAACTTCTTACTTCGCTACGATCACGTCCAGTGATTTGTGATTTTACAAATTTTCGCACCAAACAATCAGAGAAAATGGACCCGCGAACGGAATGGAGCGTACAATTACAGTGTGTTCATATATCTCTACGTTTACAGTGATAAGTGATAGTGATCGACATTTGAGTGATAAGTACCTGTCGCGGACATTAAAGGTAAAATATAAATTACTTATCTTGGATACTCGACTTTGAAGCTACTGGAATATTTATAAAATAAGTTCAATTTCACTTACCGTAACTTTACATCCTCAAGATACTCAGAACAGAACCTATTTATAGTATTAGTAAGCCTAGCTTCAGTAATAATATTAAACAATTTGACTAAATAATTTATTGAAATTTTAAATGAGTTAAAATGACTAGGTGATAATTTCTTTAAAATATTCAAGTGTTTACTACGCTCATTTGTCTTAACTTCGATAAACTTAAAAGGAAACCTAAGTTAATAATGGTAACAGTATCTCTGAAGTAGATTTAACCTTATTTGCTAAGTTTAATTAAGATATAATGTTGAAGTCGTAACATTGCACGCCCGACGGTAACCAACAAACTATAGGACGATCAAATTTTCTTATAAGTAACGAGTTGTCGCCCGCAAACTTCGTTAGCGCAAATTTGGACCTCCCGTTACGCCATTTTGATATTGCGGAATTAAAAAAAAAGTAGTCTATATGCCCGTCTATGTCAGCTACCCTTTACTGAAAGTCCTATCAAAATCGGCCCAGCCGTTTCGGAGATTAACCGGAACAAACGCTTCTTGCGGACAGACAGACTGACAAAAAATTATTAAATGCGATTTTCGTTATCAGCAACGCAAATACATCATCTTCCCGAAATCTGGAATTTTTCTTTTGATATTACAAACAGACACTCCAATTTTATTATATGTATAGATTAGATTACAAGAAGTAAAATAAAAATCGTTTTAATTAATATCAAAACAACTTCCTTCGTTAGTAAAATAATTATCATGAAGGACAATAAGTGTTTAATAATGAAAAATATATTTTAAAACATATGAATTAAATTGTTGTAATTAAAATATAAAAGGTTTATGTTTGAAATATAAAAAAAAAAAAAATTCATATTAAAGGTATTCGTTTTTTATAGTTTTTTTTAATAATTTATGTTTTCCTGTTCTCATTGGATACTCTATGTAAAAGACATAAACGTGTTTCTAGCTGAAAAAATATTTGACTCGAAAATGTTTGGATTGATTTTGGTTCTAATTTTATAAAAAAAAGTTATTTGAAAAGAAAGCTTGGATTGCTAGTGGCTTTCAATGTTGGTTTTTTATGATAAAATTATAATCAACTCACTTCCGTCTCATATTTTAAAAGAAATACAGTTTTTAGTATTTATTATAATAGCCTTATAGTTTTTTAATAGGTTTTTTTTTTTTACTTTAAAGTATACAGTAGAAATTTAATACTAATCTTAACTGTATAATTGAAATGTGCCAGATTTAATCTATTTAGTATATAAATAATAAAAAATAGCGAATGTATATTAGAAATTAAAAGCGTTATAATATTTGTTTTTTTTTTTAGGTAATGTCCACATAAATTTTGCGATATAATTTTTATAAAGTAAATATCAGTAGCGTTAATTCCTAATGCATCATTTTTTTACATTTGTACCGGGCAATGTAGACTATAGACCTTATTTACTTTTAAGAATTCTAACTTGTTACGAATAAAAACTTGCGAGATCAACAAATCAATGTCAAAGTCGAGAGGCTCCTGTTTTTAGTATGACTATGGTTTTCGACTTTAAGTTCATATTTGCATCCCTTTCATCGTCTTTAAAAAAATAGAGACACACTGCAGTCGAATTTTACCGCTCATTTGGGCCGTTACGATTGGCCGCCATGACAGTTCGCGTTCGAAATTTGAATGCGGCAAAGATGCGCGAACGCTGGCCATCGATTAGCCGTCGATAAGGATAAGCGTGTGTGCGTCGGCTACGTAAATGGTTTCCGCTGATTTTATATATGTTTGCCGTATCCTGTCCTGACGATTTCAATAAATCAAATAATATCGGATTAATGTTAAAGCAACTCACGGATCGAGTTCACTAACATCGACAATGTAAATGTGGCCTTGTAGACATGTCGGTTTTAACTTATTGACGTTGTATTGAAATAAAATTTTGCATCCTCGCTGAGCTCTATGGAGTCGATGGTTGATATTCTTCCGAGCACCTGCTAGAGAATTTATAATCTACAG
>LD688955.1:2486669-2535074 GCA_003118335.3 Papilio memnon | reverse complement strand
AATTCGATTACGTACGACTGTTGTAGTAATAAATATTTATTTATTCCCATTCTTTGAACCTTTTCTACGTTAAGTATCTTTGAGATAAATTCTAACATGAAGTGATTGTTGACGAGTGTACAGGTTAGATTATAAGTGTATATCGTTGCTTTGCGGACTTGCTCGCAAAATAACTGTGATCAGTACAGACTGGGATCAGACGCATTCTTCCTCGTTACTTATAAATACTTTTAGGAATTCCATTTGTAAATATTGTTCAAATTGTCCTTTAGAACAAATGAAATCATTCAATATATGTAAACAAGAAAACTGTCCTTTTTATAATAATTTTTATCTGATAATTTCTTTATTAAAAAAGCAGTTCAGAATCAATTTCTAAGCTATATTTTTAAATCAAAGGTTCTGACTCTAAACGCGTGTTTCTAAATCAACTTAGATTTAAGACCTCCGGGCTTTATTCAGTGTTAACATTTACTTTGTACATTGACTGACTTACCAGTTAACGTCCAACCTAGGTATATTAAATTGTCGAACTACAGAGCGATAATTTATCATTCCATATACCAATTATCTCAGTATTAGCAAATTGTCTTTCGTTCTCCATTGAATTGTATTGACATTGTCAGTATAGAATGGTTAATCATTGTATTGGATACACAAACATTCAAATATAATAGTTATAGAGTGGACGTTACGTAGATATTCATTTTAATTATTCTAACCATAATTGCGTAAAATGTTTATACTGCTAGTATCAAAATAAGAACTGAAACAATCAGTAGTGGGTTTTCGTATTGTCCTGTCTATATATTTTTAATGTCTTTGGTTGCATATGACTGAACGATAGCGGCAACTTATTGATCAATGTCGTGCTATAGAGGTGTGGAAGGGATTTCCTTTATGCTAATACGTAACTGTGTATTTACTGCTTTGAAAATATCTTCATTAATTTAATTATGATTGTGCTTCTGATTATTAATAATATGACACTGATCACTTATTAGTATTATTTAATAAAATAATATAATATGCAATATTAAATATATTATTTTCCAAAGCAAAAAAAAATAGGATAGGTAAGATTAACATAGACTACGGTTCAATGTTTTTCAAAACGTTACTTTTAAATGAAAACGGTATAAATTGTCTCAAATTTATTAAAATACATCTTAAGCATAAAACATCTTAGATGTACTTAAAAGTTATTGTTATCAAACAAATACGAATAGAGCGTCAAGTGAGCGTAATAACAGTGATGTAGTCAGTAAGAAGCTTTTTATATTGATCGACTGGGTCTGTATTAACAAGGTATCGCCGGAGGGGCGCTGTTGTCACTTCGAGTGAGGTCAGTAGACTCCATGTTACTTCTTAGCCAGGATTAAATTATGAAGATCGAAATATGGACCGGTCAACGACAACAGGGGCGTACTAAAATTTATTGGTAGCACTGAATTTTTTCTGAAGCTTGATGCGCATTTTGAACAGTTTATAGTTTACAGAAGTTATTTTGTATAGAAAACGCTTCGTAACTGAATCACAGATTTCTTTATTCTCTGATTAGTAGACTACATTTGTTTGGAATCACAATTTAACAATTTGAGATAATCGAGTTGTTTTAATTTAACTAAAAGGAGTGAGTTCGTCCCTGTGGTATGCGGGCTCGTATTTTTGTGTCGATACCGTAATGCGCGAGTCACGAGCGGTTATGTAAGCAAGCTGCCGGGCGGCGTCATTATAGGCATTATTACAGGAACACTCGCCATCGCCCGGCCATTGTCAAGATTGTGGGGTCAGGCGGACCCCGGTCCGATGTTAACCAACTTGTAATTTCGCAACGATTCCTATAACCCAATAAATCGTAGCTTGTAAAACAATTTACCAGCATCGTCTGTAGATACGAGATGTTGGCTGGATCACGTTTGATGATAGACATCGTGACCGACGCACGGTTATTAATTATGGAAATTACAACTCATGTTGTGCTCGTGTCTACCTACATGTCTATGTTATTTGTTGTGTCATGGTTTAGATTTAACTGTACCATGTTTGCTCATCTGGCGCTAGTTGTACTCTTTGATTTAGGTCACAGAGTATTTGACACTGCATTTCTGAAAAAAATCCATGAACTACAACAGATTTATAAGTGTAAAAACTGTCCACATATCGAGTGTTCACTTAACTTATCTTCCACAGAATAACGATAAAGAGAGAGAAGTCGATAGTAAGACGGTCGTCTCGCCTCTCAGATGTCCGTGAGCAGGACATTGCTTAGCTCACAGACATTCTTAAAGCGATTGTATGGTAGTTATGATTAAGATAAAGTAATAAAGATGAATTAAATAGGTCATAGTCTATCACGTACGTTTTACGTAAGCTCTCAACAATAATGCAATTCTTTGCTTTGATGCACTCACAGATTATAAATGTCTTTATGCATTCGAAATAATAATTTCAAGAATAAACTTGAGAGTACCCAATCAAAGTTTTTAGTTTTTATTTATCATAATTTATTTTTATATTTTATGAAATAAAGTAACGATCTTAAAGAATAATTGAATAACGACGGACGTCATTTTAATGCAACGTTATTTTAATTTTATAAATTGACTCGCAAGATCAATTAAAATCATATCATAGTCAAATCAATAAAATAAAGTCAAAATCGTGCTGTTTAGAACAAATAGCTCCTACGTGTTAATGTTTATAGAGAATGTAAAAGTAAAACAAACGGTTATGCTAAGGTTAAAGAAAACTAGGGTGTCTAAAACGTGAAGGTTTCGCGGAAGATGCAAGTGATAATTTATCAGCCGCGTCTGTTCGGTATCTTAATAACTGTCGCGTCAAATGTAGCGGAAATTTTCTAGAGGCAGGTTACTTGACGTTCGTAGTGCGCGGCGTAGCAAAGCGTCGGCCCGTTTGATGTCCGGGATCACAAGTGTAGCGTGACATATCCGACGGCCGCGGTTGCTGTGGACATTTTTTTGGATCTATGAACTCTTTCTTGTGTATGTGACGTACAGTGACGTAGACAATGATGTGTTATGTTCTTGTTGGATGTTAGAAAGTGCGGTTCCTTTTTTATATTAGATGTCTTTTAAAGATAGTATCGGGTTAAAAAGCATTGTTTTTATTAACTAAGTATTATGTAAACGTCCATAAAAACTTGTTACAAATTCATTATTTCGTATAAATTTTCTGAATGCACCCCGAATTCCTCCTAAAACAAAACACACAAGATGCGACTTCCTTCCGCGCTCGGAAATGTAAGTGGGAGAGAGCCATTGACGACCATTCGAACAATGAAAATTTATTAAAATGCAATAACAATAAAATTCATGTCCGGACATTAGTGATGTTAAGTTATTCTTCAAACGCCACTTAATGAGAAGTGATGGGTTCGTAAGAAAATAAAAAAAAACAATGTACCCACCCCGGGTTCCAACGAGTGGAATCGCATTGCGTATGCAGGGCGCATGCACTTAAAATTACATGCCCTGTATGCAAAGAAATTCCTTCCACGGTGTCGCCTCGGCCGAGAAGAAATTGTGGTGTCATCGGCTTACATCATTATCGCGACATGTCTATTTTTTATGTTTTACATTTAAGGAATATATCGACACATAAATGGTATTGCGTTTTTGCAACAATCCTTAATGCCTACAGACGTCTTTGACTCGCACGGACGTGCAAATACATTTCATACATTGAATGCGTCGTATATTTGCGGGAGACAACGTTGTTATGAGTTTTTACTGATGCAACCGTTTTCTAGTTCATACATGCAATTATAAAAAATTAAAACATTGCTATTATGTCAATTTGGAGTCGTTCATCACAATAACAAACAACAACGACTAAAAAGTATAAAAATCGGAAGGTATGGAAGAATTAATCACATTTTTAATAATAAAACAACATCCAACGAGTCGTGTGTACCACACCCAGGAATGTATATTAGGCTTTAAATTGTCGCATATATAAATTTAAACACAAAGGTGTAAAATAATGCGTTAATTTTGATAGGTTCTAAATTTACGTTAAATTACTATGTTATAAAAATTATGTAGTAATTCGTTTTTATTACTTTTATTTGAATAAACAATAGCTTGGTGTAAACCTGTGTATATAAGAGCTTCGACAGTTCGACCTCTAATCCGCCTCGGCTTAACTTCGCCTTGGGACACGACGAAAGCATAACAACCAAACTAGATATGCAAATAAACTATATTATACTAACAAAGTCAGTTTCGTTATAATATATGGATATTAATGGCATAGAAATAGTTTATTAATTTACAAAAAATTCAAACGTTAAAGTAGAAAACTAGTATAATTGACGTTAATGATTACGAAATTCAAAATAGCTATTTTTATATGCATGTTGCATAAAGCTACCGAAATGCAATTTGGTTATAAAATGAAAATGATGTTTGAAATGACGTATTGAGAGCAACGTTATGACCGAGTTCTGTCGCAGCGAAATATCACGTACAATAACTGTTATACTTACAAGAGAAATAAATATGAAAATGACATCGAATAAAACGCTTGGTCTAAAAGTCGCCTTTTAGGAACTCGCTGTTGGTTAGTTGATTAGTGAAAAGTACACCCAAAGACAGATAAATCAGCAAAAATGGTGCACTAAGTGAACAGTCTTAACCAGCTTTGGATGTTTTTAAATTTAGCGATAACGTTAAAAAAGTTGTTTAAATGGTCACAACTTAAATTTGCTAAACCTCTGGTTTATGAAGCGATGTCTTATTAGACCTTCAATATAACAAAAACCTGACACATTACGCACGCATAATGCACCATTCGTATGATGATAATTCCGTGACAATTGGGTGTTTAAGAAATAAAACGATAGAAATCGTCGCTTGAATTTTAATAGGATTTTCACAGGCGTCGTTTAATTTATGTTCAGTTCTCTCACCAGTGGTCGCGCCACACATGTCGCGGCCGCGTTCACATTATGCCTCGTATCAATATGTCCTTGTAATTCTTATAAGTGTCGTACAACCGAAAAATGTTTTACGATCGAACGAGGCGCGTCCCGAATGGTAAAACGATCTCGCGGGCGGTCACACTTCACAGTCACTTCTGATTGGATTATAATACGATTTTTATGATTACTACGTCGCTAGAGTATGATATGGGGTAAGCACTTCTTATTTGGTAAACGAAGTAATTCAGTTTGAGAGAACTAGAGAGAAGAAAATGCTGCTCTCTCTTACTCCAAGCATTTTCAGTTAGATGTCAGGATTCTGAAGTTGTATTAGGGGAAATCTTTATATGTAGTGTTCCACTATAATCCGTATTTATTGACTCATTAAATATTACTATTACTTAAGACACTATTTTGATAATACTTATTACCAGATTCTTTTTGACGTAAGTGATATTGAAAGCAAAATATTTCTTTACGTTGTTAAGAATGAATCACGCATTTATCACTGTGATCGGGAAATATATTAAAGTTCACACTGTACAGGCATATTAACTTGTTACTTCAGACAGGTGAGTGAGATATCATCAGTGATGTGACAATATTACGGTAGTGAAGTGAAACGACCTAATAATTCGATACTGATTCCTTAGTTTAAAGGATTAATAGTTGAATCAATAAATCGCGTGTGAAAATAGCATCCAATATATCCGGTTCACCTTATTTGCACATTATTAGTGATTACATTTAAATACATTAACGTTTTATGCGATGATGGCAATAGTTTATTTATTTAGTTTTAATTTTAATTTATTATGACATCATCTGGTTGTTGACAGGCGATAAGTGTGCAGGATTTATATTTTTCATTTACAATATTGCATTCATTACATGACAAAAGTAACAACTACTATTGCCGGTTTGCCATTCATATTGTGAAGTGACCTCACTTTATAGGGCAATAATGAAACTGGCTAGTAATAAATAATATTTTGAACTGAATTCCCAGTTACCTTGACCGATAGTACGAAGGATCGTGGGTACGGACGGCTGTCTGGTTGTTTTAATTACAACATGGTACCACTTAGCGTTGTTTGTATTGTATTTGTATCGATGTTGGAATTAAATATAGTATCAGTTCAAAGCGAGCGCTGCACGGCGATGGCGACGTAGTAGGCAGCTAAAATACTCCGCGTCGATACGGCGATCAATAAATTAAAATTAATTCGGCGTGCGAACGGTGAGATCCGATACGCGATATCGACGCCTACATTTATCATTCGCTAACACGTCGGACATTTCACAGGGGACGATTGCTAGAGGAATTTAACCTCTAACTTGTCGGCGTTATGGGTCAGGTGGGTAGAGAGTACTATAGTGTAATGATCCGTCGCTGGAACAAAGGATAACACGTCTAAAGACAATAAGTGGAAGGGATAAGTTGGCATATGTTGGTATAAGATCGGAACACACGTCCGCGCACGCAGCGCGCATGCGTATGCGGCTTGCGTCGATGCGCGGCTGCAGCGCGCGCAGACTGAACGTCGCTCAGCCCGGCCTTGCCGCGCTATTGGGTACTTCTCACGATGTTCCTACTGCTTATTTTAATTTAGATTAATAAATCACGTTGTCTAATAAAATTCTTCCTAGAAATTACTGTAACTTAGTATGCCTCAGTATCGCTGAGGCTTATAAAATGCCTGAATTACAATCAATACGTTGTATTTACACTTCATTGAAAATATGTTTTATGTAAGACCATAAAACTACTAATCTACCTTGGAAGGTACATAGACTCGTGAAAAAGGATTGCGTTCTAATGCAGAAACAGAAAGTTTACATATAAGTACTAATAAATCAATTTGGAAAAGTCCATTAACCCTTAATTCGATAGTGTCCAGTGTAACAAACAAATAATTAAAAAAAAAATTACTGAAATAGTTTATGTTATATGCAAAAATATGACTTTACAAAAAAACATTTTTTTTTTAACAAAAATCTCCCTCGAATTAAGGGTTAATATTTTTTTTGACAAGAAACTTTTAATGTAACAAAGTATTTTAGTAAAAGGGGTTGCATCAGGACCGTTACAGCGGGTATACAAGAGAACGCATCGCTAACACTTGCGGAGGCCTGTGGAGTTGGCCAGATAAGATCTGATGCCACATCTGCTGGGGGGCTGTTGCAGGGGTCCCTGTTCAATTCCGGTGTTTTGTTTCCGTACACACTGTGAGAACCAGCTGAACCGGTTTTGATTGGGTTTTCATTTAATAGATATGACGATATACTCGTATAATTTGATGAAAGAAAGAGTGGAATAACTACTTTAATGATAAGAAAACATTGATTTTTTGCAAGAAGATTATAGTATCTCATTTAGAAATATTTTTAACAATCTTATTTTCAAGATTTAGGTCCTGTCCCCCACCAAATTGTAAATTGTCTGATAACAGTCCAATGGGTAAAATATACGATTGAAATATGGGATTACGTTGTCTGACAGTGACGTCATTTTTAAGCTATCTGAGCCTCTATCAGCCAGTGGTGTGACAGACCCTTAAGATCCAATGCCTTCTTATCGCACGTAGATATTGATGAGTAGTCACAAAATGTAATGAGAACATTAAATAAAATGTTTTTTTTTTTTAAATTCAATGTTCTCATCTTGAAATTGCAGTTAGGAGTGCAAGTTTATTATTATTTATCCATATGGTTCGTATGGCATAAATCCCCACACAATCGCAGCTTAGTGGCACATTGAGTATCTAGCACAATGGCCGAAACTTTGCAGCCCTCTAATGAATAAAAAGCCCGGCTGGCGGCCGGTACCATGTGACCGCTTTCCCTTCCAAATCGATTCCTTTCGGAACCGAAAGAATTCGATTTTTATAGTACATCGCTTGGTTGTTGTATTGTTAGTGGTAGCATGGTAGGAGGGCAGGTAGGGCATGTGGCGAGATGGAGCGATAACAGGAATTATTCATACGCGTTATCGGGCCGCCATCGCCGGTGGTATTGTGCGCGAGGGGCGGCTGCCGTGGCCGCTGTTGAAGCCCCGTGTGTACTCTGCCTAATGTCACGCCGTCGATTGATTATTGTTTTATTCCCTCAGTAATGATGCTAAGGGTGATTTATAACGTAAAATAAAAGAAAAATTGCTTTTCCTTTTATTGCATCATGTATAATAAATTTAAAATCAATGTTGAATGTAATTTTATTACATTTGCCGAAACTAGAATTTTTCGATTTGAAGGCGTCACTGAAATCACTCAGTAAACGTATTTAGTTTAAGTTATTAAAACTGTGTATTTAGTCGATGTTGTATACGAAGTAATTAATTAGGCAACCGTACACATAATTTAGTTATTCATTCCTCGTAGAGAGCATTTCTCTCTGTTACGCTGGCAGTGGGGACGCGATGTACGGGTGCCCTTGCGATACGATCGCTGATTATCTGCAGTGCGATCGACACCTGGGTACAGGCCATGCGGGCAGTAGGCGATCGTTCGGCTTATATTGTTGATGTTCGTATTATGTTTTGATTCTCTACATTTGATTTTGGTTACTTTATATGTTCATAAAATAAAGTCTTACGTAGTTTATAAATATTGTAGCAATATACGATTTATGTTCTTCTTTTTTCGTTATTTTGATAACATTGTCTGATAAAATTAGTTTCTTTTGTTATTATTTGAAGGTCGTTAATCATATGCACTTCGTTTTATTACATTAGTACTAATTTATGACAATAAATAATTAATCAGCTCGATAACTCGATTAATGTTAATTTATACTAATACGATAAAGCGCAGCTGTTTATGCAATTAACAAATAACATTTGCAAGATTTGTATAATGTAGAATTTATTATTAACGATCCATAATCATACTAATCGTACTATCATACTAATAATATGAATGCAAAAATTTAGATGGATGGATGTTTGTTACAGTTTGTAGCCTAAACTGCTGAATAGATCTCGATGAAATTTGATATAGATGTAGGAGAATAGATGGAAGAACACATAGGCTACTCATTTTTGTATTTTTTAAATTCCGGACGGAGTCGCGGACGAAAGCTAGTTATATTTAAAGCAAACTAGTTACTTCTCAAAATATAAAAGTTGAATGTTCAACTTTTGCTACTTTTTCCTTTGAATGTTAACTTGACACTAGCTGTTAGAATTATCGGAACCAATACGCTAAGTGTAGACTTACCAAATAAAATATTAAATAGAGGCGCAGGATAGATTTATGAACCGTAATCTCATCTCATAAACATAGGTTTGGCAGTAAATTAACTGTTACTGAGTAATCATTAGCTAACCCGTGGAGCACCACAGGGATGCGTCAACAATTGCCCAGCCGTGGGCCGTGGGCCGTGGGCTGTGGGGAGCGCTGGCGAAGGGCCCATGGCGACCAATCCTCGCTCGAAGAGACTACCAGCACCCCACAATAACGAGCCCGTACATATGTTCGTTTTCACTTTTATAAATAATAATTGCCGAATGTAGTTTGTGAAATTGAATGGGGTGTGCTTCCCTTAAGTTTATTTAAAAATTATATGTAATGTTCCATACAGGGTTATGTACCGTGAATATGCGGGAAAGAATACATATTTTATTCATATTAGAAGTATGAAAATTGGGGTAGTTAGTAGTTATTAATTAAACTATTTTTTTCATAACAATCGATATCTAGTAGTCATAAGTAAGCCTTTTTCTACTACTACCAACTTTATAGTATAATTCATTGTAATAAACCACGTTTTAAACAAAAGTACACACGTATAAGACAGACGTTAATTAAGTTTGAGTATAAAATCAAAACAGTTCATGATGTAAATATTAATCACCTTTTAGTTGTCTAATTAATGAAATATCCAAGTGGGCCACAATTTTAATTGTCCGAGGTTGTGACACAGCACTTTTGTAACGATTTCGGAAAGAGCGGCCTTTGTTCACGGACGCAGCCAACGAGACCGACGCAAACAATCATTATTTGTTTATCAAATATACATTAAACTGCACCACTACACCACTGGCGTACTATTATAATTACGTTGAATAGAGATGTCGCGTGAAAGAGCCGCTGTTAAAGGCAAATGATATTAATTTGGGCGAGCGCGGGCGACCGAACATTTTAGCTGTCGGCCTTAATGATTGTATCGCAGCGCTGGACTGGTCAAGTTACCAACACTACTAAAATGATATGAACGAGTTCTACCATGTGTCCTTGAATTCGAAAATCGTTTGCATTTTGACAAAGTTATTTCAATACATCAATTTATTATACGTAAAATAATTATAGAAGTCGCATTAGTCATTTTTAATGAAAGTTTTTGTTGCGCAGGTCGAACGTTAAGCGGCGGCAGCGGGCAGGTGTGCAGGCCGCACTTCCACACGCCGCTGCACCCCTGGCTGGACTCGAAGGCGCTGGGCGGCGGCGCGTGGGGTGGCGGCTTCCAGCAGGAGGGCGCACAGGCAGACAAGCCGCTCTCCCCCGCTCAGCACCATCACCCCCACCCCCTGTTCTCCTTCCCTCCGACTCCCCCCAAGGACTCAACGCCAGACTCGGTGGCGGCGGCGGCGCTGGGCCAGCAGGACTACCAGGCTGCTGTTGCGCACGCGACAGCCATGAGTGTGGCCTTTATGCAGCAGCAGCAGGAGTTGCCGCTGTGCGGGGACGTCAAGCCTATGATGGGCGCACCGCCCAGCAAGCAGCGCGAAGGTGCGCAGCCCGACTCGTGCCCCCAGGACACGAGCCAGCCCTCCGGGGAGTACAACACGCAGTACAATGCCGCCGCCGGCGACTACTACGGCTACCAGGGCAAGGGCTATAGTCAGCAACAGAGCAAGCCGCGCCCCAACAAGACGCGCACAAGCGCCGGTGAGTCCGCGCGCTCGTCGCTGCACTCGCCTCGCCCTCTCTAACTCCCTAAGCACTCGGCACTACATTAATAGCAACACTCACTTATCCGATCACAATCTGATACTATTTTAAATTTCAACAAAAACGTTTTTATTTTTCCATTAGATCAAGTACTGAACCGTACTCTTAACTGGTACTGTTATCATTAAAAATGTATAAAAGCAAAACAGATAGTAATGAAGATGTATTATCTGGTTTAGAAAGTATTGATGTATTTAAGTGTCAACAGCAAAGCGCTTTAAATGAGAGAACAGCTTGTACTGCGGTCGGTGCGACGAAATATGGCTTACACTAACAAAGTCTATCTTCGTTAATCAGCCAATAAATCAAGCAGAACCAAAGCTTGTTAATAGACGCAGCTGAACGCAGTCGCGAACACCGACCACGTAATTAGAATCTCACCACAGATTGTCTCATTCACAAATTATCAAGATTAATATTTCATTTGGCATTTCTAAATCATATTATCTAATAATTGTGTTAGATGAGATGTGATCGGATAAGCGTGTTGTATCGCACTGGGGGATGTGGCGCTAAATTATCTCATCATAAATCGCAATGATTCGCATCGAGAAGTCGCTTCGGTTTTTATGCGGTGTTACTAACGCTTTTACTTACTAATATGGTGATGGTGAAGGTTTATTTCTATACATATAAATATTCAATCTGGTGATGGTGTTTTGTATAGGTGTATAATAGTGATAATCTTTTTGAATTGTCATTCAAATTCAACTGTAAATAATACTAACATTTGCCTTAAAATGTCGATTTTAGTAAATTGCAAATATTTTTAACTTCATAATAGGTCATAGCGGAATCGAAAGATCCTTTTGTGTAAACCATATCTAATTTGAAACTGCAAGTTGCGAACGCTGTTCATTGTTTCACTGGACATGTGAACCGGCGGCGCTACGGCTAAGGCAAGCGGCGGTTCCCATTACTTATCTAATTGCACCGCGCTATTGTTTATACGCGAGTAATTAAACAAATGCTCTTAACTAGATTTCTACTCAATTTTCGAAATCGACGCGATGAGCTATTTCCCCATTTCACTCGACAAATGCCGGCCATTTATTATGACATGATTAGCCGTCTTAAAAACTTCCAGTCTGTGATATATGAAGCCGTTATGCTCGCGGCTGTTCTATCCGATTGACCTTTGTATTAATGCGACCATTGTTACTACCGACAATTGGATGCAAAATTTTCGCAATCGAGTACTTAAAGTTATGACGATTGTTGCTAAGAATTACTCAACGGTAATTGTATTACGGATTAGAGCCGCTTTATTTTATACATAAATATGTAATTATAACTCTGTTAGTTTGTTAGCTTTGACAATGGAGAGAACAAAAACCGGCAACCGCTTATTGTTTCATTGGGACCCGTGTTTGTAGCCGTTAACCATGGAATATACAAACTTCATTATGTTTATTCAATATTTTGAGAAATTCAAAATGAATTTACATTACATTTCAATCTCACGAACTTCTAATCTAATCTGAGTTCTCAGGGAATAATTAGTTGGGATGGATAACACGGACAAGGTTTTAATTATGCAGAATAAGCTATGTGTTAGAACAAATATAAAGCTATTGTTAACTTACACTTACCGTTAACATGCAAATATGTTTGTAACGGAAGTATAGTTGTATATATTTTGATAGACTTAGGGCCTGTCCCACCACTGGATGATAGAGGTTCAGATAGCTTAAAAATGACGTCACTGTCAGATAAGGTAACAAAATCCGATATTTCCATCACATATTTTACACGTTGGATTGTTATCAGAATTTGGTGGGACAGGCACTTGTTAGGCTAAAAGATAAAAATACGCGAAATGCCTGTTAAAACTTTTTCAATGCCTATTGTTACTCATTGTAACTATTTAGTTTAGTTGTTTTTTAGAAGAATATTTTTTACTTCCTACATTTTGTAGATATTTATCAATTGGATAATATTATTGGAGTGTGATTTTAGAAAGTCTGAATAAAAAGTCGACCTAAGAATTATTTTCATTTTTGTAGCTTTTTCATTGTCTTCTATCAACGTTGGATTTAAATAAGGTTATTAAAATTTTATTTTATTACTTTTTGAATATGCGAATCATCGTTTAACATAATATTGGTATCAAAGAATAAAAAAACGTAGGTTATTTATGGCTACAAATCGTTATACTATATGCATCGCTAGACAGTGCATAGTTAACGCTGGCATAAACTCGTTCAAGACGTTAAAAAAACGATATTTACGAAGCAAGACGTGTTGGATAATTGGAAATTGGTTGTTAGCTTGTTTATTGAATCGCCGGTTTATTCTATTGCTAGTCGATTAGCCTTGGAAAATTTAAATAATAGCTACTGTGTTTGCAAAGTTTTTTGGATTGTTATATCTTTTTGAAATCTTCAATTATGCAGATAAAAAGCATTGCTAGAGTATTTCATTTAAGAAATAAAAACCTATATAGTTCATTGATTGAAATATTTTTTTTTGTAATTCAGAACATCCACAAGCATTGATTTTAATTACAAGTATATTTGTAGTTGTGTTAAAATGTTCCTCAATTTAAAATGGTAGTTTAATGAGTTCTGTCTTGAAATTTACTAGGCATTGTAATAACCCTATTCAAATAGGTCTTGTGAATAGCGAATGGCAGTGTTAATGTCGGTGTATCGGCACCGGCAGTACCTTAGTGGAAGCAATATTATGATAATACCGCTCGGCCGGATGTGGCCCATTCCATTGTTGCCGATCGCTTGACCTCGGGCCTCTAATGCTGTAAAACAAGACACGAGAGGAACTCGCAGCATTGGAATCTAGCTGTTGTAGTTTTTTATTAGATTGAGTTATGTTTGATTGCCAAGGTTTTGTTTTATCGGCTTACTTACTTGGTGTAAAGTAGAGGTAGACCTAGACTTAGAAAGAAATGGATGGATCGTTTTAAAGGTGATGTGATCAAGAAGGGAGTGATGAAAGAGTTATCTGGAGGACGAACACGCGGTGTGCCGACCCTACGGGAGTAGGATAAGGAAGGGTAGATGATGACTTACGTGCTGTAATATCTTTTATTATTTTCTTTCCCTATTATATCCAAACTTTTTACAAGTTCACTAGGTTGTCGTTTGTTTAATTCAACATTAAATTCTACAGATAACGTAAATGCAACGGTTCTGTTGTAAGCTTGAAATACATTTTGAATCTTATATTTAGCGTCATACGACTTGTTATCAGTTGTCATATTATTCATTATACAAGCTTGTCTATGCATATCACGTATGCTGCAACAAAGATGTTTTGCGAATAGTTGCGCAACCAATTATCCGAGGTACATTCGGGAAAACAGTTGATAGTACTATTCCATGACGATGTTTACGCAATTATAGTCTTTATTCAAACGGAATACTGCATATATTAGCAGATATTTTAGTCAGTAATAGTCAGCCAAGCTAGCGTGTGCCTACTCCACGGACGGCCGGGTCAGAGGAATGAAGTCGAGACGGCTCTCTTAATGGTGTTATTTTTGTTTAGTTTTTTTTTTATAATTTTCTCAGAGGTCTATTTATAATATTGCTAAATTTAATAAACTTACATTAACATATTGTTACGAGCGTGGGGGATAGAGTAAAACACCTTGGATGTTCTTGTATTAATTTATTCGCGATTTACAGTAACAGGGATTCACGGCACTCACAAATCGCCCTTGACGCTTAACGACACACAAAACACAGAGTCACTAACACTGAGTACTTTACTGGCACTTCAACTACACTGTAACACTTGCACTATCACTCCGCGGTCACTTAATCTTCTTCCCAATTCGCTCAGGACTTCTTCTTCACAGCTCACTTCCCACCGTAAGACTACCCCGAGTCACGACTGACTCCCCTTATATACCCCGCATTTCGTTCTTCTTTTCGTTATTCATTTGTAATTTTATTCCAAAACTTTCGCGACAGTCCGAACTTCATAATGGAACATTTTCGAATATTCAAATTCAATTTTCGCGAACGTCATTTTCGCTACTCGCGTTAGATGACATCGCGACAATATCTATGTTAATGTAAGTTTATTAAAGGCTATCTAGCCTCACTTTTATTTTTAACATTTATTTTTACTATATCACAGAAGCACGATTTAAAAGAAAATGTTTTCAAGTAATTTCACAGGCTGGTTTTGGTAATAAATATCCCAATTATTTCATTATCTTAACACGAATTAAAACATAAAGTAGACAGACAGTAAAAAACAAATGAAATTGTCTATACGATTTTATCTAACCGCGATAATTTAACCAAACGAGATCCTGTTAGCGAATAAGAAAAAAAGCGAGATAAACAATGGTTTTACGTTTAATTTACCATTTTGATTGTTTCCAAACAGCACAATGTGAGCCGTTAGAGCGGAGTATTTTGAAACAACGCTGTAATGAATATTTTCGTGTTTAAAACCGTACAGTAGGTTGTCACGGTTGCTGCCCACAGTGTGGGATACAATTGCACCAAACGAAATTTGCATTTTGCTTTCGGTGAATTAACAATTAATTCAATGATAATGTCATTAGGGTACAGTAAAGAATTAAATTCGCCAACAAAAGAGCATGGAATATAAAAAAAATCACCGTTCAAACTATAATTTTTGACATAATTTTTATAGTTTTTGAATTCAATATTAATTCTGTCTAGGTTATAGAACGGTTAATGTCTGGAATGATTAATTTAAATATTATTCTAATATTTTATTAAAACAAAGAAATTCACGAGGTTTATTTGAATTTTATAATATAAATTGCTGACAAAGAATAACCGTATTTTCTAGAATGTCTAAATATTTATTTGAATAATGTACCTAGATTTCTTTGTTTAAACAAAAGAAAAGTTACTTATTGTTTAGAGGACGATAAGGATTTCTTTATTTGTTGTTTAACTTCCGCTGAATTTCTATTATTTTTAATGTCATTTAAATTAATTTATTCTATGATGAATATCATTCTGACGGATTAAAATGAAATATAAAATTTATCTAATAAATAAAACACAAAGCATAGAAACAAAAGAACTTGTCGAAGTGACGAGCGGTTTGTAGAATTCAATTCCGAAGGTAGATCATACACACGGTTACGATCTTCCATTGTGGGCGTGCGTATGTCGGAGATAATGAAATAACAATCGCATAACATTAGGAACACTATCCTTAGTTGACCATCTTAATTGATAGCTTCACAACACACTAATCCAATTGCAAACATTTACAGAGATCAACCAATTGATTTTATAATAACAAAACGCATCCACCATTCAATGACAACTGTCATCTGTCATTCGATCGCCGCTTGACATCTATATGCACGATGCATATTCAGCCAGTACACAAAATTATTAGTTGCCAGTTACTTTAATCGTCCAAAAATTAACAATAATTTCGGCCTGTTATATTTATAAATTAATGAAAAGTTAAACAAAAATAATACGTCATTAAAGAAGTTAGACGCTGTCTCGAGTGAATAACGATCATTATCATATCGATAATAATAGAATAGTAATAAATATTAATTTAATATAAACGTATAATATTTCTATTAGTGTCAACACACTATTTCCGTTTATGTAATAAATTTATTCGACGTTTATGATTTATACAGTATTTGTAACTTGATTTCATAAATTAGTTCAAAACTTCGCGTATACTAGCTGTAACACGCGTTTTCACTCGCCGACTCACCGTGCAGTTTAATTTGAATTAAGTAAATTATGTTTGACAACTATTTAGAATGCAATGAAATGGAAGCCGTGGACGGTGTATTTAATATCTTAACATAAAAATTCAACAGTTGATTTCCTTACGACTCCTGTAGTTGCGACGTGTACCGACATTAAACCTTCATGGTGGGACTGTTGGCTTTAATTACACGAGACCCGGCCCCCGCTGCCTCGCTCGTCACACGTAATTATCTGAATGTATGCTAATAACAAATGCAAATATGATCGCTGCGCCACCGCGCCACTACTGGCGACCTCTGTGTGTGAAAAATGACTTCATTACTCTACCCGACCTAATGATTTTATTTCACTTACCATTGTTACTTTAATTCTAACCTCAAAATACACTGTCAGCTTAAAATCCAATCTCAACACAGATTGGTTTCCATTAAATATTTGCATACAGGCGTGTAATTAAGGAGTAATGCCGGGCTTTGTGGCGCAACAATAAGTTTTTGAGCAATAACATAATGGTTTTGTATGCAAAATAGCCACACCGTTACGTGTTGATGGGCCGATGCACCGAGAGCGCGTCACGGTACACGCCGCGCGTTGCGCCGGCGAATGAGTCCTTCATTTAAATTACATTAACGTTGCCGCTGTCGGGTGTTGGAAGTTTTTCTCTCATCGATCGTCCAGCTGTTTTTGTTTGTTTGATGCTTCACTAGACGCAGGGAATACGGGTTGGACTAGTAACGCATTCTGCACGATCAGCTGAATCGGCGCGTGGATTCAGCGCTGGGACGTTTTCCCCACGCGCGAGGAGCGTGTGAAAAGTTTGCGCGCACTCCACGGCTCGAGTGGGCTCGCCTGGAGACTCTCGAAAAATAAAAACCGCCCACTCCGCTGCGTAAATACGGCAGATGAGAATCTTTTATCGCGGTCACGTAGCGCCGCCGCGTCACGACCGAGCTCCACTCGGCCACTAAACGGCGGACCGCATTCTAATTTTTGAACAAACACTGGAATTTTTGCGTTCAAAGCTCAATCTTCGCTCGTCCGCTCCGAATAGGTTTATCTTTAGTCGGTGGTACAGTTACGAGCGCACTAAATCGTATCTTTATTTCGCGTCAAGCTCACGTCCGGTATCAAAAGCGGTGTGTGCTGATGCGTCGATAGCCGACGAGTCGTGGAAATAAAGAAATAATTCTCACAGCGTTACCGAATTAACACCGTTACGTTACAGATTGAACCGGCTCGAACAATTATAAGGCTGGGTAATTAATCAGAAAGTCTATTCTCTTTAATAATACGTATGAGTATATGAGTGCGGCGAGCAGTAAATCTTGTAAAGCACCGGAGTCGGCGGCCGCGGCCGCTGGCAACACTTTCACAATAGTTATCAATAGAGACGTTACAATCGAACGAAATCACTCCACGAGCGAGAGACACCGTTCCACAACTCTAACCGCGTGTAATATCCTATCATTTTTTCTTAATAATCGTTATTGGTGTTTATTTATTAGAAACTTCGGAACAAATTACAGGCTTTATCGACGCCACAAAAAATAAAGGGTTAGTCCAAAAAGTGAGTCGTCGGTTCGATCGCAATAAGTTTTCGATAAGGTCCGGGCGATTTAATTGCCGGTTGTGATCTGGTTTTACATAAAAAAAGATGAATGGCTCGATGCCTTGAGCCCGAAGACCATTTTGTGTTTTTAATACGTTTTTTATTCATTCTATGAGGTTTATTAGAGCACTTTCACCTTCCACGTTAGATCCTGCACGGCGCACGGCCCTCATTATTTATTCAGCGCGTCGCGATCTCTGAACGGGGATTTGATAAATCTTATCTAGATACATATTGTTACGTTCTAGATATTTATCAATTACACCTGTTATATAATTCACGGAGCAATAAACTGGCAACATAACATAACTATCACTTTCCGAAGAAAGTGTAAACAAAAAATGTTACATTTTTTCATTGGATTTAGGATAACAAGGTAAAAAGAATTAAATAAACTATGATAAGATTTATTTAACTAAGCTTTTTTACTATAAACGATTAATTAGCAAATGATATGAACCATGCTGTAATAAAGTTAGTCGAGAAAAACCATTTGTAGTACCGATAGAGACCCTCATTACCCAGCATTATTACGAGTGCAGTTTTTTAAAGTTAATGTATGGCCAGTTAAGTCATTCTTTAATTGGTCGTGTAACGTGTATGTGTGTATAGGTGTAACGAGGCGAGCTTCTAAATTCGATCTCGGTAAATCATCGGTGGTGTAATCGAGTTTAGAGAGAGGTGGGCGGCGCACGCGCATCCCATATGCGTGCACATCCTCTCACTAACAATGTGAACGCTCTTGTGAAATGCCTTGTTTTCTTCAAAAAAAGGGGCCGAAAGTAAAAAAAACTGCAATATTTCCCGGAGGGCCGCTCGTTCTGGGGTCAAATTATATTTTATATGCATGATTTAATGGACGTAAAGTTGAAGCATGTATCAGTTGGTAGACTTGGAAGAAAAATTTCCCGCACTCTGTTTAATGGTTCCTTAAGAAGTTAATGGGATCTTTAGTAACCATTTAACAACTATGTGTGTGGACGTTTTTGAGATAAAGTTTTAATTAGTGTTACTGAACTTCTTAGAGCTTTATTTTAATTTATTTGTTAACATAAAACTATTTACGGTTGAAGAGAAGCCTTGCGTTGAAGATTGTTTAGACGAGTACTATGTACATCGGTATATAATTACACATAGTAAGAATTAGCATGTAGGCAATACTTTGCTTTATAGCTCCGTTTCTGCTCTGTTTACTATGCAGACGTTCTCCTACATTTTTGCAACTGGCATTGTTTTATAACTACCTGCTTCTGTTGCTGCTATTTGAAATATAAAAATAATAATTGCTCATCGATATTACTTTTTTATATTCATTCATTTTAGTTCGATACAAATAGACTTTACATCGTTATAATTATAACGTATTGGTAATTTTTCATTCGTAGTAATCAAGTCTAGTTCTCAATAACAGAAATAACTTGAAATTATCCTTATAAGGTTTGTTACTTTCATAAGGATCAAGTGATAGGTTTTGTATATTTGTGATTTGAGTGCCATTTACTTTTAACTTTAATACTGTGAAATCATTTGATGAGATATAAGTGTTAGTAAAATGCTTAGTATTTATGTACTCTGTAGTTTAATGTACTTAATCATGTTATTTTAAGGGATGGTTGCATGTTAGTATGTTAGCATTTTACTTTCTCTAGATTTTTCTTTGCGTGTAAAAAAATCTTGATATTTTTCCTACGAGTGAAACTTCGTGCGCTTTCTCTTGTTAATTGTATACATGATTGCGATTTATATTGCTTTCAAAGTTATGGTATATTTATTAGTATAATTAAATGTATTTCGTGTCTGCATGTTAGATTAGTTAGAGATATTCGATTTGTGATGTTTCTGAATGTTTTCTCTCGTCTTCCCCAGCCTGCCAGGAATCAGGTAAAATCATTCAGAGAACATACTATCATCACTAAATAATAAATAATAAATATTCCTTGTAACATTTATATTCTTTCATTAAATAGCTTTCTTCCAATTCATTATACCTTCAGTTGTATTTGTGGATTTCATTGTTGTTCGTATGATAACAGAGGGTCGCGAGTGCGTCAACTGCGGGGCGACGAGCACGCCGCTGTGGCGACGCGACGGTACCGGACACTACCTCTGCAACGCGTGCGGACTTTACTACAAGATGAACGGACAGAATAGACCTCTAATCAAGCCAAAGCGAAGATTGGTGAGTGTAAGAATCCGAC
This sequence comes from Papilio memnon, assembly GCA_003118335.3. Classification (NCBI taxonomy): domain Eukaryota; kingdom Metazoa; phylum Arthropoda; class Insecta; order Lepidoptera; family Papilionidae; genus Papilio; species Papilio memnon. The sequence goes on along the minus strand of LD688955.1, from coordinate 2,514,675 downwards.
CAATTTGTTAAATATCAACTGAAGTCATTCGTATCTTTTTGACTGCTGGTTGTTCATAACAAGGTTATTTGTTATAGGGTTATGGCATAATTAAGCACTAATAATAACAGTATTATATGATTAAATAATAAATACTTTTTAATGCACAAGTACGACGCAACTATGTGGTGGACTTTTTAGAAATAACGCAGTAAAAGGCGATGAAAGGAAAATTGCAAGACAATACTAATAGATAAGGCAATAGCTATTAAATTATCCATTAAAAACTTAACGATAAATCATCTTTTTTTACACAATTATACCTCCAGGGGTTGAATAATTGAATAAGTCCACGCGATGTCGTGGGCTATAAGTAGTCAACATATATGGTCATAAGCTCCTTTTATAAAGATATAGAGCAGGAATTATGGCAGTTATAAAGCGTAAACGTTTTATAGCTTTTCTAAATTGCCTTTTTAAATTTACGTTAACCTAAGTCTATGATCCGAGACCAGTTAGGTCGCGTACACAATGTTGCAAGATAAAAAATCTCACTGTAGTTGGAACTCCGTACTTTTTACAGTACATATAGAGCTTGGGTTTCGTGGAATAGCACGCACTATCGTTTGTATAGCGGCGGTACATCTTTTAACGTTTAATCTGTGTTTGAGACAATGCGACATTCGGCTGTCGGCAGATGAAGTCGCAAAGACATCGTGGTCGTTACGACTAGCTCGTGCCCGTAATACTATAATTTGCCTGAATACTCTAAATAGTAACTCTACCGACGTGTATGTAGCCGCAAAGTTAGTAGAAATCATACTTCATACTAAGGTTATAAATGTGAAAGTTTAGATGGATGGATGTTTGTTAGAGTTTGTAGCCTAAACGGCTGAACGGATCGCGATGAAATTTGGTATAGATGTAGAGGATAGTCTGGAAGAACAATTAGGCTACTTATTTTTGTTTTTTTAATTGCACGCGAACGGAGTCGCGGGCGAAAGCCAGTGCTTTCATAATTCAAAGATTTCAGTAACAATTAATTACTGCATAAAGTATTTGTATAAAATATTCATGCTTAACTAAAAAGCGAGCAATAAACATTGAATACTAAACGGTTGAGATGTTTATGGATAAGTGAAAAAGTGAATTATAGTTTTCATAGAAATTTTATACTAATACAAAATAGTGGTCATATCTTGAAATTAAATGATATATTAAAAAAGAAACATTAGATAGGGTTCAATAGTATTTAGTTAATGGTTGTTTGTATACGTTCTGCAACTGCAAATTATACTTTTCGAACACAAAAGGAACAAAAATTGGAGTACACATAAAATTGTTTTTCTTAATAACACCTCGACTTCTGTTGGAGTTAGTAAGAGCGTCCGTGTCGCGGCTAATTAAGTAGAGTCATGGTATTTAAGTTGATATGCAGCCAGCCGAGTACTTTTAATATTTAAAGTCAACGTACTGTACCGCGCTACCGTTACCCGACCAGGGCGAATTGAATCCTCACTCTTAATTTCAATGAACACAATTACACACAGCAATGTGTACTGTACTTATGTAACTACCTTTTTCCCGCGACTTCGTTGGAGCAGAATGAAAAAAAATAGTCTACATATATCATCCGGTGTGTAGCTTCTTAACAGTGCAATTATTTCTAATTGGTTGAATAGTTTCGGAGCCTATTCGATAGCAACAAACAATCAAATCTTTCATCTTTATAATATTAGTATAGATAAGATTGCGGCCTGTATTGGAGACATTTAACGGTAATATCAAGTCTTGATTTCGATTTTTTATTTTGTTAGTATTATTTTAATTACATCCAGACATATTTCGAATCTATTCTGTAAGGAAATTCATAGTATTCATACTAAGGTTTATATTACTTATCAGTGTCGAGACACCTTATTATTACAATAGAATAAATCTTTACAACAACATTGTATTCTAGCGGAATCATAAAACGCTTTTAGCTAAATAATATTACGAGCACAATGCAAAATATAATTTCATTAAATCTCAGAATTAGAACGGCTATTGTAATGGATTGTTACGAAACAGTGCAAGCCGACAAAGAGGTTGGAGCGTTAGAACAAAGAAATTAAGAATTAATTTTTATTTAAAAATTAACGTGATTGCACTTGACACTAAAATACATAAAAGTGGGAATCTTTGTACAATACAAATTAGATGTCTCATTCGTCCATGATAAAAATTAGAATCACCTAATAAAATAGACAAACAATGGGTTCGCATTATTATATTAATGTGTCTGTTTAGTTTGGTTTGTGTTTCGTAAATTTGGTCTTACGTTCAAACAACGAAAGTATACGAATGTTAATGTGGTAACAACTCTTGTAGAGCGGTTAACATTATAATAAAGTAAGTTTTGCCACCGACGTGTTTACTAGATGGTAGAGCGATAAACTTTTTAGTACATGACGTTTTTTTTCTTGATTATGAAAAGGGATGCGATCGTAAACTGCATGTTCCGTTCGTAATTAACTTAAGCGATGTTTAAGTCACGAGTATTATTGCAATTCTGAAGCTACTGCACGTTTTTATTAGAACAAGTACGTTTTTACTTGCCGATTCAATTTACATAGGAATGGCAATGTTGCTAGCGTAAAAAAACTAAAATATTACATAATTGTTAAGTGTATTATTAATACAGAAACAAATCATAAACACACCACATTTTAATTTTATTTTTATTAAACTTATTGCAATAAAGAATTCGTATTTTAAGGGATATTTTTATAGCCCAGATATACTGAGTATCATTGTAAAATAGGCAAGGAGATAGTCCCATTTTTTACACTTTTGAAATGTTATTTCTTACAAATAGCAATAATAATTGATTCACATATGAGTACATCAATATTACGCCTCAGAGGATTTACTTTGTCCCAAGTATATGGTTCAGGTATTAAATAATTTAACTTCAAATCCAAGTTGAGGCAACAAGCCTCGCTGTCGTTAGACATTATGCAGAGTCGTGGAAACAAAACGCGAGCGCTAGGGTTACAGCCACTTCTGTGTGCAAACGCTTTAAGAGTAAAGACTGTTATACATTGTCTATATTATAATACTGTTGCTCGCGACTTCGCCTGCGTGAAATTAAAAAAATAATAAAATATAAGCATATGTTACTCTCACTGATAACGTAGCTTTTTAATGGTGACAGAATTTTTGAAATCGGACCAGTGTTTTTTGAGTTATTTTAATACATACATAAATACAAATCTTTTCTCTTCATAATATTAGCATAGACAATTATTTATTTGTACATAGGAAACTTATGTAACGTTTTCATATGACACTTTAAATTCAATAAATAATTTGTTGGAAGACTCTACATAGAATTATTTTTATTCACTATATCAGTGTGTTCATTCCTTTACAATGCAATAAAATTGTGCAGAAGTGTACGCCATAAACAGGGCTATGTGTTACGAGCGATATCCAGCAATATATTTGCTGTGCGTTTGCGCTACTCGCGCGGGAGCACCGCAATATGCATACACCTTTATTTGTATACATACACTCTTTGCAGTGTGTAGACTTTAAAACCTTATGCCGTAGTAGTACGGTCCAAATATTAGCAAATATTAATGGACGCGATTGTACCTATTGTACGTTTCATTATCTCTCGGACGCGCGAAAGTTTTGATGTAGAGTCGGATTTATGTTTTGCTCATTTCACTGTCGCTGAGTTTTTTATTTGCGAATTCTTAAAAACGGAGATCATTGTAAAGGTTATTTATTCTCTATAATTCCAAGAATAGTTTACGTAAAACGACCTTGAATAAAATGTTAATGATATTATTTTGTTGTTATTAAATTCAAATTCTATACAGAATATATCAATTTTTATAATTCTCTCTCATAAATCTTAAGCTAAAGACTTAAGTGATTTCATTTTGTAAGTTCGTTTAATAAAACAGCAATAGTAATCTAGACTTTCTTTATTGGCGTCAGTCTGGAATCGCAGTGAGTGCTAACTCATTCAGTGTGGCTTCATTCAGTGAATCGGCTTGAATAAAATATCTCCCACGCCTCCTTTCGCGGTGCGCATTCGTTAATAAGTACCATTAAGTGCTATCCAGTTTTATCACAACATAATCTGTCCGCCTCGTGGCTACTCCAAATGCATTCACAATAGCCGGTGCGGATCGCGGCCGGTCATGGAACTCGCCTATTTGGCATTCAGTAGCCAAACAAGAGCCAAATATACTATCACAATGCGAATGCTATGCCTTACGTCGACAGGAATCGGTCCCACACTGTCTGACGTTCGGAGTGACGTCATGATTTATTCCTATTCGTTTTTATGATGTAACTCAGTATGCTAAACTGCGGACATTGCGGGTCTTTTGTACTTAACATTCACATCCGTATTCGAGTGTCTTAAAAGTTCTAATTCATATTGTTTTTGACACCAACTCGCGGACCGGTCTGAAGTAACGTTATACAATAGCACAATAGGAATTAATGATTACGAAATGCGTAATAGTTATTTGTTTAAAAACTTTGTTATTGAGTTTCTAAGTAAGGTGTTTGGATTTAAATTGTTTTAATTTTATTAACAAGAATGAAATAAATTAAAAAATAACGTACGGTTAAGTGTACATCCAATAAATTGTATTGGACGTGTCGAAAACGAGTTCTACATCATTTATCTTTGCATATACAAACAAAGGGCCAATTATAATACGATTTAATTCACAAACGAAAATAATTCTTATAGCATCACGAAACTGTTGTGGACACGAGGCGAGCAGTGTTGTTTTTTGTATTGATATTTATTTGTCACGCGAACTTCTATGCCGGGACAAAATAAATCAAGGTTAATTTTAACCTAAAGGTGTATGTTTAAATCGTAGCTAAGAGATTTAGGAAATACGAGTATAATTCAAGTTCTTTATAAAATTTTATAATACTGGCAACTTAATTATTAATTATTTATTTCGTTTATATAAAATTTTAATTAAGATTTATAGCGACAAAATTAAGATTATACGTTTTAGTTTTAAATTAGTACTGGTTTATCATTTGCTTGTCTTGCAAAAAACTTGCAATAGCCAAAATAAACATTTGCTAATATTATAAAAATAATAGAGTAAAGATACAATTTAATAAATGTAACAATTAATTGTAAATTAATAATCCTAGCAAGAGACATCGATATCGAATACGATCGTTGAGTTTCCATTGTCAAAACACATGTAAAATATATCTTTATCTCTATTATCGTCTTTGAGAAAGAAAGAGATATCAATATCTTACATGGTTACGACGTTGGAGACTCATTTCATTAAATTGACTAACTAAAAAACTAAATATAGTATCGAAACAATTATGTTTATAATTTTAAAGTTATTTGTTTAAATCCAAAGATGAACAATAACTTAATTAGTTGTACGCTGTTTGGAGCGGTTGTATTTTTATGTCTGGGTACGGTAGTGGCCGCGTTGTCGCTGCGGCGACTGCCCATCGATCACCGCAGACCCTCATATAAATCCTGCTCTTACACGCGGTGTAAACCATAAGCTGACGCGGAAAGGGTTATAGTATTTTTTTAAAGTTATAAACTTAGGTTATGAATATACTCAAGTACTTAATTTGGATTGATATTTAAAAATGCAACTCTTATTACTGTTACAAATTAATATTTTTATATAAAACTCATATTAAAAAGCTCAAATAAGGTGTTAATTACACTATTTATTTTAAGAGACTAATTAATAACGCATTTTTAAATTAATGATTTCCATTAAAACTAAATTTTTATAACGAGGCCAGGCGCTCTCTTATTTCAATTTTTTTGCGTTAAAATTAAGAAATAACGTTAAAAAAACAGCATAGGTAAGTTAATATATCTTTGTCCAGAATACGATCGCACATTACATGTTCTATACAAGTTTTAAAACTGGTCGCAACGTTAATTATCGGTGTAATTGCCCTCAAGGCATTTATATGAAATGACAAACATTCATGTGGCAAATTTAGAGTTAGTGGGTCATGTCGCCCGCGCCTCCCCTCACTCCGATTCGAAGATAAACAGCCCGGTGCGGATCTGTCATTGTTATTAAATTATTGAATTTATAATGCAATTCAAATATGATTACAGTACGGTGCCTGTTACTTGGTACAATCGATTGCTCAATTTTAATTAGTGAGATAATATCAATGTCGGTATAATAAATAAAAAATGAAAGTAGATCGATACGCGAAGAGATTTGAAGTATTATTTCGTGTGATTTTGTTCTAAGTATGATTACTACGTTTTATATTCGTAGATACTAAAATGTACAATATTGATTCATTCCATTTTTATTACAATACTAGCTGTTCCCTTGCGGCTTCACCCGCTTGAAATTATAAAAACTTTATTTTATTATTTACATTTGTCAAATTCTCAATTGCAAATGTCAAAACGCCATGACGTGATGACAAGCCATGGCAATCTTTTTTCTTTGATGTTGGCAGCAGCTTATGGTCTCTTTCCCACATTAAGGTTTTTATCCAAAATATTTACCCCTAAGTTTAATGGCGTAAAAATATATAGCCTAAAGCTTTTATTAAAAAAAGAATTTTTCAAAAATATGCTGTGATTGCTGACATCTTAGGCAACAAAGAAGTGTGTGTTTACGCTTTATTATATTAGTATAGATAATTTAAATCTTGTTACTATTTTCCAACTAAAATAAACAGAGTTTAAAACTTGTATGAATCTAATAATTGATCTTTGATAAACACTTTTATAATTTAGAGAGTAAATTATTAAAATTAAATGAATCTAAATTATTAAAGATTTAATGTATTCGCGTAAATTATAAAAATCACTAAGCGATTCTAATTGGGACTTTTATGTATTGTGATATGCATAGACAGTGTGGGAATTACCATTGAGATTTTTAAATAAATTCACAATGAACATAAATCCCAGCGAAAAAACGCCGTCTGTTGTCTGTCTGTGACTCAGCTCAGTGCATTTGAATAAAATAAATTAATTTATTACGTCAACGGTTTATTATTTTATTTTAATTTATGCAAATTACTTCTTATATTATTTTATGATAGCGTTAACGTGTATCAAAAATATTACAGAGGGAAAAAAATGTCCAGGAGTTAGTATTAGATTTTTGGCATTAATGTGTACTGGGCCTTTTAGATATACAACTATGTCACGATCGTGTAAAATGCAAATCCATAATCTGCGGCAACATGATTGTGTAACATTGTGTTACTATTACCTAACTCTTTAGACCAAGAGTCCACGTTTATTTCACTTCCTACTAACTGATTCCCGCACTTCGTTAGCATTGGATACTGGTCATATTAAAACGTATTCGAAAATTATACATTCACGATGTAATTTAGACATTACTATGACAGTTATCATTGAAATCTGTACTGATGTCGGTCATTTGTCAAAATTCGAGCATAATTAATATTCAAAGATTCATTTTAGACTAGCTTTCGCCCGTGACTCAGTCCGTCATTTAAAAATAACAAAAGTAAGTAGCCTATGTGTTCTTCCAGACTATTCTCTACATCTACCAAATTGCTTTTTGCACTTCTTTATATAAACTTTAACCGTGTCACAAAATTTTATAAACTTAGTTAAAAAAAAAACAATTATTGTATCCAATAAAATTCAATACAGTGGTTACAATAAACGGCTATTCAGTTTAATATGTGGAAGAGTACGTCGGACATGTATTAGTTTCTCACGGGTGGAGCATGGCGGGGCTCGTGCACGGTGAGTGACACGGGCGGCCGCACCGCGGGGGACCTCACTCACATTTTTATCATTCCCGCCTTAGGACCTTACCTGCTTGTCTATGGCGACGTAAGCTGTGCATGGCATAGAGTATAGAGTGCACTTGAGCAAAATATCAACTGTCAAATGTCACCTGTACTTTAATGTGCAAGTTACAAGTGGAGGTAAAAGAACGATGTGAAAACAACTTAAGTATTGACCATTTTTTTAAATAGAAATAATGACAGTAACGTGGTGTTTATGAGCCGTTTGTGTGCAATAGGTTTCTAAAAATTAGCGCATTATAGATACATAAAACCTTATCTGATAAATACTCTATGTAGTACATATGTTTGAAATGTTATTTAATTATTTAAATTGGTATTACTCAAAAAGTCGTTCTTGAACTTAGTGTCGTTTATGTCTTTTTTATGCAGCGTAGAGGTTAGCAGTACGCTCAATTGTCGATAGAATATTGCAAGTTCTAGTTCATAATTTAATAGCAATGCTATATTCTTTGCCGTGTAAAATATGAATTTATATCTCAGTATTGCAAAGAAAACAATAAGGCACTATGAAAACAACCATAGATACAGTTAGCGATAATATAATTTTATAATCATAAAAATGTATAGACTAATGCTACGTTTTATGATAAAATTAAATGTAAAACAAATAATGTGTATAAAGCAGGTCGGTGTGGCCGCGGCTGAACAGCGCTCGCATCTCTTTTATTGCATTTCCATAAACACGGACCCTTTTTTCATCCCACGGCTCGGGCACGAGGAAAAAATTCCACTTTTGTCAACGCCTTGATTGATATGGTAACCTTCCCTTGTTTTAGCAATAACCCGAAGGCGTCTCCTTTGTTTTTTTCTTACCCTCGCCTTGTACATTTTCATTTGCCACGTCGTACAGGTTTGACATATCACTAAATTTTGTAAGAAAAATTACAATTCTCCGGATTTTTATACCGGTGGCCGGGTGCCGGGAGGTGTTATAAATTTTCAATTTTTTTCTAAATGTTCGAGTCAACCTTCATTGTGAAGTAGTGAACCTTTTTGTGCGTTCATTTTTATAGTTTCGTGTACCTGTGCCAGGCGCCAGTGGCAGCGACATTTACGGCCAGGATATTGGGACTATATTAATGTCCATATTAATAACAAGGAAACGAGCCTTGTGGGAGATCATAAATTGTCTCGTGGGTCGCTTTTTATTATCGTGTCAAAATATGGGCTGACATTTTTTAATGGGCGTATCTTATCTTATTGATTAGTTTTATTACAACGTTTACAAGGCGGGTGATAATTTGAAGAGAGGTAGCAACTTTTAATTATATTGTGGTTTATATCTAATTATTAATATTAGGGACGATATTTATTATTTAGTTAAGATAATTATCGTAATGTGCTACTTTCTATCTCTTGCAATTAGTTTTCATAATTAATTCTAAATTTAAATTGAATTACCGCTTGTTTATTTCTTCTTTTATGTTATAATCCGTTAAATTTTTAAAATGCAAGTGGCCAGTGCGCTTGTAGCGAGCAGTCGATTTCACGCGAGCGAGCGCGGCGAATTGATTGCCCGCCTGTCGTACGTGTCCGATCACAGCTACAATAACTACTCGCCCTACGATATAATTACGACTCCTGGCACTGTATGCTTATATTGCATTAAGATATAACCTACAAGAACTATCCACTTATTCTTAATCGCTTTCCGATATGCAATTACATATCGGAATGTTAATTAATAATTATTGCATTATGTTGGTTTAGATTGACGAGACGATATTTTATTATTATTTAATAAGTTCATATTTGATCCTTATTTCTATATTCATTATATTAAAAGAAAAATTGTTCAGATTATGTGATTAAAAATTCAATAACACAATCAGAAATTTCTTTCAAATCAGCAATCAGAACATCATTTTAAGTGAACTTTGTATTTAGGATGCACATTAGAACTGTTGTCGAATTCAACAATTACGAAGGTATCAAAGTGAAACATTCTTGTGTTACACACTAATCGCTTCGTTGTTATTTATCGGTAGCGGCAGCGACCGCGGCAGCTGATTTAGAGCCGCAAATTGCACGGCCCCGATACACCGCCGGAGCCTCTCTTACATTTTATTTATAATCAGCACTCAATTTCGCTGTGAGAATGTTTATACTGACCTGAGACGAAACACGCTTCGATTTAATGATTCCTTATTGCGTAAACCTCTTCAATAAATTAACGGCAATTTCTTACTTCACGTTGTTGCATGCGGCTGCGCCTAACGTCGCTGCAAAAAGTGTTGTTCCAGCATTTAACACATTTGTTTTATGGTTAAACATAAATTTCTAGAATCAGTAATACTTTGTTCTTCTTGAGGCGATTTAAACGGAAGAGAGAATTTATTTCCTTGTTATATTTGTAAAGCTGTAGAGAGAAAAAAGGTATTTCATGATAAAATGTGAATAATACTATTTTGAAATTAGCTACTTTTGATGTTTATGTCATTTAAAATTAAAAATAATTATATCCATAGAAACAATCAGTTATTAAAGAAGCTGTTGGGAATGCAGGGTCTGTTGCAACGTAATATCAATTAAACATTTTAAGCGTGAGTTTGAACGACAAGAGAGACAAGCGGACTACCGTATTACGTTTTAATCTGGACTAAGCTTCCCATCGACTGACAGTCGATGTAAGTGCCTACCGCCAGCCGACCGGCAATAGCCGAAAGTCGAACCGATAAATAATTCGATGCGTCTATCGACTTCCCGCCAATTAACATAGCAGGAAGCGTGAGCTGTCATTATGCCGTCAGTGACCAACTGTTCGCCACTGTTCGAAATCACGGTTCACGACTCGCCGATGCAATTAGAACCGCGCTTTATAAATATAAATAAATAAAGGCGATGCGAGACAGCCGGTAATTTGGCGGTGCGCGGCGCGGTCAAATTGTCGGGTTGTCTGTATGTTTATGGTACATGTGACTAATGACGCGACTATTGCATAGTAATGATATAAGTATTAATAATTACTTCTAGCCTAATGTGGAGCTATCATTCTGAATTGTCAATGATGCTTAAACTAATTAGATCGTAGTTAATCTGTTAAATCGACTAACTTAGTTTGGATGGTTGTGATTTTTACCACGAATTCAGACGTAGCCGTATTCTGTCCATTCATAGCATATCTACGAGTGTAGAGTAGTCGTTTTCAAAAAATAAGCATATTTTTTAAACTTGGAGTATTCTTTAGGAAATTTGCTCTATATGTTTATAAGTTCTCTGTACAACTACGATTTAATCTTTACACAGTAGCGACATTGTTTGATAGCGTTGCCGCGGTGGTTTTAATCCTGAATTTCAAGGTATTATCGTGTAGTGTATCTAGTTAACGGGACTCGCTAAACGTTGGTTTAGCGCGGCGTCTATTTTGTCAACGTGTGGTGTTATCGGCCTACGCGCGGCGCTGTACACGTCCCCGGCCGCTACCAATGTGACGTCACTTCCGCGTCTACATCGCCATTAGAAAATCGACATCCAATTGGTTATTAGTCTAATTTCAAAAATGATTATAACATAGTATAGTAGTGCTGAATACGTGTAAGTATTTGGTTGAAGTTCATAATCAGGTCAAGATTATTACATTTCTTTTAAGTTAAAAGAAATCCCTTCAGTAACAACAACGTCTAAAATGTTTTTTGTTTATCTGTGGGAATATAAAGTCGGTTGCACACAACACATTTATATGTATCGGTTGATCGGAAGAGTGGTCTCGTAATTGACACGCAGCGTTATTATTCGCGATGTATCTCGGATCCTGGATAGGATCGATCTTAACACTGATATCTCGATGCGTTTTACACACATTTCAACACTTACTTTTAGATCAAATTTAGATAGAACAATTATCTGTTTTAAATACAATCAGAAGTTAAATTAACTTTAAATTATTTTTATAAATGCTTACATTGTCGTCATATAGTGAAGAATTTACAATAATAATAATAACAGATACTCGGTCTCTTAATAACAACAGAATAAAAATAAAGATGTTGCAAACGGGTAAAACAAAAGCAATCTATAAATTACAGCCTCCAACTTTGCTTAATAGGAAAATAAACTACATATGTATATAGTGATCACATTGTTGGAGCGTGTTAAAGACCGGTCGGCGCCGGTAACGAGCCTCCGTATACAATAGACCTTTTAGCGTCATGTGGACGCACGTCAATCCGCCGATAGACTTGCACGACGCAATGCCCCGAGTGTGCACACGGCCTTATTATACGTCACGTGATAGTTGTACAAAAAACGTTTGCAAGTATTTTGATACAGTAAATGATCAATTTAATATGATAGGTTGAAAATATATTTCTTTCTAGAGTGTAAAAACTACTTTTAATATCAAGTCTTTTTATTACTAGAATACGTAAATTTCAAGTACAATTATGTCTAAAAATAATAAAACCGTAGTATTAACGACTAATGTCTATTTATCACAAGTAAATGTTATTACAGGATAAACTCAGCAAAACGCTTATAAAATTAATCGTATACGCGAGTCGGACAACTATGATAACAAAAAACTCGGCTCTGCTCGATTCGTATGAAAATAAAAGATATCCCGGCAAGTGACGTGCGTCCGGCGTCACTTAGCAGCGCTGGAATGATGTGACAGCCCTTGCCGAAGCGAATTCCTTTTTTATATTTAAAAATCAAAAATAAAACATAAAGAATTTCACTTTCTGAATCTGTTCCATTGTGTTCACGTTTAGGAAAAATTTAAATGACCGAACGCCGTCCGTTTTTTTGAGGTCCAGCGTCTCGGTTTCGGCGTTTAAATACATACAGCTTCGCGGTTTAGCGCCATGTTTTTTCCATTTTCTGAGCATTTGTTTGCGCTGGATGTGTCGCGATGCGGTAGATTTTACACGATGGAGTCGCCGTGGGGGGGCCGCGAATAAGTTGTAAGTGTTAACGTTCCCACAATCACATTCTCGATCTTTGATCGAAACTCAAGAAATCGCAATCGAGATGATTAACTCGATTTCATTTAATTATTAACTGTGGCGTTTCTGGTGTTTAAAAAAGGAATCGATTCAATCGTATCGGCTTCTGTATTTACCACAGATTATGCGAGGACATCAAAATGTTTCATTAATCATACGGTTTTTTGTTTGTCGGCATCTCGGCGTAGGGCATCCATTGCAGATATTTAGAGTGGCAATATGAATGTATTTATTCAGGGTCCGGGGCGGCCTCGGCCTAACAATGCTACGCTTGTCGCTGCCGCCGCGCCGCCCCAGGGTTACCGCAGCGGCTTTGCAACGATATACACTTATTGTTGTTGCCTAGGCGGCGATAAACCTGTCTGTGGACATGTCGAAGGCTTATTCTCGTCATATATTACAGTTCGTCAACGTTCCCGGGTCGATTATGCAACGACTCAGCTCGTTGGTTATATGAGAAGATTCCTTGTTAGTGACGTATTATATGAGCATGTATGAATCTGATTTAATACATATTTACATTAAAATTACAGTAATTAATAAGCAGTATATCTAAGAATTTTAAATTATTTGCAGATACGTAACTCTATTCTGATCAACAGTATGTTGGCAGCCCTATACTTCCCGAACATGAATCAGGGCTGACACCGGAGCCCGGTGGTCCGCACGTCACCAAACGCGCGTGCGCGCTCTGTTCAACCCTTTGTATTTACATAAGCGTATTCCCTTTAATAAATACCACATATATCTCATACTGAAAACATGAAAGTTGACCTCTCTCGTAAAATAAACGTTTAAGTTTTTTTACTATAGAAAATAATACTGATCAGTATGTCACCTTAATTGTATACTGTAATTTCTTACTTATTTTGTGTTCTGTAAATGTATATTACCTAATATAAGTTGTACATATCGCTAGTGTAGCTTCTTCAAGCAAATTTTCTTAATATACTGTAAAAGAGCAATCAGAACAATAGGAAACAATTTATGACATCAAGTATTGCTTATTCGTTTGTATTAATCACAACTCCGAAGTAACTTAGTAGACAATCTTGGCAATTACAATGTTAGAACTCTAGATACAGGCTTTAAATCTGTTTGAGAACAATAGTTAGTCGTCCGCGAGTGATTCCGCGTGGTGCAGGGTCGTGCGCGTCTCGCAGTCGTTGCGCGACGTCGCGTCGGCCATTGTGTTTCCCGCGCTCCCTATAAATTGGGCCGCGTCGTCCTACACTGGTGACAGGTATATTTGAGTGGTCGATTTCGGTCGATAATTAATCCGTATTGTTAACTGGATGGGCCACCCTTGTTCGGGTGCAGCGTCTTGGCATGCTGTCTCGTTGGTCCCTTATTTAATTCGCCGCGTCGAATGTCCGCTGTGGAATTTTATGGCCGCCCGCTAATGTTAGATGGCGTTTAATTTAAATTGTCCTTTTGCTTGACATTTGTTTGTTAAACGAAAACAGGATAAGACATTTCTTGCTTTTTGTTTTTGAGTATTAGAACATAGATACCAAAACATGTAAGAACAAACGTAACGGACTTGGTTAAAGTTCAAAATATTACCTCAATAGAGTTAAAATGGGGAAAACAAAGTTAGTAATATAAATGATTCGATCAACTATGGTGCAAGATTCTAAGTGACTATAACCACAAAAAAAATGGTTTTACAAAGCACAGTTAGCTGTTTGCCAACATCATAACTAGTCATTTTTTCGGTGTACATTATTGTGTTTGTTGTTTGTACGTGAGGCCATCATTAAATTTAATTTCACGCTCACTTGAATATAGCGAAGCTTATATTGTAAATACACACTGTTTTTGTTCTCATACATTTTACTAACAAGCATCTTACAAGTAACAAGGATATTTCTTATCCGTGGAATTTTATCTATCAGTGAAATCGACCCTTAAATGTAACAACATATTAGCAAGTTATTTCTGTATTGATAACTATCGCAATGAAAATTTACGTTTCAATAACAGCTACGAGTACATCACTAGACATAAAATGAAGTTCTTAACCGTTCTTTAGTTCTCAACATATTAGACTTTAAGTACTTAAAGTGGATTTCCAATGCGCAAACAATCGTGCGAACATATGCTATCCCTCTCCTTCCTTGAAAGAAATTATACAGCATGTTTTGTACATGTTTCGTCAATAGAAAATGACGGTTACATAAATAATCTAACTACAATATACAGACCAATGCTCGAGCTAAATATATTGTCCCATTTGAACACACTATAGCTTAACTAGACGTTATAAAACTTCTAGGAATATGCAGTGCAGACTATAAAGTATAATGGCCTACATTAGCCGATGTTCTCCACACCTGCCTTTTGTAACAAACGCAGCATATAAATTATCCAATTGGATTGATCTTACCATTGGTTTTAAATCAATTATTTGTTATAATACTTAGAGAACGATTACACTTTTTATGACACAAAAATAAAAGAATTTAAGACAATTGTCTCATAAGACATTCGCATAGATATTTAGCAAGTTTTTATAAAAACAAAGCAATAACTAACTTGGAATTCTATGCATTAATTCAAATACTATCTCTTCTAAGTCGGTAACAGTTGTCAGTTGTTTTTTTACCATCAAATAATACTTTTTTTAATAAAGAAAGTCAGTGGCGAGTCAGTCATTAGTTCGGAGGGCTACGGAGGCCCGTCGTGTACATTAAAAGAGCACCGGTCAGTATTACGTCGGAACGAATGAAGAGCTGTCAGCCAGCGACGCGTGCGCTGACTACTGTCGGATGGTCGTTCTCCCTCCGCCGTGCCCCCGTGCCCCCGGTACTCCGTGGCTCCATACTGCAGTGCNNTAGATAGCGTAGAGGATTCATACGTAATTACAATAAACATAATGGAGAGTTCAGTTGCCGTGCCGCGATGTCATCGCAGCCTCCTACGTACTTGGCGGTTGCTCGTTAAAAAAATGATCCAATTAACAACACCGCAAAGCTTCAATAAGTTACCGAGTTAAAAATCTCGCTCACACCCATTGTAATAATGCATTCGCTCTCAATATTAAATTTTAACAAGGTATTAATTAAAAAAAACTAAAGCGAAAGAAAATATCTTTTAAATTTTCTCAGGGCTTGCACGGCCCCCTCGGGTTGTTTTATTTTTAATTCATTTTATTCGGCGCTGGCGGAGCGGTTCGCTACGCCCACCGGTGATTTAAAATTTTGATTTATCGAAGCGGACGCTTGGCGCGGCGCGGGAGAGAGCCTAGCGCCTAGCGCGTGCGCCCGCCTCGCCTCGCCTCGCCTGCCGTAATTATAAATATGACGCGCTGCTAAACTGTGCGAACTGACCTCTCACCTTCTCCCCAGGGTTGTCATACCAAATCGAACAAATCAACAAAACTGGTACTCAATATTTTTAGCACTACTTCAAAATCATAACATTTAACTTTATTGGTATATATCCCTCAAATTATATATTTAAAAATAAAAAATTGTCTATGCAAGTTTATAAGTTTGACAACCCTATACGCAGCTGGTTGCAGTCCGGTGCAACGCGTTATGTCCGCCTCGCTGCGATTGAGGGTACGAATAACTCTCGGCGAATCGCGTTATTTTAATATTGCCGTTGAAAATTATACATTCGACTAATTTAACTGTAAAAAATGCATACTTGCTTGTGTTGCGATTACTTAGCGAGTTTTTGAAAGATTCAATGTATTTGACTCATAGGATATGAACATGGTTTTCATCCGATTTAATTAGTAAATTAATAAACATACAAATATTTATACGAAAGTTAGGATATTTCGTAATTGTTTCTACTAATTCTATTTCTTGTTATTACGAAAATTGAATTATACACCACTTAAAGGGCCACTAAAATTTATAATTATTGGGCATAGGTCCGTAATAAAATTAACTTCGCAACTAATTTTTAAACGGCGCGTAAGAAGGACAGGTGCGTATTCGTATTTACGACTTCCCTCTGCGCAGCTTTGGCTCAGAACTTGAGGCTCCACACTCGCCCGACACCGGCCCTGTGCACCTGTTTTATTTGATTAATTGCATCGCCCAATCAAACTGTCAAATAATTGTGTTAATAAACAGTACCACAGTGTCAAGTTTACCGCAATATTTAGTGAAATTTCTTCGTAATAATATGAATTACTTACCCGTTTATATTTGCTTTCTTAAGAGCGTAAGATTATACAAAGTAAGTGGCACCCGTCATATTCAGTCAGTTATAATTATGACTCACATTTCACTAAATATTTAATTAAACTTCTTTATGGGTGACGTGATTTTACTTAAAAAAAAATCGGGGATCGAAAAGTATATGAACACCTTGGAACATTTCTAGCTTAGATACTTTTTAGAGAGAGACCTACAAGAATAGCGAAGCGACTGTTGACCAAAGACCCCATTTGTAAGTGTGTTGCTTACCTTTAAACGGTGGAGGAAGGGACACGCAAAAAGAGAATTTTCCACCTACTTATTTATCTCTTCTATCAAATCCATTTCCCCTTATCGCCCTTATTCAATGAAAACAGTCGAAGTAAACTTTAAATGAAATTTTGCATAAATTTCGACAGTGGTCAATAAGTGTGAATAAACACATTTCTTTGATAATGACAATAGCAACACAGTGTCGCGACTCTCCGGCCCCCCAACAATGATCAGGTTGTGTTATTCACGAGATCGCCTTGTATCCAATTTGAAAACGCCCTCGCTGTCCTTCTCCATTCAATGCAAATTCACACGTTATAAGAAGCGATGCCACGCAGAATTACCAACGTTTAGTCGCCTCCCGAACATAATTTTAAGTAACTCGCCACTTTAAAATTTCACCGAACTCTCACATTATTTATTGCTATCTCTATTATTAAGATTACACATTTCCCACTCCTTAGTTATTTTGGGTTTCCTTAAGTGAACGTAAATGTACTGTTATCTAATGATTTATAAGTTGTTTGCTTCGTTTTACGTAGCTATGATTTTGCAATAAACAATATGTAAAAACTATCGTTGCATAAAATAAATACACGAAAAAATTGTTTGTTTAAGAAATTCTTCTAGGGTTCTAGGAGAAGTAAAAACAAGAGCAATTAAACATTCAACATTTTTAACATAAGTACTTAAAAGTGGATCATTTTAGTTGGCGTTCGATTACGAAGTTGTACGTAATTTGCAATTAAATTGTTAACTTTTATCGCTAATTGGAACTTTGTTTTCTTCCTACTGCAAATTTAATGTTAAGTTGGTCTTAATTGGCAAGGGCCGTCAAGTTTTTGCTAACACAATGACTATGATGCACTGCCTCGCATGGTCGGATCGCCGCCATCCGTCTTGCCGACCCATCCACCGGCCCCGATAGCCTCATATAAAACCTGTCTATTATTATATTTTTTGCTAATAATCTTTCCATTTAATATACTCATTAGTTCGGTATTTTCGATGCTTTAAATATTATTATTTTTTAAATTTTCCTTAAACAGTTGAATTACCTGATTTGTTGAATTAAAAATTGTTTCGGCCATGATTCTGAAATGCGAAATGTAACGTGCACTCCGCGTGCAATGTCACCGCGACAAGCGCTTTATTTATATTGTACGGTGGCGCCATCCATCAACGTCCGAGACAACTAATTGCAGAGAATTCTCATACATTTTATATTAAACACAGTATTAAACAATAAATATTTTAATAAGCTAATTATTAATAACCTAAAAAGTCATATTAATATTGTAAAATACATTAAAAAATGTTGCATAAAAAAATAATTTGTCATAGGAATCAGGGTTAGATTGGTTGTTGGATTCTATCCGTATCTAAAAGTACATCGGATCCTGACTTCTTACTAATATTATAAATGCGAAAGTTTAGATGGATGTATGGTAGAGTTTGTAGCCTAAACTGCTGAACGGATCTCGATGAAATTTAGTAGATGTAGAGACATAAAGAGGGTTAGTATTGAAGAACACATAGGCTACTTCATTTTTTTTTATAATTCCACTCGGACGGAGTCGCGGGCGAAAGCGAGTGTTTATATAATTCTAATTCTGTCAACCCTTGGTACTATTGACTAGATAAGATTAGCGACAAAAGAGATAAATATATCTTACAGACGGGTTACAGACGTAAGAGGTTATGTAAAAAATGTTATTTGGCGTGTTATGGTCGTGCAGCGTGACGCCGGCGTGGCGGCAGCGTGACGATTACGATTAGGAATCCCGTCGATCGTCGATAAGGCGGACGATTTGACGTGTCAATCGGAGCGAGTGTCTGCCATCGTACAGACGAGCGTATTGTTGATGTAATACAACGCTACAAACAAATCGAGCCTTTGAGTCACCGAACTTTGGTATTAAAACGCTGACGTTATTTAAGAACACATAGGCTACTTACTTTTGTTTTTTTTTCAATTCCACGCGAACGGAGTCGCGGGCGAAAGCTAGTTTAATATACATTTTTAGTACAATATTATTAGAAAACCAATTATGAATTTATTCCAGTTACTTTATAGAAAACTAATATTCAACTTAAAATTGTAAACACAAAGGATTTTTTTTATTTCAATTAAAAATTAAAATTGAACTTGCCAACCCTATTTACTAATGTAAAGGTTATAATCGTAAAATAACATTAGTCAGGTAAATTGGCATCTATGTCTGTCATACAACATTTTGACAACTAAAATATAGTTGCCTAGCATTTGCCCGCGACTCAGACCGTAGCGAATTTAGAAAGATAAACTTAGTAAATAGTGTATGTGTTCTTCCAGTCATTCTGTGCTTTTCATCTAAATCCGTTAAGCCGTTCTGGACATCCCTTATAAATCCATACATCTAAACTTTCGCATTTATAATATCAAAATAAAAAAGATTTCTTAATTTATCACATGAAATAAATGTTATTTGTGTTATGTTCACTGTTAGTCAATTTAATTACTCAATTAAATTATTGAACTACTAATAACATAATAAATTTAATGACGTATCTTTTTAATCAAGACATCAAATTAAAATTCCCAGCCCTAGTAGTGGCAACTTAAAATATACTCACGCATTAGTCAATTAAATTGGCGTCGATGCTTGTAAGGTAGTACACGTGGTTAGTATCGAGATAGCATTATTTACAAGGTCTAGGGCTGCACGACGCAAAGGTCACATCGGTTGTTAATACCTTTTCAAATGTTGGCTTACAACGTGATTCAGTGTAAGGAGTGGCCAAGCTCTCGTGAATGTCATTTACTTTGTACTTTTGTCACGTTCTGTTCAATTCATTTCGGGTTCTGTTTTGATAAAATACGGAATTCACCTTTAGGTTTTGTAATGAACACGAAGTTCAAGTAACCAAACATGTATCGTTAAGTCTGGCTTAAATTATAATCGAACTCATAGTCATTTATTTGTTTTCGCAGTTATTTTGTTCCATTTTAATCAAAACTGAATACCTCTGTATTCCAACGGTCAACTCAGTGATTAAACTCGATCCATTCTTATTAAAGACTAACTAATTCACGCCGATGAAGCCGCAAGGGAACATTGCGGCTTCATCCGCGTGAAATTATAAAAAAAACTTTATTTTATTGTTTACATTTGTCATATTCTCAAATGCAAATGTCAAAATGACGACATGATGACAAACCATGGCAATCTTTTTTCTTTGATGTTGGCAGAAACTTATGGACTCTTTCCCACATTAGGGTTTTTATCCAAAATATTTAAGTTTAATGGCGTGAAAATATATAGCTTAAAGCGTGACGTAAGTGTAGGACTTCTTATTAAAAAAATTATTATTGAAAAATATGCTGTAATTGCTGACATCTTAGGCAACAAAGAAGTGTGTGTTTACGCTTTATTATATTAGTATAGATAAGATTTTTGAAGCATTTACTACAAATTAATAAGTAAAATACTCTTACGTAGTACTTTGATTCTTCAGGATAAGATGAAATGTTTACAACTAAATAATGTACAGAAAACATGTCCCTCTTATATTAATATGTAAATCTTACTAATATTATAAATGCGAAAGTTTAGATGGATGGATGTTAGAGTTTGTAGCTTTTAGGTTGAACGGATTTTGATGAAATTTGGCATAGATGTAGAGGATAGTTTGGAAAAACACATAGGCTAAATGCTTTTGTGTTTTTTTAATTCCACGCGAACGGAGTCGCGGGCGAAAGCTAGTGATTTAATAAATGCAATAAGCTTAATACATTAGAGGTAAGCGCACGGTCTCTCGTGATATGTCCTTAAATACATCTTTAGTAAATTCCCCAACATGGCTTCCCTCGCTACAGCCAAAAGTAAGTTAGCGGTCCATCTTCGTAGAACGCGAACATTTGCCAGATATATTCTTACACTAATTGTGTAAAATATTTAGTTTAACGGATATTGAACTCTCTCTCTCTGTCAATAAAGTCCATAAACAAAGCTTTTTTAAATGATTTATTCAATATTTTTAGCATATTTTAACACACTACGAGTATAACTGTCTATAATAATCTGTTAGCTAACATGTAGTGTTAAAATAGCGTCTTATAAATTACAAAAGCAACTTCAGTTTGGAGAGCCACCCCACTAACGTCAGTTCTGTCGACCCCCGCTCTATTATAAGAGGCCTATATAACGTCTATGCCTACAGCAGACACTATACAACCGCTACACCACCGTAGATACAGTTCAAGCCACGCTGGTGTGAGTGAACACGATGAAAATCTTTATTTTCACGCTATATCTCTCTTTATCTAATCGCCCCGGTCAGATAAAGACAGAGCGCCGGAAAAACTGGCGCGGAGCGGGGGGTAAAGGCTACATCGATTCCGCGCTTTCACTGCTAGGGGCCGTGTAAACCTTTGAAAGCGGCACTCCGGTCGGTGGATTGTCATCTCTAACGCCATTGGACAAGAAGTAAATTTCCGTGCACAGAGATCACTGGTAAATGGATTGCCTCCCTCTTGGGGGTTCTCATAGTGGGATCTAGATGGCGTAGATATGCTGATACGCGGGGTTGTGTGTGTGAATGCACTACGTTAGTGTGCGAGGGTGAATAGGTGTATTCCGACAACGGAGTTGTAGCGGTATGCAGTATAGAGGGACGCTTCCTATGGGTTAAAATTTGCTTGTGTTTGCAAATATATGAGGGGTTGTAGGTAACCATCCCTTTTTGTAATATAATTTTATGTTTGAGTGTAGATAGGTGGATAGATTAGGGAAGACGGAGGCTGTGATTTGATTTGATTAGGAGGTGTTTGCGTTAGGGTCGGGAGAGATAAGGCTGATTGGATCGCAGGAGGCCGCCGCCGGGAGGGCTCTCTTTATGGAAATATGTTTTTAATGCGGCCGGCTCATTGAATTAGTCGACTTTGTGTTACTTGAAGTGAGATTAATCCCTGAAAGTTAGCTTGCGATTATAAACAGGGTGCGTGTTTAATGAACATGGCAAATTTGTTCATTTTGAAACACACTGTTTAATTCGAATGTACAAATATTGTTTTTATATGTACAAAAAAATATTGTATAGCGGTACATTTATTTATAGGTAGGTACAAAAATCTACTATGTAAGTAGTATTACTACACCATTTCTCCTTCTTTTAAGTCATCCTAACATTTGCGTATACAATTGTCTGCTATTTGTTGTATTGTCGAACGTGTATATCCATTATCAACGGATTTAGAGAACTTTGGAAGCGAATTAGAGAAGAAAGGCCGTAAGCTGTCCACTTCTACGGGCAGCGGTATTATGTCCCATTATAATCGCTAAACTCCGTCCGATCTCACAACAAAGGGGTCGTTTTTGTTCCTGTCAAAACACAAAAGGCGGCTCTTGATGTCACAGCGTTTGCTCTTCTGAGTTTACACTACACTGCAAATTAAAGTACTACGATAACAATATGTACTGGATTTCATCTAGTTGTTTGTTTATTTGGGCCTTTTTATCTGCACCGGCATGTTCTGTTTGACATTCGCTATGAGAGCCGCCTATAGGAGACGATGTCAGTCGCGGAATGTTGTTGACAGTGAAATGGGTATCACAATTAATAAAACTCTCCGATCGGGGAGCGTTCGCGTGCTTCACATTCTTGCTTTTTTTAATGTGCCCAAAAACGTCTGTAGCACTTGAGGAGTTGCAAATGTATTGTCAAAAGCAAGACGTACTGGTTGATTCCAGAAAAAATACTACACAAAATGGAGTGCGTACAAACGATCAACATGTTATCGAGTGATCTCTGATTTTGTCAGAAATCAGTGCATTTTTTAAATATTTGTGTTTTTGTGAAAATGTGTTACTTTATCGTGTAATCATTTTATAGGTATTTGAGTAAATCTCGAGATATCTTGAAAAGTAAAGCTTTCACGAAAACCTTGGCATCGTGTAACGAGCGACCCGAATAAAAAATAATTTCGCTCGTAAAATTTACGACTTTTTCCAGCCATTTCAGTGTTTGAGGAGCGAAAGTAATTCGGTCATAAAATTACGAGTAAACAGTCGTTTTTTCATGGAAATAAAAGCGCCCCCACTGACGGTTGACTTCTGTAATCGGCTTAGCTCGGCCCCTCGCCTAGCTGGTCCCTCGGGAGCCGCGTGTGATGCAGCGCCCGTAAAAGCTTGATGAGAAAATCTTATCTACAGATTATAAATTGGTTTGGCGTAATTGACTCATAAAATTCGGACCTCGGTTTGCGTTTACATTCAGATTAATCTGCCCCGTATTCCTCGTATTGTTCTTTCTATTTTATAGAAGTAGATATGCAACTAAGATCGGTATAATTCATGCATGTACAATAAAATAGATTTTTCTTTGGCAACACCACAGTAATTTCAAGCCAAGTCCCGTGACAGTGTGAAGAAAAAGGCTTGTCCATCGCCAGGGCCGGGCTAATACGGCTGGCTGTAATCTCTTTCTGGCACAAAGGAGCTGCCATGACGCGGCGAATATTGACGCGAACCATTTAATATTTAGGTATTCCAATATGCACGTGTACAGTTCAGCACAATCTACTTATGTCGTATTAATAAATATTTTCTATTACCTCTCCTAAATTTTATATTATTTTTATACTAACTGAGGATTCAATGTTTGGCGCCTACATAAGCTTTGTTAAAGACTAGGTATGTGTACATTGATTTCTATCCTATTAAAAGTTAAAATATATATTTGATTACCAACATACAAATTGATTGATTTTGTGGTCCTAAATATGCATTGTGTGCACAACAGTACATTGCCGGCGGCCAAGTTACTTACATTAGACCTGACAATGCGGCGGTACAGTCACGACGATCTCCAGTATTCATTCTAGTTACCGAGAATCGGTCACAAACAGTATCGAACACTTCGCCTAATGTTCGAAACTCCGATACTATTCTCTCGATAAATGACATGACAAATTAATGGATTTATTATGAGCGGGATTGCACGTTCTGTTTCTTTTTTCCCGCGTCGGGTTAGGACGAATGCATTTTTAATTGAGTGAGGCACTTTTGTGGACTGTATAAAACGGCCACCGCATGCCCGGGATGTTTTTTGTTTGATTGACGGGTAGTAATGGGCAGGTGCGTAAGAGGGGCCGACGATAGCTACTTCGCTTTTTCGCCCCGTTGCCCCGATGTTCGCTTTTTGTCTGTCGCATCGTTTTGCCGATTCAGTTTTGTTGTAAAGTGATTGTTTTAATAAATAAGAACACCATGTGCCTGTCGATTCTTGTAACTTTTGGTAATTAATGACAATCAAAAGAAACGACAAAAACTGACCAATCAAGGATATTAAGAAATTCTAAAGTCTCGACACTACTGTTCCCCAATTACGTGCATATCCAAATGTTTAAAAAATTAAGTTCCACGACCATTCGGGTCATTTACAAAGAACTCAACTATTGTAGTTTGCGAACTGAGAAATTAGAAGAATTGTAATCGTTTTCAGCATTCATGATTCTATTCAACATATTGCCTATACACAAGAAAAGTGTATCTACTAAATGCGTTTGTAAAATGGACTGAACATACTAGCAGCGCCATCTAGTTCAAGTATATTGCATTTAACATTTTGTTAAAATTCCGAAGAGATTTATTGTTTCCATTTTTATAATTAGTTATTATTTTATATTGATAAAAGAAAAAATCACTATCAATAAGATAACCTACTTTGCTGAACAGCCATATTGTAAAACATATTTTAGTATTTACTGGTACTGTTAAGCAGTAAAATCGATGTCATCTATACTAATATTATAAAGAGGAAAGATTTGTATTTTTGTATGTATTGAAATAACGCAAAAACTACTGGGCCGATTTCAAAAATTCTTTTACCGTTACAAAGACAATTTATCCGTGAGTAACATAGGCTATATTTTTTAATTTTACGCGGGCGAAGTCGCGAGCAACAGTTAGTCATATTATATTGTCAGTGATTATGTAGAATTGGTACAGTCATATCTATGTGTCTACGTAGGACTTTATAGTGCTTATTGTTTTCCTTATCACATAATTTCATTAACAGTCACTGCAGAGCGCGGCGCGGCGAGCGGGCACCTCGTGCGCCAACTGTAAGACGACCACGACGACGCTCTGGCGACGCAACCAGAACGGCGAGCCAGTCTGCAACGCTTGCGGACTCTACTACAAACTACACAACGTAAGTCTTTTTTGTATTTTATATGTTAGGGAGGCAAACGAGCGGTGAGAACACCGAGGTGGTCAACGACCCCCAAGGACATCCGCAATACCAGAGGAACTACAGATGCGTTGCCGGCCTTTCAGGAAATGGTAGGCTCGCTTCTTGAAGGACCTCAAACGTATTCGTTTGGAACTACCACCGAGGACAGACCGTTCCACAACGCGGTTGTGCGAGACAGAAAGTCACTTAACTTGTAGCCTCTTACAGCCAAAATATAAATCGATCTTAGATCCAACAAAATGCTATGAGATCGAATATTGATTTTGGCTGTACAACTCGCTTTGATACCATCTCTAAGTATGTAATCTCGTAGGCCCATTAACAGATTATATCGTAGAATAATTAGAAAATTAATTAGATATTTGCGAATAGTTAAGGATTATCTTAAGCCAATTAAGTCTAATTAATTTTTAGAGATATATATCTCTTTGTCCCAAGATCTAAGAACTAAATATTGGCTTATAAACTCCGTTCTTTTATAAACTCATCTTTCCTCAAGGGACTAACTCCCTTGATGAATCGGCAGATTCTCGGTGACAGACAGCAAGCGACTGCCGCGCCCCCTGACGCCGGTTAATGTGTCATAACACCCGGCGATTGTCCCCACTGAGTAACCATTTAGCGATAACTTGCTTATTTTAGTAACGACAAAAATAAATTACACAAAACAGTTGAACTTTTAAAATGTTCTTGAACAATCGCTCTTGAGATTTGTTTTAAAATGCATATTTGAAACAATAAAATGTTTGCATACAATTAAAACTGCTCCAAATGTTAAATGCATTTCTCACGGCACTCGCAACCCCGATACGTGAAAAAATTCACAATACCCTTGTGCAATCGGCGAGCGATACATTCGCAAAAGAACAAACGTACGGGGGCACAATGACAGTCCCTTCGATGGTCTCGAGATCTTTGAAATGTATACTTTATTGCCGTATTCAGGCAACAATGTTGTTGGTCTAATTATTCGGAAGCTACAATACGGAGGGTGTGCCCGCTACTTTAAAGTTGACGGTATAATGGTACACAATACGGGAATGCAGCGGTAGCCTTCACCAAACTTGTACGTACCCGCCTTTCATACATATTTATATTGATCGTATTAAGTTACACAAATGCCGCTTGTATTTAAGATGGAGACACTGCCATAGACATCTCAGATACTGATTGGATGCTTAACAATGATATAATAAAAAAAAAAATGTATTAAAACGTATAACAAATAAAAAAAGCACAAATTTATACTATCTTTGAGGTACATCAAAATATTTGTTAAGCTCAAATCCGCATAATAATTCTGATCCTAGATCATTTTTGTCCAATTTGAATAAAATTATAAAATAAAAGGAATCCACGGATTTAATTAATATATTCAATGCAAATCTTTCTAACAAATTACCTTAAAAGGAAACAGATGTACATCGTAAAAATTGCATTTGAGTGAAACATAAAATTTTTATGTCTGCATACTTAAAATATAGTCTAAGTTCTATGTCAGAAGGAGTTCTAACTTGTGTAAACACAATGTTCACACAATTCGGCGGGACTCGAAGCGGATACATCGTGATCGATTTCACGCAAAAAACGCAATTTATACAATAACGCACGAGCCCATTGTGAATCACCGACGTCAACCTTATACGCGACAGAACCATCTTGATATTTCTATAAGTATTTATTAATTTAAAGCAAGATTTTTAAGATTGTAAAATAATATTACGGATATGTTTTAGAATATGAATCTGTTACATTATTATTTTAATATTAATATCATGATAATCGTTCACTTTTATAGCATTATTAGATTATGTTTAAATAAAACGGTGATAAAAGTTGATTCGTTTGTTATATGTTGTGTGAAGCTATATTTTACAAAAAAAAAACTTTGAAAGTATCAAAACGTGTGCGTCGTAGTATAGAGAAAAAACTCTCAAGTGTGTTTACTCACAATATACCTCTTAAAGGTATACTATTGTTTGTCCATGCACGCTTAAATTGCCTTCATAGAGTATACAACTTGAGCCGACAAGGATCTTGTTCTTTTGGTCCTTGTAGCTTTTGTATTGTTTTTAATAAAAATATTTTATTGGTACTTTGTTATATTTTGTGTTTGATTGATATGGGAACGAAGACGTCTTTGGTATGCGAACGGATTTAATAAAACCCATTTAAAACTTTGTGAAAATTTAACATTGTACGTTTGGAGATTTGACCTCGTTTTACGAGTACACTTTGTTTTGTTGTTTGTTGTTGTTTGTTTACTTGGTGGTGCTGGTGATTATGTTGTATTTTGACCAAGAGTAAAAATTTGTCATTAAAGAATCTTTGCTTGCATTTAGGCTGATTCCGCAAACACCAATCATTATTTTTATCAGTTCAATCTAATCTACTTTAAATTTTCCTTATACAATTAAAGTAAATCTTACTTCTTACTAATATTATAAATGCGAAAGTTTACATTGATGGATGGATGTTAGAATTTGTAGCCTAAACGAGTGAACGGATTTCGATGAAATTTGGTATAGATGTAAAGGATAGTCTGGAAGAACACATAGGCTACTCATT
>LD688955.1:2449510-2459602 GCA_003118335.3 Papilio memnon | reverse complement strand
GATTGACGACGAGACGAGATCGACGGCGATGGCCGTCAATATTTTCTGTGATCCAAATAATTTATTCCACTAAAATGATATTTGAATTTGAAAAAGCAAATTAGAAGTAAAATTTTCTTTTTGTGATTAGTGAAACAACTATAAGCAATTTACTTCAAGAAGAAATTCAATAGAAGTTTTAATTATCCACATTAACTAATTAATTAAATAATTAGTTTATATTTCCTAATGAAATAACTTTATATGCAAATGTCACCGTGTTTTCTAAGAGGAGTCATCGCATTTTGCAGTTCATTGAACGCTTTAATTACTGGCTGAATTAAGTTTTTAATACGCACCGCTGTCACTAGCTTTAATTAATTAAGAAGTTTCAGTAGATGCGTGTAAAATTTGCATAAACACAACGTTCAATAGCAAGAAGAAAAAACGACGATTCCCAACCCGGAGCTCGCATCGGATCGGGGAAGAAATCGAATAAAAAATCGATTTTAAACGTTCGATCTGCGCCCGAGTGGATGCAATTAAAGAGTTCCAAGAACCGATGCTGCGGGACTGCGCGGGGCCGCACGAAGGTACCCCACCCCGCCGTATGCGCAGCCTGAAATTCATTTTAATAAAATATAATTAGAGCAACCGATATGCTGAAATTACGAGTACATATCAGTAAAAATATCTAATTACCTTGGAAAATATATTTGATACATATTCTAGTTCGAATTAATTCTTATTAAAATCTAAATGAATGTCTTTAATAAGAATTTTAGTACAAATATTGCGTAACGACGAACCCAGGGGCGAACTTTTAAACAAATATTGAAGTAAAAAGTTTTGTTCAGGGTCGTTGCCAGCAGTTCTTGTAACATTTAGAGACCTCGTTAAATCTATGTAAAAATATTTTTAGTACATATGATCGTTAACAAAGACTCGGAGACAACTAAACAAGGTGTTTACGATACCGATTGGGATCGACCAAAAACGTCCAATAAAACGTAAAAATCTTTAGCGAATAAATTATAAGGAGAGAGTCCCGTACACAGGGGCAGCCGTGTCGCGGGTTTAATTGGGCCATGTCGCGTCGACCGTCGACGGAAAAAACTTAACATTTGTTAGGTATTCCGAGAATTATACACTTGTTGCTTTCGACGCGGGCCGGTTTTATTTTCACTCAATACACACGTCTAACGAATGCCCACGAATGTGGATGCATGTGTGTTGTGTGCGTTTGTACCTCCTTACTTTATTATTCTTCGAAATTGATTCAATCGCGAATTGTGATAACGTGAGGTCGATACTGCGTCGTTATTGCAATAATCTTCTTTATGTTATTGATATTAGATTGCAATAATTTAGGTAAGTATTAAAATAAAATTGTAAATTCATTATTTTTGATAATGTAAATGCATCGGTGCATGAATTTTTTAGTCACGCCATCTTTCGCAAAATTCATGCATTCTAAAATTGTTTCAAAATGAACTGTGCGTGAATATTATTCCTGAATAGTTTTCGAAAAAATAAATGGTTTATTTCAAATTACTTATATCAAAGTGCATGTTTAGATAAATTCGTAGCTATAGAATATGAAACTTTACGGTAGAAATCGCACGTGTTTGTTTTCAAAGCAGTTTCAACAAAAATTAAATTATATGGCAGTAAAGAAAAATTGTGTAGCACGATTTTAAGAAAAAAAAATAATAAGTGGCGTGGGCGTCTTGATTGCAGAGTTGGGAGGGAATCCGAGAGATTTCCCTGTGAAGAGAGCTCGTGTAAAAATCTCTGATGGCTAATACTTAACCGTAACGACGCGGGGCGCGCGTGTCGGTGAACGTAAATTGTTTATTATTTTTTATAGGATTTTCATGGGAGTGCGCTGCGCTCGTTAAGGTCGCTTTACTGTGACTCAGGGCCCGTTTATATTCGCCGAATGACTGAAGCGAATTCGCAACGATCTCGAATAAAAGTACCTACCGTTCGCTTTAAGTTTTTGGTCTGCACGTATCAAGGTAATTTTATTCTTCTGGATATTCGATTTTTAGAAACATTGTCTTTCAAGCAAGCTCTGAAACCTACACCGATAACTTATGCACATCATTTATTTTGTTCAAGTTTTCTTATTTTCAAATTTGAAATCAGCGTAATAGAGTTACCATTACCGTGGTTTTTCATTATTTTATTTATTATTTTGGTTTAATCAATTTTGTTAATGAGTGTCTTTTATTTTAATTAAAATTACTTGATACTTTCGATACAAAGTAATTTATAAAGTTTTTAATACGTAATATAGGCAGCTAGTTCATGGGATTTCCCGCGGTGATCGCTAAGCATTGCCAATGTCTGAGGATGAGGAACGAGCGGAAGGGGAGGTTCGGGTAAAGGGGTCCACGCTCGGGGGCAACGGGCTGGGGGAAGGGGGTTGTACTGTAAACACAATTACCGCCCGCGCCTCCCCCGGGGGCAACAAATGGTGGCTTAACGACCTATTCGCCTGTGATTTGTTACCAATATGCTTGAGATTTGGAACTTGAATGCTTCTTTAAAATTTGTTATTATGTCATTGTATTGTTCTGAATTTTGATCGTAACTTTTAAATTAATCGGTTCATTTAAACTTAAATATTGTGCATTATCTGTTCATTTTATTACTTTTGTATAAGTACTTGTATATAGGGTTTACGTGTACTGTACATATTAATTATTAGTCCAGTTTATAAGGCAATCAAGGTATAGATAGCAACTCTGAATATTTTTATCTGCGTACTTCTGCGTAACTTCTAGATTACTGTAGGTCAAAAGCTTGGTGTTGTGTTTAATTATCACCGAATATTACTAATTTCATATATGTATTACAAGATTTGCCGCTTGTTAATGGTACGCGATGCGGGCGCATGGGCGGGGCAGTCTCCCCGCGCAACCAGCGCCCCCGCCCGCACGCGTATACACCACTCACCTACAACATTTAATTATCCCTTTATTAAAGCAGACGCACAACAAACGGATAACATAGATACAGATCATTGTTAACGGATAACGTATTGTTTCAATGTAGAGACGAATTATCTTACACCTACCGATTTGTATAATTCGATTTGGGTTGCGTTCACTTCCAAACTAGAATGCGTTATCAAAACTGACACTGTTATATATTTTTAATAGAATCCATAGATTAAAATCTAATCAAAGAGTAAAGGTAATTCCAGCTGACAGTAAAACTAAAAAAAAACCACCTGACTTTCAATTCTGGATTTGAAACAAAACTACACAATTAAATATTTTAAAAAGAAAATGAACATAAATGTGATAATGAAATTAAAAGTTCGCACGGTTTTAGACTGTATTTAACGTTTTCAAGAGTAATTTAGACAGATCTAAGCGTTGTATAATTGTACAATGGCGGTGGAACGCCGGCGGGCGAGTTTAAAGCAGGCGTTATCGCGCACGCGCGTTCGTCGCGATCCACGCCCGCCTGCGGCGGAAGTTCCACGCCTTGCGCCCGCGCAGTTAAACTGACAAGCTTAACATAAAACTTAGAATTTTTGAGGACACTCAAACTTAAATAAGAATTATACCACCAATACTGTGCAAGTACAGTTCAGTCGATATTATCATTGATAGACTATGTATTATGTTAACGAAAAATAATCGAAAGGTTCAGTCACCTGAGACAAGTTACATCTGAGATTAGAAATTGTGCGTGCTTATTGAGTATGCACACTTAGTACTTGTTAGTATAAGATCTATTACAGTTTCAAAGGATTGAAGGATAGCCGAGCATTTGCTACGTTCAGTGTAAGCTGGAACGTTATATTATTGCGCGTGATTACATCTTTGTGGACCGCCCCCCATCCCAGCTGAGGGCGAGAACTGTAAAACGTTCTTTCTGGGCCGCAAGCTATAATAGTTTCACACGAGTGCAGAACATGTCTGCGCTGTGCAACAGTTCAACGCAAAACAGTACGCCAAGACTGATAGTACCCTTTTCACAGTGTAAACCTTAGCAATAATGTACAGTCAAATGCTCTGCTACTCTGTAATGCCCTGGTGTGAAACTATCATTATAATGAGACGTTATTTATTGTATCATCCAACAACTAATCACATCGGATACAACTTAAACGATAAACGCGTGCGATTAAAAATTCAATACATAATGTTTTTGTAACCAGCTCTTGCCGGCTGGTTTTACGAGTTCCCGGTATATAGAAGTGTGGGTGGTGTTGGATAATAAAAAGATGTACGTAAACGTTACAAACTAGTTACGATTTTATGATAGCGTTTATTTTATCAACATGCGTAATAAGGTAAGCGTGGAAAAAACAGAGTAACTGTTTAAGAGTGCACAGTATTTAGTTCAAAATGTTTATATTTCACTTGAAAACCTTTTTTTGATCACAGACCATCATTTACAATTCGAATGAGGGCAGTAAATAGTAATAGAGACTTCCAGTAATTAAACTCCAGTAATAGCGGTAATTTAGAACTAGATATTTAAGTATGATTAAGATATGATAGAGAGATGCCATACAGCCGGTGCAGCGTCGCAACAATATTAACATGTAGCGTTAATACGAATTAAAAACAACTGCTTGCGACTCAAAGTTACGTTAATGCCTCTAGGATATAGTCGTTAAAACGAACTACAGCCAAGTGAAAATTTATATTAAGAAAACACTTGTAATACGCGACCCATTTAAGAGACTGGCTCATTGTTTTGCAAGTTTATTTGTCGCGTTTCTGTATATTAGAGACGTTTTCTACACTTCTATTCTAGTTTGTTGTCGCTGCTAAAGTCGTTAGATGGGTGACACTGTCAGTCGAAATTTGCGATGCGGGACTGCTCGTATGGCATATCTCTTAGCTGTGAATAGTCGTAGAGAAGCGTGGTGTAGCGGACTAGCGGTGCATTTGGCACGTTGCAGCGGGCGGGGCGCTCTGATACAGCTAACGAGTTCCCTATCCCGATCGTAAGCCCGAGACGCGCTAACACATTACCGCCCTCTATCTATTGCACGATATCACCAACACTTTCAATGCCCGACCAAATTGTTCACAACAAATTGTGTTTTGTTTTTAAACAGAGCTGAGAAGGAAGATTTCTGTAAGAAAAGCTGGTAGAAGCAAATCTCGATCCACCATATTAAATGCGATTGTAACAGGATTTGACAATGGATTTTTTTTTACACCAATTATAATATGTCAAAACCAATGCTAATTACAGAATTTCCGTGATGAACAATGTATTTTCAGAAAAGAACATTTGATTCATGTTAAGTCCGCTTCATACAATCAGTTTTAAGTCAATCATACCACAGATCATAATGACACAGTCCAAATTGTGAATAATAACAAGCCGATCACATTGCTGTTGCTCTAAAAGAAACAGGCAATATTGTTCACAGATTAAATTAATACCGAGAACAAATCACTTCCTGTCATAACGTAACTCCGTTGGGGCTGTATCAAGTTATAAAACACCGATATTCACCCTTCGGAATAGTCAACGAGCGCACTTGCTCGACACATTTGTGTACACAGTGTAAAATTATGAAGGTATTTCTTTGAGTTATCTTATTTACACCACACTATTTTTTTAATAGATAAAGAAAAAAAAGACACTTTAAAAAAATCATATGTTTAGAACAATTTAATTTAGATATTTCTTATTCTGTATTTAACAGCCTTAGTTTTACAAGTCCCTCGTACTTTTGTTGGAGAATTTTGTCACTTCTAGTGGAACTATGGAGTCAAACAATATTCACGTCACTACAATACACAAAAAATATCGAGAACAACATAGAAATTAAATCGAGGTAATTAACAGGGAGATAAAAAAATGTTTAGCAAGCCGCTTTGTGCCGTGACTTCTACAGGATGTTTATAAATTGAAAAGATAATATCACATTTTGTTAATATGTATTATTCAAACAATGGTTTATAGTGGACTTATTTGTGGCTTGTAGTTATTGACTTATAATTTGTATTTCTTTTATATTTGGGTTTTCATTCTATCCACTACACTAAACCCTAATTCTAATAATTAGGTGAGTTATTATAATAGTTTTTATACTAAATCTAATAAATCAATCACAAAAATCTTATTACATTTGGTTCCATAAAAAAAATTGAATAAATATAACGTAGTAAAATGGGACATACTGTATGTGTTAGGGTTATATCATAGTAGTGAGTCAGCAGATGCGCTGTATTATGCACTTGATGATTAGTCGAATTGAACTGTGTTTTATTATACTATACTAGACAAGGCACAGGCAAATGTCACGATATTCAAGTTAAGCTAAGCTGAAGTGAAGCTTTCGACAATTCTATAATTCTCTCCCTTTTATATAACTTAAGAGCTGATGGAAGTAATACATATATACTAGTGCTTTAGTTAACCGTAGTAAGTATCCCATAACAGCTATTCACATCGTAACAACAAACACGAAAAGTCAATCGCCATTCACAAAACCTATTATGTTAATTTAAAACACATCGGTGGTGCGATAGCATCTCTGCTCGTTCACACCACACCTCCCGAAACAATAGTTAATAAGATGATTTATATCTGGACCGAGATGTCTAACACGTCTTACACCGCTTTAGCATAATCTCCGGCCGCGATCGATAGCAGTGCTCTATCGATGGCAGATGTTCTGGAGGATCACGCACCACGCAGCGCTGACGTGTGAACTATCCTTTGATTGCTTACTGCTATTGTAATACAAAACAATATTTATTATACGATAGTCATTTGATAAGGAAATGACTTGTATTTGAGTAATGATATTAGAGTACCAAACTGACTGTACAAGTAAGGTACCAAAATAATGACAAGACAAAATGGAATCCGACTTATGACGTTGTTTGCGACATTTAAGACAAAGTTTAAATTAAAATGACTAGCTTTCTTCCCGCGACTCTCTCCGCGTAGAATAAAAAAAACAAAAGCAAGTACCCTATGTGTTCTTCCAGGCTATCCTCTACATCTATGCCAAATTTAATTGAGATCTGTTCAGCAGTTTAGGCTACAAACTCTAACAAAATCCATCGATGAAAACTTTCGCATTTATAATGTTAGTATGATGTACAAAGCTTCTTTAGTAGTCAACTGTTGGTAGTTTTAAAGAGTTAATAGCAAATTTTAATTAAAAACATCTCAGTGGTTTGCGATACGATAGTGCAAAAAGTGTATAACAGACAATGATCAGTAATTGTTATCGATGGTATCGTCGGTCGCGGAAACGACAATGACTCGATTGATACGACCGTAAGCCGCGGTGACGACTTACCGCCCAGAACGCGGCAATTAATTCGGTAAGAGTTTTGGTTATTTGCCGTGGGCCGAGGCGACGGGCGACGGGACGGCGGCGTGACGGCAAGCATGACACGGACGTTTCTCCTTGCCCTCTATACACGAGTTATTATAAAATAATGAGAGGCCCGCCGCCCGCTGCGCTCCACAATTGCCCTGCTTAGTGCCCGCCGAGCCGGGGGAAGCCCGTTTAACTATTTTAATTTTTAGTTTGTCTTCTAACGGTCCAATGTTTCGTAAGCCATTATCGACGTAATCAACAACCTCTCTTATATTACAACGGATGTGTTTTCAAATCTATTCTCTAGCACAAACATTGTTATTTTGTTAGATATCGAAACGGTAACCGAAAACCATTTAATGTTTTTGAATTATCAATTTGTTTCCATCCTATAACTGCGTCCTAGAATGATAGAATCAGTAGCAGAATAGTTACAGCTATTTTACAACATTACCACAAAGAACACGGCATATCTGCATCAGTTTTTATTGAAATATTTGCTATGTGTAGCTTACATTAAGCATACTTACAAACCATGACAATGTACCTGCGAAATGCTTTAGAGCCATTTAATATCATATCAACACTTTATTAATGTTTCTATTGATTGGGGCACGTTGTTGCGAATTAATTACTTTATATGTGTATAAGCAGAAAAAGTTGCAATCAGTTAGAGGTATCACGCAAGCGGCACGCAGGACGCATGCGTACGCGCCGCGCCATGCGGCAGGGCGGTTGGCTATCGCGGCATCTTCACGCGCCGCCGCGCCCACCGCGCCTACCCCTTGCGGCAACACTACATACATGACCGACTCCATTAGTTATTACCCTAAATGTAAGCGCGCCTTCCCTTTAAATTATATCTAATTATTTGCTCTACCAATATTCTGCTTGACCATTATCTACATCGTGTGATAAACTTTAGCGGTTGACTGAAACGGAACAGGCTATGGTATAATGGGAAGTGTAAGCTTAAGTAAACAAATTAATGTGGTACTAGACAAGTCAAATACTGTGAAAGTGAGTAGAAGTCATAGGTATGTGATATCGCGGATCTCCATGGGATAAGGTTTTATTAAAGGGTCCCACTTCTCATCAGATTCGGTTCTATGAGTTTTTTTTTTATTATTTGAGTAAATCATTGGTAAACAATGAGTACAAGAGACCGTGATTTTTAATATCTTCCGTGTGAACGAGCTGAGGGTTTAGTAATTGCCGGAACATTTCACAAATCTGAAACTTAAAAATAAGCATCGATCAACCTGAGCATTAATCAATGAAGTTATGTCGGCCTCTTTGCGGACTAACTAACCGCAGCGAACTAGGAATCAGTATTCAATAATGGATGCGGCATTTTGTTTCACCGACTTTCCAATTATCAGTTTCTCAACGTCTCTTTTAGTAGTAGGTTGCCGTTAGTTGGTACATTAGTAACGCCAATTGGTTGTTGTGCAAAGATTTTATTGCACAATTTCCCTGCATATTTTTAAAACTTTCTCATCGGTTACATTCTGTTTTTCTATGTCAAACTGTTTCGTAGCTCCGCGGCACACACGGCCGACTAGTTACAAGGCACGGCCGAGAAGTTTCTTGCTGACTCAGCGTCGTCTCTTTAACTCTTTCCAGCGATTGTTACATTCGGCATTGTCATGTCAATGTCTCGGCGCGCCCCTGCCGCCCCTGCCCCGCCTGCCCCGCCAGGGCCAACACTTAATTACATTTCATTAGACAATAACCGAACAATGTCAGGAATTGCTAGTCGTTGTGAAATCTTACCTCAGGTGTTCTTCAGTGCCTTTTATTTAATCAAATTATTTTGCTATGCAATTTACAAAACATCTTATAATATCTTGTGAGAATTTTCAGCACAACTATTGCTTATTTAAGCACAGAACTTAGCTCTTATCAGAAAAGTCACCATTTTAATTCAAACGTGCCTTGGTGGTTTACAAGTAAACATTTAAATGACTTTCTTCATATTCTCCATTAACTTACCTTAATCTGAACCATTTACCTTCTTTCGTTGTTTAATTGTTCACACTTTATTTGCGCTATTAACACAACTGCTAATTTGCAATATTAGCTAGTTACGTCAACGCATACCGCCCGGTGCCAGAGATTCGATTTAATTATCCATTGTGTAAGTTTGTATATGCAATCAGTGTACCGGACATCACTGTTCAATACAACCGACCATGTTATTACAATGTAATAGTACACGGTTCATGCAATGTTCAAAACATTTACATTTAACTGTTTATACAAATGATTACGAAATAACATACTATGTTGATCATCCAAAGTTGGTAGAAGAGTTGTCGACTTTAACTAAATAACTTAAGAAAATATAAACCTTTATTTTGCTATTTTTTGTTAAGAAATGGATGCATTTTTTGCCATAGAACATTAAGAAACTTGTAGATGTAGATTGTAGGGTCCTTCAAGAAGCGAGCCTACAATCTACTAAAAGGCCGGCAACGCATCTGCAGTTCCTCTGGTGTTGCGGATGTCCATGGGCGTCGATGACCATCTCCGTGTCCCCGCCGCTCGTTTGCCCCCACTTCTCTTATAAAAAAAAAAGATACCTTCATCTTTTCTTCTATACCAGTTGACTCTCAGGTCTGTTTAATTGAAAGTAAGAAATTGATTCGGCAGTTTTAGTTAATACCAGAACTTTCTATTAGTTACATGTACCTACTTTAGTGAGAAGCAAATAAAATGTATGGATATTAGAATTCAAGACACGTGAAGTGTTGGCTTCAAGCGTCGAATGAACTATTTGTTAG
>LD688955.1:2422546-2435663 GCA_003118335.3 Papilio memnon | reverse complement strand
ATTAAACGATAACCTTATAAAATATTGGTAATGCAATGTTAACGAGATCCGCTTATGTAAAGATGTAATATTTTGCATTTAATAAGGGGCCGTACATAGCGTGAGGCGCGTGGCCGTCGGCGGAGATGACGGCCGATATGGCCCTTCCATCGGCCCAGCCTGAGCCGGGCCCACTATGAAATTATTGGAAAACTGGGCTTCGTGCCCGATGCATCTGCCTGAGACGGTCCGATGTTGCTTGCAAACGACCCGAGAAATCCGAGTAGGTTTTAGAGATAAATCTGAGAGATAGTGCGCGCATACTTTAACTTTCAGCCCGATTTTCGCGTACTGTTACAATTTGCGAGGAACTTGCGCTATCTGGAATGATAATGTGAGCCTTAATGTTCGAATTAGAGACTATTCTGAAGCCGTGTCGGACTTGTAATACTGTTTTTGTTCGTAAATGAATTTTGAATTAGGCCTCGTAAGTGTTTAGATGCTTTTAAATAACAAGAAACATCTTATTTAGATATCACTTAACAAAGCCTACTAAATACTTGTGATCATTAGGAGGTATTCAATTAAGTTAAAATTGTATGAGACAGATCGCCAAATCTGTTATAAGAGATACCAATAAGATGCACCTCATACATCAAACGTTCTAGCTTATATTTATCATGATAATTATGTGATGACAACTAAAAGATCTATATTATAGCTTAATGTCTAAAATATTCTCAATTACATTTGCAATCAAGAAAACTTAGTTTTAAATGTGATATCTTTAATTCTGTCCGTTAAGGCCGCATCGAAAACATTCGTGCAAGTCCAGACGCAGGTTATAACTGACATTCGATTAATAATACATATTAAAGATAAATTTATGAGAGTGTATTGAACATTGCACTTTAGAAGTGTAGGGGCCCGCGGGCGGGGCGGGGCCCGCCACCTGTGCCGTACGCCGCACGTTTGAATATTCTTCCAAATCGATATTTTATGCGATCGTGTGTGTAATTAAGTATCGATTGAACATCGCTTTTTTACAATCGAATGTTCACGCCTAGGCGTTGCCATCGACACTTTTGTGTTTTCGGTTCGTGCGTATTCTTTTGTTTCTTGTCTTTCAAATGTATTTATTCCTCATTATATAGATTTGGATACAGTTTCTATTGAACTGGATTACAAATGTCATTGTATCTATTATATAAATTTACCAAGACGAACCCTTAATAATTTGTAAGAAATTTTGGAAAGGGAATTGTTACCATCGAACTTGCGAAGGCAAGATCAAGATAGACTATAGATAAGGTCCAAAACTATCGAATTAAGTTATTTTTAAGTCTAACATGATTAATCCTGAGTAGCTTAAGTTCGATTTAGCTAGTCGCTAAAGAGTATTTTTCTTGGAAAATTATATATCGTTTCAAAAACTGAGCGAGTCCGTAAATAAATAAGATCTAACTTAATAACAAGGTAGATGTTAAGTAATGGTCGCCAGGAGGCAATGTTACATTTATTACGGACTCAGAAACTTTATAACTTTACACGCATGCGGTATATTGAAAAAAACTTGAACACTGTAATTTGTTGAGAATCAAAGACTCTTACAAAAATATATCAATGTTCTGAAGTTGAATTCGATACATCGATCTTGAAGCGAATATTTTATGCATTGATTTTGAATAACCGTAAGTAAAGTCTCATTAAAGTATCCAGAAATATGTGACATCACCAAAGTCAATCCGTTACGGTATATGGAGGTTCTATAAAGGTTTCGGTGATCTTGAGCTCAAATTAAAATGTATGTAATATCTGTTTTCTCATCTGGTCAGTATGATTGAACTAAGCGAAGATCTTAAACTAGGACATTTAGTTTCTGTAGGCCCTGATCCCCCCGTAGTGCAGCCCCGAGAAGTGGTCGGTGGCTATGGTAGGAGAGCAAATATTTAATTGCAAATCGTCTTAAGGGGCGGCGGTAGTGTTCCATTTGGAGATCCCGCGGCTTCTTATTAACGCAGTTGGAGGCCACCGTGGGGTTTTAGTCGGCGCAAATCCGACATAACCACCCCTGTCCCTGAAGGGGTGGTATGCGTAAGGCATTTCCCCACGATAAAAAAGGACCATGTATCTATTTTAATTCGCTAGAATTTTCTGGAAGATATTGCCAATCCACCTTAAGACAATAATTTTGCGTATCACCACATTTCCTTCGCATTATTTTGTATTTAAGATTCCGGAACTCACTTGCCGCAGTTGTGTAACTAATCCTATTATTGGAGCAAAAAATCTATTCCTTCGTCATTTTCTTTTCACTTTTTAACCGCCTAACAACTGCGTGAATACATCAAAAGCGATTTTAAAACAAAAATTAATTAATTATCCGCCGTGAAGAGATTGTATCGGTCGCATTCACACGAGTATCGGTTGCACAAGAGACAAACGCGCATTAAGACCGCAGTACGCATCGCGGTAATTATTATGATGCCTCGCGAAAGACTAATGTGCCTTCGACCGAGTTAATTATTGCAGAAAAAGCAAAGAATCCGCATTATTATTATGTAAGGTAGGCAGCGACACCGCATGTGGCGAATCCGACGCCGCCGGTGGCGAAACTTACAATGCATAAAAACACCTTAACAGCATTCCTATAAAACAAATTGTCTTTATTTATTCTCTCGTCGTACACTTTGTGACAGATATTCGACAGCCAATGGACCGGCCGGCGATCGGATGCTTTGCTTGTTTTTGCAGCGCGCGCGGGAGGCGCTTGAAAAAGTATTGACTTCGGGAATCTAATTAGGTAACCATTTTTCATCATTAAGGTCGATGCGAATGTGACGAGCGAAAAACGAGACCTAATGAATCGACGCACCGCCATTCATTGTGGGAAAAAGGCTGGCTGTGAGCGTCGAATAGTAATGACCGTTTCACTTTACGATTGCAAAAAAAGGTGCGTCGCGGGAGTGCAGGTTTCTTATTGCAGTATCTAGGATGCCTTCACGAGTGTCGGTGCTCGCGGATAGAGTTTTTCAAAGGCATACCTCGTGCGGGTGCGCATGTCGCCAGCGAAGACTTTATCCGTGGAGTGCATGTCTTTGGTGCGCTTCGCCGCGATCTAGATGGAAGGGCGGTGCGATGCTATCGCAAGGCGCGGCCGCGCGACAATTGCTAACAGCGGCGCCGGACCGCGCAGAGAATTATTCAAAGCGCAAAGAGGCATCCGACCCGACCTCCTTCCCCGCAATTTCACACCGATTTCTAGACTATTAAATTAACCTCGTCCTCTCCTTGGGACGTCGTCTGTCACGTAGAATAGCGCGTTTCTCGGTTAGGCAAAGGAAGCTGGCATCTAGGCGAGATAACCGAGCAAGGTATCTCCGAAACGACTCACGCGCGTCCCATTCCGAGTCGGCGTTGGTTGGCGTGCGGCCGGCAGACGTGGAGACACGCGGCCCGCTTGAGGAGATGCTGTCCGTTTCTGGGAAGGTAGTGAGCCGAGGGGGCGGGGGCACAGCGCGGGGCGGGGCGGGCGGGATGCCGTCACGTGCGTCGCGGATCTGATAACAGCGACGCCGACGCCGCCGTCAGGGAATGCAGCGCTCGCCGACTCACTTCGACACGCAAACGAGCTGCTCACGTAAGAACTTAATGCTCGAAATAGCCGCTGGGCCCGTTCGCACATTGCGCATCGCGCTGTCTTTAACTGACAGACAGATAAATTTATTAATGTTGCCAGTGCAGGATTCACTGAATCGTTTTAATTAATGTACTCGATATAAAGAAGATGAAAAGACAGTTTCTAATCAGAAATTTGGTAGGTAAAACATTCCAGCAACTCGAAACTCTCCTTGTCCCTACAGTTAAAGAAACAAAGCCGCAATACGAAAACAAATAAATTTGCTGCAAGTTTTGCATTCGAGTATAGCGCATTTTAACGAGTCGAAATATCGATATTAAATTATGTTTCGAATAAAGAAAAAGCGTCACGACACGAATACGCATGCGCGGCGGAGACCGCCGGGCGCGCCGAATCGCGCGCATTCCCGCCTTTTTGCCTGTCACCGGGACGTATTTATTGCGCGCTGACGTGATGGCCGCCGCCCGATGGCCGATGGCCGTCGTCCGCGACACAGATACCACGGACAAGATTTGACAATGATTCTCCGCCGATATCGATGCCCCTGTTGTATCTGACCTTTTTGAATTCCATCTTTGATATTCGCTCGAGTGAGATTTTAATGCTATGTTTAGAGCTTCACTTTCGATTACAAAGAACTAGCTTTTTTATACACTTTGTTGAACAATCTTGTCCAATAATATCTTATTCTGATTCTAAACCAACGCATTTTACTGAAAATTTAATTTGGTTGTATGGGTTTTTATCGACAGACACAAAGTTGAAAAGTTCACCAAAATTGTAAATTTAATAGAAAACTATGCAATAGTTGACGTAACTGAGAATTTCAACAAATCTACTTATATGCTAAGTATCGTAATGAACTTTTACTATTGCAAGTTTTAGGCATACTTCACAAAGGTGGTTGTGTTGTTTGAACTCTTAGCTTGGAGCTTTGTGCAGATATGAATAAATTGTATAAATATTTATCAGCACGCATAATGGCACCCACCACCGTCTAGAGCGGACAAAGCCGGCACAAAGACAAGATTCTGGCCGACATAATTGTTTTTGCCGATACCCGGGAATGTTATCGGTCGCGGCACACCGCTAGTGCCAGTTATGAGAGCCACCATCATTTATGCAGCCACGGATTTTGTCCACCCTTTTTATAACTATTAAACTCATTTTGATTTCAAATTAATGCGCAAACAAAAGCAGTCCTTGGAATATCTGTGATCTGTAACGAACGTCTTGTAATCCAATTTGTAACTAGAATATCTTATTGCTATGATCGAAAATTTAAGTCCAACAAGAAGCATGACCATTTTAAATTTCATCTTTGTCGTTTGTTTAACTTAAATTGTTTGAATTATTCGCTAATGCAATGCGGTTCTATTGCGAATTATCGGCCGCTCTGGAC
The DNA here is from genome assembly GCA_003118335.3 of Papilio memnon. Lineage (NCBI taxonomy): Eukaryota > Metazoa > Arthropoda > Insecta > Lepidoptera > Papilionidae > Papilio > Papilio memnon. The sequence continues at coordinate 2,430,642 of LD688955.1, read as the reverse complement.
ATTCTTAACACTGGTACTCGCTTTGTCAACGTCCAGGAACATGGTCGATCGACGAAAGCCTAGTCCTTCCAATTGATACGACATGCATATACGTAAGGCATTGTCATCGTTGGACGGCGATAAATCAAAGCAATACTCTATCCGTCGTCGTCCGCCGCGGTCAGGGCGCGGGCGTCCCGCTGTTAACCGCACAAATTTACGACCGCCCCCGAACGTTCCCGAGCGCTCGCCAGATGCCGATCTTATTCCCGCGTTATTTTCAACAAAATATCGTGATTTATACAAAAGTTTCGCGAGCAATACGTACTCTCTACCTCTCGAGGCTAATATCTCTTAAAGCGAATGCAATAAATTATATAATGCCGTATTCACTTTGTATCGAGATAGAATGCGCTGTTACGACTACGGAGCGATCTTATTAGATTCGAAAAGCAAGGACCGGACTATTGTACACGGTATACACGTATTGTATTATCGTAATAAACTAAAATAAACATTTTATATCCCTAAATTCTTGGCGCGATACAGCTTCTTGTCTTTATTAAGGTTACTTATTCCAATATTAGTTAATAATCAGTTATGAAATAATCGGGCAAGATTGACAAGAAAAGTGTCAGCTTCGGAGTGCCAATACGCCTTTATGCAGCACACTGCTGCGCCACAACCGATACCCTAGAGCGAGCACTCCACGACCTCAACACGAATAAATATTCCTTTTATTCCAATTTGTCAGTTGAGCCACTCTCGAAGCGACCCATCTCTCGGAACGGTAAGCTCTCGCCAAAAACAATACGGCAGTATCGTTAAAAAACGTGCTCGGATGCGGCATTTATCATCGCTGATTAAATACCATTGTTTCGTATCGGCGGAGACGCGGCGGCGTCTTGCTCCTTTTGGGAGAGGCTCGTAGCGCGCCGCAGCGAGCTCGCATTATGGCCGCACGGAGACAATAAGTCTGTTAAATTGGCCTCCACCGCCCGCCGCCGTACGACTGTTCGTGTTTGTTTGCGTGGACGCTTGTTCCTACGTCTGCTCGCAGTCGCCTTGTAAATTCTTCGCGGGGACGAATGAAATTTGTTTTGCGATGTTCGCGAGTTATTGTCTACGGATGCGAGCAGTGATTTTGTTATTTGGAATGCACGTTGGATCTTTTCTTCGATGTAAATGTATACTTAAATACATCTTAGGGCTAATTTAACGATCCAGCGCCCCATGTGACGTATAAAATGCTTTAATAAAAATGCTGTTATTAACAATTTTTGTCATAAAACAAAAATGTACAGTCGTGACTCTAAACGTATTAAATATAAAAAAAAAAACTCTTAAAAACCAAAATCCGTATTTCCAGCTATCTAACAAACTTGAAAAAAATAACGGAATTTAATTTTAGTCTAAATAAGAGTTAACTGGATTTTCAAAAGCTTAAAAAGTAGCAACACTCGGAAATTTAACCACGCGAGATAAAAGATAACAGACGTAAAACAAGATCTTTAGGACGACACGCGATTCCTATATCTAGATCTTGAGCTAAGTGGACACCGCGTTTTTAAATAAGTACTTTTCGGAAAGACACGCGTCCAAGTGCCTACGTGATGAGCTAAACTGCGCCGGCGCAGCCTCGCAATACAAGCCACTACTTTCGTTCCGTTGGAAACAAAAAGATAACATCTAGTAGTTAATTCTTCCTATTTTATAAAAGGTAAAGAAAAAACATTCTTTTCCAGATTTTTAACATGCGAGTTTCCACTAGAATAGCTGTGTTATGTAATGTCTCCCAATGTATGCAACTTATACAATCACTGGGTCACACATCAAACAATTAAATTTAATACGAAAAACTCCCAATGCTATTTAGAGAAAGCTTCAGACGAATTATAGTCGGTTTAGTGAAGACCAACAACTTTATAATTAAATGTTAATTTTATAAACATACTTGTTTTACTATAATATTAATTTTATTTCTGTATTAATCATTGTTAGCGTCTCGTTTTTGATCCATTGACGTACCGCGTAATCACTCAGTGATAATAAAAAACGCTAATTTCACCAAACAGCGAAATTTGAGGGCAAGGATCATTCATTTCTCAACATAACGTTCATTATCGCACGTACTTAAAACCACTCATGAAACATACATAAATTTCTCGAAGCTGATTTGATAATCTCTTACTCCAATAAGAAATAACATCCTTGGAGCACAAGAAGTGGTCCTTGCAGTCATCGCTTATCGCAAACGTACCGAACAAACCCTCATTCAAAACGCACCTCCCATTAATAAATTACAACGGCAATGTTATGAAAAATATGACATAAATAATATCCGACGTGATTCAATCTTTGAGACTTGAATGAGCGGCATAACGGACTTTAATTAACCAAATGCGTCCATCGAATCGATTTTAGTCGCAAAATATGAAATGGTCCGTCGTACGGAACGGCATTCTCTTGTCGCAAAAAATAATGCCGCTGTGATAAAAATGTAGTTCCGACTTATACGTACGTGCCAAGAAAAACGGTAGCCGTCCGAGCGTAGTATTAACATGGTTAATTAATTTATTAATTAGCATCAATTAATCGTAATACGCCGGCGGAACGACCGGTGGACACGGACGGACAGTTTTTCCGAAGTGTCTCACTTTACTAAAAGTCAACTACTCGTAGAAGGACGATAGATTCTAAAAGTCTCAATGTCTGATGGAAATAAAGAAAAAAAACAAGGATTGCGTAACTTAAAGAGCTGCCGATGTTCATTATGTTAACACGCTGAAGTCGATAAAAACAAAAAATATCATTACTTGTATAAATAAGGCTATAGTATGATAAATGACGTATATGAAGTATCGAATTAAATTTGTATGAAGACAACTGTCGTCGTACTTAGTAGACGGGTATCGTAGTGACAACACAAACACGCATAGCGAACAACTATGAACTATCGACATTCGGTTTTAATAAAATTTGACGAACTTAACTAAAATGATTATTTAATTATTACCTAATGTAGGGGACAATTGAGATTAACAAAATTAAATTTTTACATTAACAAATAACTTTTAAAAATATAGAATTTATCAAAATAGTTGAAAGCTGACGATACTAGTAATGAATATTCTTTGTCTAAATAAGATTCATTAGTTTGACAATTCATTTCACAATTTAGTAGGGATAGGTTGTGTAAAATCAAGTGTTATCAAGTTTAATTAATTAATTAAAAATAAAATGCTATAGCTATCATTTCCCTCTAAAAATTTAAATGGACATAAACAGGAAACAACTTTGCAGACTTTTAAGTACGTCGAATTATTTACAAAAGACTTTTTCAATGTTTCTTAACATAACTGTCATCAAAGTGTCATTGACCTTAAATTGCCAGGAATTAATGACGTTCCGTTTTACGTTCGAATTGGGTCCGAATTTAGCGTAACATTTCGGATAACATGATTTTCTTATAATGTAGCACATTTTAAAGATAACTCGGATTATTACATTCTAACAAACGATCAATATGAACATTTGTGTGGTATGCAATTAATTTTTATTGTGTTTTATATAAGTTAAGGCGCGGGGAAGTGCGTTGTTCGCGCGGATATCACCGCGACGATTAAGGCCCGTTGCTGGCGTTTTGCGGATCTTTTATGGATCGTATTCTTGGTTTAGAGCCGTCGTTGTAGATAACGGTGTATTGATGTGTTTTAGATTAGGCAGCGCATCGTTTTAACGCGATTAAGCATTCGTAAAATTTACACTAGGGCTAATTGAATGGACAAATTACTGCGGTTAAATTTTGTATAATTTTAAATATAATAGAATGCTATGTCAAGTTGTTTTTTAATGCAGCAGTGAATATGGAACTCTTCAAACTTAGACTAAACAGAAAGTATCCACAGATTTCTTATGTTATTTGCTTTTATTTCCTTATCTATTTCCCTAATTTTAAAAACCTGAATTAACCAACTGTTATTAATTTAATTAACCATAAATAAACTACTTATTACGAATTAAAACGGTAAAAAAACTAAAAGACGACTCCCGAAAACCGAATCAGACAAGAAATATCGAACATGATTATTGGGGGGAATATTACAGTGGCACTCGATAAACATACGTATAGTCTCGTATTCATATCTGCGCAACTATCAGATACAGTAGCGTTCTATGACGACCATTACTTTATCATCTTTTATCGCCTCAGCTGTCCCTGATATATCTGTCGATACTTCAAAATACGTAGAGATTTTTATGGCCCGACGCCAAAACTCGACTATCGAACGATCTGTTTGGCTGCTGTGTTTAGTATTCAAAACCTTCGAATAAAAAATAAATGGTCGTTAAATGAGTACTTTAGTTATTTATTTTTGTATTGGAAGTTGGAAAACATTTTGTATGTATGTTTGAAATAAAGTAACCTAAAGTCCAGTTTATAATAATAGGGTTGTCTCTATTAGTCTACAAAGCTTACAGTTAAAACAATTTTCTATATTACATGCCTGAAGTAATAAATAGTAATATTTATAATATTATACTAATAGAACCTATTTTTTATCAATTTAATTCTATTAACTTTCCAAAATTTGTTTATGTACTATTTATAAAAGGCTACGAAATCTCGAAGTTGAATATTTACTTTCAAGTATTTAGGCAGATGGAACGGATATAGTTTTGAGAAATTCGAAATGACATTGTTTTGTGTTTGTTATTGGGATACATTAATACTTGTTGGATTTATGGATAGTGGGTAGGCAGGATCTCAAGGGCTGCACCGCGGGGCCCAGGGCAGGGGGTCCCGGTAGCGGCCGCCACCCGCAGGCCCCGTGTCACTCGCTATTACCCTATTAGAGGTCCCACTTATATAACTACCTAATTAACGAATGCTTTTAAATGTATTTAATTAAAATTAATATCTCTACCTCATTTCGTATATTAATATCATATTATAGAAACTGTATAGATTAAAAAATTGTCGGTAACGTTTTGATATTTTTTAAGCTGTAATTATTTTTTTTATAAAAAATCCATCATATTTTAGCTATTTGTATGAGATCCTCTGTTTTTTACTCTTAAGGCTTTAATATGAATTGTTTTACCTATACGTAAAATAACAGATTTTGTATGAAATTAAAGATTATGCTTTCATACAAGTACAAGCAATGGCCGCCTACGATTGCGTTCCGAGAATCAGCTAATAGCAGTATCTCCAGCAAAGGTAGACCTGCATCATCACTCACATCACTTATAATGATGTCACACGTTACCTAACATCGGTTCTTGTCCACCCATTGTACTCAATGCACCAACAAAAAAACATTCCCATTTAAAAAATGACTTCCAATTTATTTAAGGCACAAAGAGGCAACATTTCCCATGGCACAGCTCGCTCGCGCCCGAGCTCCTTCTTTATATTTCTTGCTCGTTTTTTATTTGAATGGCTTTGACATTTTGGAAGTCGGACCACTTATTAAATTAGCCTTTGTATTTAAATGTACAAATGTAATTATATGGTTGAGCTTTTGCTGTTGTTATCTGTACTAGTGATAACTCGCGGTTTTAACATTTGTTTAATTTAATCTAGCTTTCGCCCGCGACTGCGTTCGCGTGGAATTAAAAAAAAACAAAAGACTATCCTCCACGGCTATACCAAATTTCAGCGAAATCCGTTTAACTGTTTAGGCTACAAACTCTAACAAACATCCATCTATCCATCGCTGTCGAACGGAATAAATAGTACCCTATGTCCGTTTCCTGGCTCTACACTTCCTCCTCACCAATTTTCAGCTATATCGGTGTTGCCGTTCTTGAGTTATAAATAGTGTAACTAACACGACTTCCTTTTATATACTCGTATATATAGATTTGAATGTTAGAAATATTGTCAGAAGAATACTAAAGTAAGGTACATTTGACCTAAACAATGTTATTGTTATAGTAGAAAGGGGCAAACGATGGGCAAATGGGGCAGCTTATCACCTAAAGCTGGATACTACATGCATAGATATCTGCAGCGCCATAGGAACCGCAGATGAGTTACCTTGATGTGAGGAGTATGCTCTCGTTTGCCTAATTAATTTAAATACAAATCTACTAATAGTGGGATAGGAACGATGTTGAAATCGAACTATTGTCACCTGACTTCACTGTGCAGTGTACACATAATATTAACGTCAAGTGTCAACTCTTTGTTTATATATGGATATTAATCAAATGGTGATCAATGATTTAGTAATACCCGGTAGCATCGGATACCGCCTCTCCACGACATCCATCAAACCGCGTATCTCCGTAACGCATCTAATTAGGAATGTAACCAACAAGTAGCATGTGGAACCTTTAAATATTGTCAATGGAATTTAAGATTATCTGGCATTTGTTTTTTTAATGATAATTTTAAATGGTGTATCTACTTTGTATTTAATTATGTCTTCCATGATTTAAAAAGTTTCTTTCAGTGATTTGTAAGTAAATAGTTAGAATAGCACACCTTATCACACCCTGTATATGCAGCAACCTCCTATAGGTAAACGGGACAATCCAGCTACGAGTCACCTAATGTAAAAACCACAAATGTTGTAGATAGACAGGTCCAAATCAACAATAGTAGCAGTACTCCAGTGATAGTATTCCAGTAGCATCGGATAGCGCTATGAGCGGCCGTCCATCACGAGAACGATATATCAATCGATCTCAGTCCCGGACCGCAGTCGGATCGCTGTCGGACCGCGGCCGGATTCCCGAAACGAGCCGATCAGCGGCATTCCGATAATATACAGTAATGAACCGAGTGATGAACGATTTCACTATCAAGAACGCGCAACATCGCTTACCAGTATTGTTTCAACCGTATCGTTTAACGGTACTCACGATATAGAAGCGCTCTTGTACTACTGCAGTTTATCTACACTATTGAAAATACAATTAAAGGGCAGGTTCGACAAATTCGAGGTAAAAATGATTAAGTTTTTCTAACTATAGACTATAACTATAGTTTTTATAACGCTTGGGCGACTCATTGGTACAAATCTACTCGTAACTTAATGTCTACTGGGTCTCTTAAGTCCGCTATACATCTTCAGTTTCAACTGTACAGTTACAGGTGTGTAGGGGACTTAATTTTTTAATTTTACCGAATTAAAAAAGTATGAACCAGTGTTTAACTTGTATCAGTTTTCTATAATACAGTATCATTGATACATGCCTGAAATATATTTGAAATACATAAAGCCTAATATCATATCTCAAAGTATCAGATGTCGATTGAAGAATTCGACGCAACGACAGGTCGTGGCGGGGCGGGACGCGCGGCTAAATGATGTCCGACATTAATCCTAATGTACCAGCCTACTGACTAAACGTCATTTAATCTAAACACAAATATTTCAATGCGCCCAATAAAACTATGGAGCGGAGAAAAAAGCCCGGTCAAATGGTGCACGCCGCCCGTAAGGTATTCGATGAGTATGACTTCTGGGAAGCTGTGCCGTCCACTGTCATATCACGACCGCTAGTGATGGTCTCTGCTATGTCAGGAATTTCGATATCGATATTTACTAAAATACTACTTTCAATTATTGAAATGTTTTGAATGAAAAATTATTGACACTAAGTACTTTTTAACATAATACCATCCTGATGTAACTTCAGGGTCTATTTATTATGTACACCTGTACTTTGGCATAACGTAATACGTGGTATATAGAAAAATCGTGTTCACTCCTAGAAAAATATTACCATAATAATTATCAGAAAGTCGTTTGATTACGTCTAAAGCTCGGAAAAATCTTATTATAAGAAAGCTGGTCATCTCAATAAATATTGTAATTAATTTAATATTTATCGATAACTTGAACTTTTTAATATAGTCAGCCCTATCGCGAGCAGGCGCAGGCGCAGGCGCACGACAGATGATCAGTCATGCGCCAGATGCAGCGCGATAAGCCCGCGGTAGCCGCTCATTAATCTGCCCACTCCCCACTACCCGCTATCCGCTACCTACCACTTCAATAATTACGTACACTTAAAGATATTGCCATGGATTCTACGAATCTATCTACAAAACGGTTGTTTACATAATGTACCGTTATATGTTCATATTTGTCACGAAG
>LD688955.1:2404134-2422513 GCA_003118335.3 Papilio memnon | reverse complement strand
CCAAAGTAGCCTATGTGTCATCCCAGACTATTAACTACATCTATGCCAAATTTCTATATCATTTCAGCCGTTAAGACGGTAAACTCTAACAAGCATCCATCCATCAAAACTTTCACATTTATCTTAGTAAGATTAATTAAATTAAGCGAGCATTATAATAAGGATTTGACTAATTTTGATCATTCAATAGTTTTTGTTGAATTCACCATAGTAATAAGTTAGAAATAGTGCCACGTAATCAATTGGATTCTAATTTTCCATATTAGGAGATCGGCTTCTCAAGCACTTAAGAGTTTTTAATGCGAAAAGGTCTATGTACTTTTTCTTGATTGACTTGTTCAAAGTTTATCATTTATTCAAATGCGTACTTTTAACTTGGCAGTTTATTTAAAATATTTGTCTCCTTTAATTCAAATTTATGTTATTTTGATACATATTTTCTTTAAAAATATTTTATAGAAGTTAATTGATTTATCAAGATTTGGAAATTCAATTTTAAATCAAATGAGATGCAAGCAAGCAAAGCATACCAAATAACATGGCTTATACTTGGACGTGGGATTAGACCATGATATCTTATTTTAGTACTTTTAGCTAAATCATTATTTTATTGACATTCTAAACTTTATTAGGCTTTTATTGGTAAAGTTTTATTGTTGAAGCGTCGGTGGCTCAGTGGTTTAAACACTTGACTTGTAATTTACAGGTCTTGGGTTCGATTCCCGCCGCCATGTACCAATGTCATTTTTCGATGTTTCTAATTTTCATACGTACATAATTTACCCGACGTTCTTACGGTGAAGGAAAACATCGTGATGCAAACTGCACATATCAGCGAAGAAATTCAAAGATATGTGTGAAGTCAACCAACCCGCACTTGGCCAGCGTGGTTGACTATGGCCTAGTCACCCTAACTTTAGGGTAGGCTCCGAGCCCCTCGGTGGAGACGTATAGTGAGCTGGTGATGATATTGGTAAAGACTTAAATAAAATAACGTTTCAATTACTAGCGACTTTGGTGCCAATTAAATTTAAAAATGTGGCCGAAGGTATGGCGGTTGTTTGGTTACTTGAACGCTTCCTTAGTGTTAAATATCCTGAATTTTATATTACCTGGAATTTTAAGAAAATTTTAATTCAAGCGTAAAATGTAATGTTGAGAGAGACTGATTAGGTATATGTCAATACAATTAAACTTTTGTTTGAAATAATAGTTTAAAAACCCACCCAGTCTATTTTAAATAATGCACTTTTAAGATGTGGCTTTTAGTACAGATAAAATGAAAAAATTCAATACAATGCGAAAGAATATTACCGTCATTACCGTACCAAAAGAATTTCAAATATGTATGCACATCAGCATAATAAAATCGCATATTTTCTTTGTGGCGGACAATGTTGTTATTTTATAACATTTAAAACGAGCTGACAACAATCGACAACAGGTTCCGTCCAGCATAACATCGTCAACTTACTGATATTGCCGAACGTTAACTGTCTCACTTCGTAACTCGTGTATAAAATGACAAAAATTTAAGCTTTTAGATGCTCTTGGTAGCGAAATTAAATGAAAACACCAAGCGTTGAGGTTTTCTTGAGACTTAAGCAACAAAAGGTATAAAACGGATAAGGGAAGGGTGAATGGTTACTTATTAAATTAGCGCGTACCATCCTTCGACCACGTTACCACTTAACTATGGGTGTGATCGTGGTCAAGCGCTGATTTTAACAATCTTAAAAAAAAAAACGGTTGATGTATGTTTAACGGCCAGTTTTCCAGCTAAGTTTAACCATTGGTTAATGTTTTTGCTTCGATTACTTCATGAAATGCGTTTCCGTACGTAACTTAGGTTTTATTAGGAAACTTCAACCTAACACTAATGGATCACTAGGTTACGATAAAATAAATGGAAACTTCAGTAACCCAGCTTAATCTAAATATTTGTTGTAAAGCCATACTTTATCCCACAAGTGCAAAAATTATGGTGATTATATTCATAAAGAGTACCGGTCAGTAGCGGTAGTTGTGATGCAGGCACGGGTTTATCAATCAAGAGACGAGTTTATGAGTGCAATCAGGACAGCACCGCCGACAATATTTCCTCTCTTAACTCACCATTTGTTTTAATGGCCGCCCAGCGTATGGCTAATTGAAGGATACCAGCGCTCCGCGGGCGGCCGCTGCCCGCTGCCGACTTCGATACAAACGTTTTATGTTATTTGAATTGTTGACAAACGCTTCTAAGATTTATTTTATAATAACGATATCGTCCAGTAGTCAACGTTACCTAGAATCTGATAACATTTTTAAAGCTAAATTATAAACTTATTTCTTAGTTTATTAGAAAAAACTTTACATGCGGTTTTTAATAACTTTTTCGTTGATGTATGCGAGCTAATAAAATTTTTAATATTTAGTAGAAAGCTGGTTCTGTTAAGCACTTCTATGAGAGCACCTCGGCCGTTACGGACGTAAAAAATTGTTTAACCTCCGACCCGCAGATCGCACGATAAACGACTTTAGATCAAAACGAGCTGCTCTTGATGAAAACGTGATTTTAAGAATGCAAGAAATATGCGCGTTGTGTATTTTTTTAAATTACGCAGAACGCTAAAAGTGACCATCTCGTAAGTTTTACGACCTATAAAGATTTTAAAAACAGAATATCCCCGATGACATCAATTCCGGACCCGAGTGGTCACATCCACCTAATATAATTTAGACAATTTACCGTTTTTAGAAGATCGCTGCATCGTGCTTTACCACAGCACTTCTCGGAACTCATAAAGGACTCGCGGCCGGGCTGCGCGCGCATCGTTTGTCCACATCATTCCACTTTCTACATTAGGACGTGCATACATTTTACGGCGTATGTTAAACGCATCTCTACAATTTACAATCGTCACCAACGCATTTATAACACCTTTTTGTCCTACCGCAATTTATTTACTTGGCCAGAGTGAATTTTAATATTCCACAGATAAGTAATTCTATAACTTTTAAGGGTTAATTTGTGAACATAATTTTACAGTTTAGTTGAAACAAAGTCTCTTACTAAGATTAAAAATGGAACTTGTTAAACTAGTTCGATCATAGAAGAGATTCCCAATTGAATCTAGTACACCGCCTTACTGCAAACGGTATCGAAAACAATGATTATGTTTTATTCATAAGCAACATATACTCGTACCTACTGCTGATTTCACAACATATGTACTTTACTGGTACATTATGTGGCGATGTAATGGAAAAATTTAGAACAAATCTATACTAATAATATAAAGAGGAAAGGTTTGTATTTTTGTATGTATTGAAATAACTCAAAAACTACTGGTCCGATTTTAAATTCTCTCACCGTTAGAAATGTAATTTATCTGTAACATAGGCTATATTTTTTTATTTTCACGCGGGCAAAGTCGCGAGCAACAGCTAGTGAATTATAAACAAAAACCTTATGACAGAACTGATGTAATATACTACCTACAAATTGATAGACAGACACGCCTCTCTGTTACGTGAGCATAGTAATTTAATACGCTATTAAAATATCACCATTCCAACCATTCAGAATCTTCTCAAATAAATCAATTGTATCGCACAAAAAAGGACATCAGTTTAAGATCGTATGGTTTTATTGTCACTTTAAAAAGCAGGACACGTTTTCAATCTACAAATAAACGGGGTCCATTGAGGTCCATAAATCAACGGGCGAGAGCGACGGCCTCAAGAGCAGCCTATTTCCATGTCATTAGGCGCGCGGGCCGCAGTGTTGAATGGACAGCTTATTAATATCGTGCAGCGGTCAAAAGTTAATCGGGTTTAAGTCGCTCGTATCGCCCACGAAGATTCATCACAATCGTCATTATTCACACACAAATTATGTAATTTCAATAAATGGAACTTATTGAATAGTGATGAGCGTCGGTAGGCCGGCCCGGGACCCCTGCCGGCAGCCGCGCGCACTCCAATATTATTAATGTTCTTTATTGAATCTGGCTCTACTTACAACGTATCATACATTACCGTTTCGATCACATAGTTCTGGCCTCGGTCGGCTTTCGAGCCAGCAATGTAATTCACGTTTGTGTAAACAACTGAATTTTGTTCGTTACGCGGAAATCTTGTAGGTTTTAGACTATTTAATGGATAGCCTCCGAACTTAAAAAACTATTAACTACCTATATAAATAACTGAAGGGTTTTTGGTTGCTTCTTGGTAATTCTGACAAGTGGCAAGTTCTTGTAGTGTAATAGAAAAAATCTCCGTACGTAATCAGTCAAAAGTTCGTTAAGGATGAGTTCAAAGTGTACGTCTTCGTATATGTTGCATTATTTATCATCACCAATAAAGAAAGCTCTATAATAGATCGAACGTAACGTCTGACACGTCTGTAACTGATTTATAGGCAAATATTAAATCTGTTCTCGCCGGGACTCCGGCTGAGTAATGACCGTGTAAAACGCTGTTTGTGCTTTTGTTAGAAACACTACGCCAATCAATACAATGATTGGATCCCTGTACTTTTATGTGTATTTTTTGTACAAGTGGCAAACAAGTTATTTATATGAGATTACTAAGGCTAGACAATCCATACTTAGATATTACATCTTACGACAAATGTTTAAGAGAACAGAGGCCACAAGAACATCATCAGCTCACATGTCCCCACCGAGAGACTCGAAACCTACCCTAAGTCAGTTGAGATTGGGCATTAGTCAACAACACTAGCCCAGTTGGTTTCACACATATCTTTGAATTTCTTCGTAGATATCACGAAGTATGAAATTCGTAATCGAAAAACACATTGGTACATAGCGGGGATTGCACGGGATCGAACTAAACGTGTATAGTTCGGTCCGATCATGCGCTTAACAAATGAGCCATCAGCGCAACTTTAATATTCTGTGCAATTAATTGACTTTAAAGTGCCGTAATAATATTCTTGGATTCACCATGTCTGTCAATTTAAAAGTTAACTTTTGAATCACAGTTCAGGCAGTAAGTTTCACTGTAGTGCCTTTTTACTCTTTTTACGCAAAAGGTGGGACCGCTGTTCGGTGGCAATCACTTCGTGCCAGGTGAACGGGGCTTATCAATCACACTTGTAAGTCGTCGACAAGGCGCTCAGGTTCATCGATGGAGGGGTTGCCAGGCAGGGGATGGGAAGGGTCGGGGGAGGGTAGGCAAGGGTTATCAAAACAATACAAAACGCGGTATGTTGTCGATAGTGATCGCGACGAGTATCTAACTCCATTTTTTGTCGCTTGACATCGCGCTAATAATACTTATGAGAAAAATGCGCGCCGGACCCCCGTCATCCTCCTTTTGTTTTTAATTTCTACCTCAGTGGCACCGATTTAATTGGGCTCGCCTCGCGCCGGCGCACCTTCGTATTTCACCCCGGCTCGCTTCATTTGAATATTTAAAGCGTTTCGGGTCCCCGTCGCATTATTTTATTTATTTACACAAATACAATATTTATATATATTTATTTTAGAGCCGGTGTCATTTATTCGGTGACGTGACTTACCGATGTCGCGTCCTTCTCAGTATCGGCATAGTTAACGCGGTGAATTCTCTCGCGTTCCATTTTAAAAGTTTTAGGTGGTTCGTCGCTTTCGTCTTTTTGTCGCAGCCGCGTGTGGCGGCCGGCGGCGGGCTGTGCTCTTCGTTGTTTTCTCGACGGCTCTTATCTTCGACAAGATTGCTCGTTTTTAAATGAAGTTATATCGTCCCGATTGAACACCGGCCACGGAGGCGAGGCGAATTTTTAATTAGTTTCCGAAGATAGGGAATTCTAAGGAGGAATGCGGGGGCCGTGTTGTGAGTGTGAGCGGATTTCTTAATCGAAGCTTGGTCGCGCCGCGGGGACGCGGGACGATTTGTTAAATGCGAACCGATTAATTATGAATTAAGAGCTGGAATTGAAGATTTCGCGCGGCGACGGTCGGCGCGCTAACGACTAACGAAGGCACGTAATGAAGGCAGGTTGCGTAGCTCGCCTGATGCCGCGATACCGAGCAACCACCTCGCCACGCCGCTAGGTAATGCATTAGTGAACTTAAATGTTAAGAAAATAAAACTTTTACCTATAAAATTATTCAAAATTAAGGGTAAGTTTTGTAATATAGTATTATTTATTGAATGACAGTTAATCATGCCTTGAAAATGTGAAATAAATTAACCCTATCCTACAGGTAAAAAGAACATTAACTTGTGAAATTCTAAGTAAGAAGAAACTAATAATGAATTCACTGTTCCGGAACAAGTGCCATAACGTTAAAACAAATATTGTCAGGTTCGCGCGCGATGAAACTGCGCAATACTTTTGCTGCGTCCTCCAAAAATCGTTCTTCATTTGTGGACCCATGTTCTATCGGGAAAGATTTTCTGCCATCCAGTTCATATAATTTACCATCTTTATGAACGAAGGTAACAAAATGATGGCTCACAGTATCCGACGCGGTGACCTCCTCGTCGCTACCGGCCGTTACAACATCTTTATAGGCCTCCAACATAGCCGCGGAGTTCTCTAACAAGGCACCTTTCGCCGCTGCGTCCAGACCTATGGCATCCTTTAAATAAGTCTTCAAAATACCTTCTTCTAGTTCGATTTGATTAGTATTGTTAGCGACGCTGTGAACAAGAGCGATAGTGCCGCACACGTTGCTCAGCACTTGCCTCAAATGGAATACATCATTGGGAGCCTGATGCCCTTTGCTTAGCAGATCTTGCTCTTCTTTACTTCTTAAATCTTCGTATGCTGTCGATAGTGGGAACAGAAGAGTGAGAGCGAGCACCGGCCGCGGCACCCAGTGCAGTGCCTCATCATCCAAGCTGATGACGTCAACCATCCGCCATTTGTCAGAAACGCCCAATCTCTTTAAATATTTATTCATCGTCTCAGGGTTCGACTCCATCGCTAATACTGCAGACATTTTTATTATTCAAAATATTTTGGTTATAATATCAAGAAATTATTTCAATGACAAGTTTTACGACAACTTTGGTTTTCAATTTTAATGACAGAATAATAAAAGAGGTTGAAAATTATCCCGAATAGGTTGCGATGACTTTTAATTTTGAAATCACACTATACACTTTAACTAGCTGTTGTTTGTGATTTTGTCCACGTGGAATTAAAAATAGTAGAAAACATAGCCAATGTTACTGATAACGTACCTTTTTAATGGTGAAAGATTTTTTTAAATCGGAATAGTTTTTGAGTTATTTCGGTACATACAAAAATGTACAAATACAAATCTTTCCTCTTTGTAATATTAGTGTAGATATAGAATTTATCAAATACAATACGCAATAAAGGTGCGGGTAGTCAATTTATGTACAAAGTAATGAAAAATAAACAAACTAAATGCTATGAGAACAATTATGTCTATGTTTACGTCTACCCTAGTAACGTAGTCGACAAGACAGGGTCGATTGTATCAACAAGAGGAATAATTGCCGTGTAAAATAAAATTGATATTAATTGCGATGAGCAAGTCGCTAATACGTACAACTTGTAAACCTTCAGCTGTATTTATTTCCAATTAAACAAAATTTCCATTCGAAGATTAGTTTTACATTTTATTAGTAAGAATATGTCCAATTTGTACTAGCTGTTGCCCGCGACTTCGTCCACGCAATAGTAAGATAAAAAAGTAGCCTATAATATGCCCGTCTATGTCAGCTACCTTTCAGTGAAAGTTCGGTCGAAATCGGCCCAGCAGTGTTGGAGATCTCCCAGAACAAATGCTGTTTTCGTTATCAGCAACGCAAATACATCATCTTCCCGAAATCTGGAATCTTTCTTTTGATATTACAAACAGACACTCCAATTTTATTATTATATTAGCTGTTCCCATACGGCTTCATCCGCGTGAAATTATAAAAACTTTAATTCATGTCATTTGTCAAATTATCAATTGCAAATGTCAAAATAACATGATGACAAATCATGGCAATCTTGCTTCCTTGATGTTGGCAGCAACTATGGTCTCTTTCCCACATTAGGGTTTTTATACAAAATATTTACCCCCTAAGTTTAATGGCGTGAAAATATATAGCCTAAAGCGTGACGTAAGTGTAGGGCTTTTTATTAAAAAACGAATTATTCAAAAATATGTAGTAATTGCTGACATCTTAGACAACAAAGAAACGTGTGTTTACGCTTTATTATATTAGTATAGAGTATAGATTTGTATAGATAACTAGGAATACGTAAGATAATTAACAAGATAACAATAATAGTTATGGTTTTTATTGTTTTTTATACGGTTTTCATCACTGTTTATATTTCATTGTAATTTTCATATTATTTTGTTTAAAGGTGCGACGCCTACAAACCACGAAGTGATTTTGCTGGAATGTGTGAAATCATAGTGGATTATTTTTTAAATATATCTTAAAACAAATGAAGCATAAATTAACTAATGTCACTTTAGTAGATAATAGAAAGGCTTCGTACAAACTGATGTACAAGATGATGATAATTCCTTACATAGTATGAAGACGAGCGTTGTCTTTCGCTTAGTGCTACTTAACATTCTAATTACAAAATCTTACACCAAAAATTTCATTTCATTTGAATACCTATTAGTAACAGATTAAAGTTGAATATTGATTGTTGTTGTCTTTCAAAGTAACATCTCGCCTTTCGGTTACTAAAGCGTAGTTACCGCGGCTTGTGATGTAACACTCGAAGGCTTCTTCCCTCTTATTAAGGTGTCAAATATTGTCAAACACTCGCCATCCATTAAGGACGGCGGAGGCGGGACGAGTGTTAACTTATGTCGAGCGACGCACATGAGATACGGATCGGACGATTGATTCCGCGATCTCAATCTTAACGAGTAATCTTTTACTAGTTTCATTAAATTTTAACCCTTAAATGCATATTGTTGCCAAAAGTCTACAAACAAAAGTATAGTTTTTATTGAAAGATTTTTTTTAAATTATTTTTCCCTTAATCTGTGAATCATAAGCTATACTGAAATATTTATTTGACAATTCAATAAAAAATCATGCATTTAAGGTTTAAGTTATCATAAAATATGCAAAATTAGAAAAAAGTTAAATTATACATTCTTTAAAATAATCTGAGTTACATAAAACGAAAAAAAAAATATTTAAAAAAAAAAGTATATCATTCTTAAATACATAAAAAACTTTAAATACTCGGGTATCTTACTTATTGTAGTTGTTTTTACTGCCATAACAAATTACTCTACCTTTGTCATATGCAAAAAATATAAGAAAATAATACCTATTTAATTTAAACGCAATTAAATTTGTAATATCTTCGGACATATCCTGAGATGGACATACACGGATACGGGGCGTGTCCGATTGTCCGCTGACTACCTTCAATTACGGCCTAAGAGCGCTCATTATTATGAAATTCGCTCCGTGGCTACAATAATCGATTCGCATGACAACACGTCGCCGCTGGCCGGACTTGCTATTATAGTAACACGTCACTTGAAACCTACAAACGTAACATCAAATATAAACAATATCATACATCTTAATAATAAGTTTAGATGGATGTTTGTTAGAGTTTGTAGCCTAAACTGCTGAACGGATCTCTATGAAATTTGACATATAGATGTAAATGATAGTATGGAAGAACACATAGGCTGTTTACTTTTGTTTTTAAATTCCTCGCGGACGAAATCGCGAGCGAAAGCTAGGGTTAAAAAACAGTTTAGGCTTTATAAGAGATGACATTCTAAAAAAATTCAAGGTGAATTTAAAAACACAGTGGAAAAAAGTTATAACCTCATTTAAAAAATGATAAATTGCAAGTGAAAATTACGATATAATTACATTTTACGAAACATATAAAGGGTAAATAAAACGAGAAAAATTTCCATCTAAATATTTATTTCGCTCGCATGCGTACAAATAATGATTAAACGATTACACATTGACGTCCCTACATCCCTACACTTTGTACTGAACAATTTCAAATGATGGCCCTATTTGTAAAATCTAAACAGATGTCAATAAAATAAAATATAAAACCCAAATATACACGTATAGGTGTACATAAAAATAATAATAGGCTAAAAGATGCCTCGTCATTGTTTCTATATTATAAACTAAAAAATTATACCTATACACTACACAACTTATCCCCACAAAACAGTTACAAAAAGGGGGGGTTAAACCTAACACCAGCTAGAATTGATACTATTTTCAGTCTAAATTATCCAAACCTAGGTAACTATTAAAAGGCGTTGCAGATGACTTAGGCTAGGTCTAGGGGAGGCATGGCCTTATTCGTAGTAGTTTGTGGGAGTCTCTAACAGGGGGAGAAAACGCCTCCCCTTACCCATCTGGCGACGCTTGACTTTAATGACGTAACACTACACAATTACTAACACAAGAAAGAAAACAAGCAAAACTACCGATATTTAATTTTTGGATTTATTTTAAAAGAATACTCCTATTTCTGCTACTAAAAGCTTAAAAGGTCTACATTACCAAAAATAAACTATTTATTTATGATTATTTGTTAGTATAAAAATATCATTTCTTACTTTCGGGAAGATCGCATAGGGAGTCTTGTTAGATCGAACTTAAATGTCAAACTATAGCAGATTCGAGACATTTTTTTCTAAAGTTACACTAAAGTTTTAACTTTCTCGTCAATTTCACTTTATCAATGGATCTACATTTTATCGCGACGGTTAAAAGAACACCTTAGGATAAAATTAAAATTTGCCTTATTAACTTTGAACTTGCCTCATAAACATTTTTAATTAGGTAAATCACCTTTACACAGTATTATGTTGAATATAAACTTTGGGATTATTTTTTAAAAACAAAACTGGTTACTAATCTAGTTACTAAATAGTGTATCAAATAAACAACTACACCAACATACGATAACTACAACATTCAATAATACCGTAGAACTCTACTTTATAGGCGTCGCCAGTACAGGGGGGGTTGGCAATGATTAAGAGGGGATTAGTAGTAAAATATTTTTTTTCTCATCGACATGTAATTTTTTTAATGAAAAAACTATTATGGTATTTTTAATATGTAAATTCTGTCGCCTAGAGGCGTCAGAGGGGAGACTGCATCTGGCGACGCCAACTTATAATTACATAGTGTTCTCTCTTTCATTCTATTTGAGAAAATAGAGAAGACAATATGTAGTTCAAGCGTCTTTCAATTCTACGGTTGTTAAAAACAAGCATTATAAACATTATTCTCATACAGAACGCGTCTTAAATATAAGATAAACATGATATTGTTCGTTGGAAAATCGACCTAAACACTAAGACTTAAGATCTAAAATTACAAAAGCTACAGAATTGTATAGTATTTGAAAAATATCACTCGGTTATTGGAAAGACTTGAATTGAATTACTGAAAAAATATTTTATAATCATAACTGCTCTATTTTTTGTGCTTTTGACGTTGATAAATAGTTAAAAATAATTAAAAAAATCATATATTTGATGTCCACAATTATGTTTTTTTCTATAGCAAGTCTATTTTGGTGGTATACTCTTAAATCATTTTAAAAAAATTTCATCTTGCAAAGATGCACCTTGCATTACTATGTTTAAACTCTGGTTTTTGCCAATTTACAAATAAACATAGTCAATTAAGTTTAAAATTAATAATTTCATGAGAGATCTCGAAACACCAAAAATTGCTTTGGTTACTTCTATGAGCTTCGTTGATTTCTGTAAACAATTTTCTACAAATTAAAGTAAAACCAATCTATTATTATGTAAATTGTTTATAAAACGTTAAAAACTGTCAAAATATATTACTTAAGCTAAGATTGCACTGTCCGTGGAAGATATACTGACATATATCGCTTTCATATAGTTAGTAGGAAAACTGTAATCCTCTAAAAAAAATTGGCCCTTGTAAAATGTTAAAGAAACCATATTTTTATCAAACCGCGAATTTCCGTTGACAAACTTGTATTGAATCGAATGACATTGCCAAACATGAGTGCATTTGTAGAATTTTTTTGCAATACTTGTCAACAATCAAAAAATAAAAAATATTAAGAAATTACATTGAGCAAGAAAATCGTTAAAATATTATACTTAATACCATTATTTAATAAATTATAACTAAAATTTTGGATAAAAACCATAAAATAAGATATAAAAAATAAATTTCATTTTTTTTTAATTTTCAGGTTTTTTAACCTACAGAATTGGAATAAAAAAATTAGTACATACAAAATTAATTTTACATTTTAATACTTTACGAAGGAATGATTGTATGACGTTGAAATAATTAAATTCCAACAAAATTCGTTTAAAAACCTCATACAAAAAATTATCAAGTTTTAGCAGCCAAATAATTTAGTCAAAAATCTTTAAATATTAATTTCAACTGCATTATCACAATTTATTAAACCCAAAAATTATTTAATACTGATATTAATATTATTTTAACTCCATATTCCATACTTGTATTATAAAAATGTTTTATCGACAAAAAAACTGCGACCCCTAAATACACTGTCAAACTATCAACTACATATTTGGTAATGATGTTACGAGTACTTAGATTAAAAAAATATAAAAAAAAACTACATTATTGCCTTTATGTTATAAACTTAAATATATCAGCGTACCAAAAAATCACAAAATGTTACCAGCCTATAATAGGGTTGCCACTAAAATAAAAAAAATCATTGTATGTGTATGGCATGAATAATCAAATGCAACTTCGTTTCTAAATTATCTAATAATTTTAAATTAAATGTTTATATCTGTTTTGCATATTTTCTGACAGAACCAATAGAAAGCAGAACTTCAGGATCAAATATCCTGGTTTGAATATGTGGGTTTCCACTGTAGTGATATTTATATTGACAGATATTGTCGTCTCATGTTTTTACTTACAGAATCATCATCATCTCCAGCTCACTATACGTCCTCGAGGGGCTCGGAGCCTTCCCTAAGTTAGGGTCGCACAGAATGTAAAGGGTCAAATACATAGATATCAAAAGTCACTGCAGTAAAACTCCACATTAACGTTATTATGCGATTGTGAATTTACGCGAAGTACAATTTTGTAACATAAAAACTGAAATATTTCTTAATTATCAATTCACATATCTTTGGCATACTCAAATACACTTACTGCATAAATCAATGTTAAAAAAATTATATTTATTTAAAAAAATATATCTTGTGCGTGTAAAATAAATCCATTCCATACTTGAATGTAAAAAATATTTATTGCTATTATAAAATTGTATGTTTCTTCTATAAAAAAACCTTACGAATATATCAAATATCCGAATGCTAGGATAAGTCCTTAAAATAATAACACTAAAGTCTAAGCTGAGATTTGGTTGAGTTTTATCGTTTAATATCGTATTTATCAAGTTCAGAATCTCGCAACACTTTTTCAAACTTTGCACCGCACCATATTTGCTCATAAAATTAATTCAATAATCTTTTGTAAAAATGAGGCGCGGTTCTTAAACCCATTTTAGTGAATCTTCAATAGTTTTGAAAAATTTTTGATACTTTCGTATGGTTTCTAAAACTAGGCATATTAATTATAGCTTATAAAATTACTACAATTTGGTATACCTAGATTAAAAATATATACCAAATGGTATTTGCTTTCATACCTCTGATATGGTGTTTGAAATTATATCTTGCCTTTTATTATGGATTTAATTCGATACGGACACTATCAGTTTCGTGTTTGTGTGTTCAGCAGTGTGACTCGCCGTTCTCGTGGTGTCCGGAGTCGAAGCTGCTGAGGTGTCCGAGCCCCTTGGGCGGGATGGGCGGCGGCGTCTCCTCCACGCGCAACGGCTCTGACATCATCGAGATTATCTCCTCATAACGTAACGTTTCCACTGTTAAATCCACATCTGGAAAGTGATGAATAACGTCGATAAAAATTCAGTAATTTAAAAGTTGCGTATATCAAAATGTCGTAATTAAACCTAATCTAACATTTATATGAGAATGTGTCTCTTTGTATGTATGAATTGTTAAGAAATCGATACCGTGCCGGAGTAGTGGTGCAACACTAGATCATTGACACACACATCCCGTCCTTATGACATCTATCAATCTCAATCAGAAGTATTAAAGATAAGCGCAGTGTTGCCAAATTGCCGTGTTCTGCCGCTTTCGGGCTAATCTATTACAAAATCTGCAATATAATTATTTTTTAATTATAATTGTTAGACTGTGAATATTATACCGATAATAGCTTTTGAATGAAAAAAAATAATAATTTGTTCGATATGTGTGCGTGTATATAATTATAGAGTGCGTATATACCATTGTTGAGCGCGCGGTGTTCATCCGCATTGGTGTACGCGTGCGCGTCGATGCTGACGCCCGAGTCGCGCTCGTCGCCCGCCTCGCTGCGCGCCGCACGCCGCGGCACCGCCGGCGCCTCGCCCCACGACCGCTTCTCACCTGCAACACACAATATTCAATAAATACATATTCATATAACTGAACATTACTCATCACGAACTGACTGTACGTCCTCACTGCGGAACACGGAGCTTACCCTTAGTGGTGATTAGGCCTCAGAGCCGTAAGAGCGTCGGGTAAATTACACGTGAAACTCGAAAAATCGAAAATCACATTGTACTGAATATTACTAATGTAGATGAATTGGCAAACATTTGGCTAAAGATAAAGAATATATTATTGAGGTAATAATGTTTGTAAAACAGCTGCTAGTTATGGGAATAATTCCAGACCTGACACTCTAGGCGGCAGAGGCGGCGCGTCCCCCGGCTCACTCCAAGACGCTCGGCTGTGCCGCCGCGTCTCTACTTCTTCGTCCATTGAATCCCTTAAAAAATAATAAAAACATATTAAATATCATAAAAACTAGCTGTTCGCGTGCGGGTGCATCCGCATGAAATTATAGACTGTCCTTTTGCAAAGGTAAAACTTCAAACACTTCAATAACAACGAAGATCTTTGCTATTGCTTAACAATCACCGTTGTTATGACAATCTTTGCTTCTTTGCCACTATTCGCATGTAGTTTTTGTTTCTTTCTTTCTTGCCCTTTTCACTCCCTAAACTAAATACATGTAGAGCTTTTTATAGAAAAAAAGAGTTATTTAAAAATATAATTGTAACTTCAACACTGAGACTCACCTCTCACCAGAATGGCGCGATACTCTAATACGTCGGAATGACATTGACAGCTGTCATAGAAACGGGACGTCTATGCCAATGATCTAGTGTTGCCATGTTCTCCAGCGCGGTACCGATTTTCTTCTTAACAGTTTTACATACCTATAGTTGTCTAGCGGGTGTCTGGTAGGGCTCCTGGGGTCGCCGGACTTGGGTCTGCAGGGCAGCGGCGGCGCGGAGTGCACCATGGAACTATCGCACTCGCGCCCCTCACGACCTTCGTGTGCTGGCAGACTGCTCGACATCACGCCGCTCTGATCGCACTCATCCAATGTATACTGGAATACACAATATTTTTACTATAACTGTCGTGATAGAAGCAATATAATAATATAATATAAGCCTTTATTCAGACAATAAATAACAATTCTAATAACATTTTAAATTATAACAATTATTCCTTGTGTGCCATTTTGACAAAGGCCTCCTCCATTTTGGACCAGAAGTTTCTATAGATAGAAGCAAAATAGGAGAAAATTAATGCAGAGGATTGGAAAAAGCACCATCGACAACAATGAACTAAGTTCTTCAGTTGAGAGAATAACTATTATTAAATTTAAAATAAAAATAAACGTTAGAACCAGTTCTTAGATAAGTTACTTTAAGATTAAATCAATCTTACAAAGTTACATAATTTTGTATGACATTGTTTTAACCATTTTTCTAAAATAAATAAATACAGACACAATTCAAATAATCTTCTAATTCTAATTCTAAATTCTAATTTCATCTCCATTACGTCCCAGTTGATTTGATTAAAAATGGAGATTGAATCCTATAAATACAGACATTTTTATTTCTTATAATTGACTCTATTGTACTTTTAACTAAAGTTTTGACAAAATTTTAGCATATTACATATATTACTGTGTATTATAAAATACTAATATAATACTTACAATAGGTTTATTGTAGAGATGTCCGTCCTCATAATAATTATCACTTTGTTGTATGCTTTGAGATCGTTTATCCAGCGCTGGTACTGGAGGCAGAGGAGTGCTGTAATATGCGTATTTATATAGATATATAATAAACTAGCTGTTACTCGCGACTTCGCTCGCGTTTGATTAAAATTATAGCTTGTGTTATTCACAGATAAATTACCTTTCTAATGGTGAAAGAATTTTTAAAATCGGCCGAATAGTTTTTGCGTGAATCAAATACATGCAAAAATACAAATCTTTCCTCTTTATAATATTAGTATAGATTAGAAATCTCAACATCAGGTTGACTTGTACAAAATATTGCACTAATAAATCTTTTTTTTATTTTCAAATTAAATTAATACAAAATACATGTACTTACTTGACTATACTTTCAGAGAGCTGTCGTCGAGCGCGCGCCAAGCCCGGACCGAGGTTCTGTCGTAACTGATTAAATCTTTCCACCAGTCGTCTGTAATCATAATTATAAAGGTTTAAAAACAATTTCCACTTAGTAACTTAACAGTAAACTTGTTAAACAACCAGAGCTATTATTCAGTCACTTTTCAACAATGCGAAGTTACTGCGTATTTCTAACGTTACAAATGTTTGCGCGGGAATTTGACCGAATTTTACCGCGAATTTGAAAAAAAATAAGTAGCCTGTCTTTTCCAAACTATGGTCTACATTTGTGACAAATTTCATCAACATCAATTAAGCCACTTTGAACATAACAAACATCCCATCCATACAAATTTTCGCATTATCTATACTAATATAATAAAGCGTAAACACACACTTCTTTGTTGCCTAAGATGTCAGCAATTACAGCATATTTTTTTAATAAAAGGCTCTACACTTACGTCAAGCTTTAGGCTATATGTTTTCACGACTTTAAACTTAGGGGGTAAATATTTTGGATAAAAACCCTAATGTGGGAAAGAGACCAAAAGTTGCTGCCAATATCAAGGAAGCAAAATTGTCATCGTTGTCATTTGTGCATTTGACATTTGCAATTGAGAATGTCACAAATGTAAATAATAAAATAAAGTTCTTATAATTTCACGCGGATGCAGCCGCACGCGAACAGCTACTACTTTTATAACTAGACAGTCTATAGCAGTAGTCTAATGCTGGGTTTCTGCGGTTTTTATTCATTTTATCATTACCTAGTGATTTAGTTTAGTTTCAATGGAGTAAAACTCAAGTTACGTAGTTCAGAAACGCATTTTATGAAGTTATCGAACCAATAACAAATGGTTAAGTGTAGGTGGGAAACCGGCCATCAATAGACTAAAGGGACCTATTCTATATAAACAATTTACTGCTTCTTCCTCAAAGTAATGGAGAATATCTTACCGATGCAATGGCTTAACTTCCTCAGGAGCCAGTCTCCCGTGCAGCGTGAGTCCAGCATCAACCACAGCTAACTGCGAAGCTATCAGACGGCGTAATTTAGCTGCAGCTGATAATTCCCTAGGAGATGCTGTCCTTGAGAACTCCGTTGTTAAAAATGCTTGTTCATATTTACTTATTCCTCCTTGAACATTCGCATCTATAGTTCCTTGTAACCTCATTGAGAATGGGTTTATATTTTGTGTAGGGTCAGCTGTGTATTGGGATATTAGACTGCGTAGTTCGCGTTCTGTCGCCTCCATTGTTTCGCATGCGTACTGAAAGTAAATATAAAAATGATATCGCCATTTTGATGGATTAACCAGTATGAAAACTACATCAAGTGGCCTTTGTTACTTCATACTTGATGTTAATTTTTACCTCAACTGGTGGTATTTCTTCGACAGATCTCGATATAACTTCCGACCAACGTAATATTCCCGGCAACGTGTTCTCTGTCACTAATGTTGTTCGTTCAATCCAAAGGCTCTGAAATTATAATTCAAAGAATTTTATAAAGTAAATATCATTAAATACGTCATTACTATTTGTCTAATATTTTTCCATTAGAGTAAAACATGTCTACATATAAAATTAAAGTACCTTTATACTATGAAATCACAAGAATTAATTTTTAATGCATAGGATACTAGAAATTATTGATAACTGCGTTATCTTAATTAAAAAACTGTTTAAAAGATACTGTTCTTCCATATAGGGTACAAGTTAGGAAGTGAGACACGAAGATAGGGGGAGAAGGGAAAAGACAGAGACGGACAGAGCAGTCACACGAAAAGAGAGAGAAGGTAATGGGCGGAAAAGGGAAAAGAGAGACAAATAGAGAGGGAGAGGGAGAGGGAGCGAGAGAGGGAGCGGGAGAGGG
>LD688955.1:2371981-2383529 GCA_003118335.3 Papilio memnon | reverse complement strand
CATTATTATTCAGATCTAAAATTATATACCTACTAGCTTTCGCCCGCGACTCCGTCCGCGTAAGATTAAAAACAAAAGTGAGTAGCCTATGTGTTCTTCCAGACTATCCTCTATATCGACACCAAATTTCATAGAAATCCGTTCAGCCGTTTAGGCTACAAACTCCATCCATCTAAACTTTCACATTTATAATATTAGTATCAAGTATGATTGCACTGTAAGTTTATTGTAAGTCTTGACGCCGTAGTCATATTTAAAGGCTAAGATGTTTTAATACTTTTTCTAATCGAAATCGTGTTTAAAAATATCACGTAACGCACAAAGAAATTATAAGACAGCACACAGTTAAGTAACAAGTTTTGTCACTGATTCGGTAATGTCATTTAAAAACCTGATTTTACATAATGACTTCGTAACTCTGTATTAATTTAAGAAATTATAGGAGTGTTAAAAATTAGCATAGCTGAAACATCGTATGATTAATAGATACGCAGAACCGATAATTTGAAACCTGTCTATTTCTTGAAATTTATTCCTTTATTTGTAAGGAACCGGGCAACAGGTAGATGGGCCACATGCCTAGCCAATGACAGAGCTCCGATCGCCTGCGTTGACCTCAGCCCAGACATTTAACTTAGCCTCTTTATGCCCGATATGAATTATTATTAATCAGTGCATATTGCGACATCCGACATAGATTGAACCGCCTCGTAATAACAAACATTAGCGAGATAAGAACATGCATAATCACAATCTCTATGATTACTCAACTAACTAACTTTAAACAGTAAAATAAAACAAATTCCTTAATCGGCCATGTTTATAATATTTTCAACTGAAAGTACTACACTAATAATTAAATCTATTTCAAATTATCATCAATATTAATGCCGGTCGTTCAGATATTAACACATAAGGCGACGCGGTTCAAATGCAGGAAGCAATTCTCACTCGTATAAACCGGTAATTATAGGCGCATTAAAAAAAATTGCCATACGAAATTTCAAAGCGCCGCTAACGGAGAAAAGTAGTCACGACAGACTCGAACTCGTTCGACGGATTCTCGGATCCGACTACTGTGCATTTGGAACGGTGGAAAGAGAGAGATGTCATATGGGTACCGCTTGCAGTAGGAGAGGGAAAGAGACAAGCGTAGCTGCGTACACGCCGAGCATCAGCGGCAGCGCGCAACGAGCGGGCGCGCGGCGACGCGCGAGTGCGCTTTCCAGTCCGCGCTCCCGACTCGCAGGCGACTGGCGTGCCCGTGCGACGCCGCCACCGGTTTCACTCCACTCATTATTATATCCATGACGTATCATTTAAACTATGACGTATAACTGAACGAGTACGCGCCACGAGCCCTCCGTTGTGTTGTGACGTTAGTAAGGACGAATAGTGCCCGTAGTTTTGGGGAAGCGACGAGGGAAAAGTAACTGTTGATTTTAAAGGTAAGTTAAGTTGTGTCATAAAGACTGGGCTGGACGAATCGGAAACACGTTTCGGCGACGCGAGGAATGCAGTTTGACGGCATGTGTATGGTATATGCAGGAACAAAAGCCTTGTGCACAGTCATCGTGGATCTCTTTTTACTCCGAGCGCTACCTCGTTAGGCCGCTACGTAAACTGAGATTCCATCCAGATGGTTCAAAAACTTTTTTATTGAACACAAGGTGTTAAGGTACCCCAAGAGCTCGCTACCTGTGGAATATTTTGTCACTACCTGTTTGTAATAAAAGACAAGGGTTATACCGAGAAACATTTAGGAATAAAAGACGAGGGCATCTCTAATAAATCTACAGAAATATTTCTATATTGTTGCGACATTAATTTAAAATTGAAACGAAGCAACGGCCGTATCGTAATGTCAGTGGTTAATGACCCTCGATAGTTTCGGTAAAAAACTTAGAATAGCTTGTGCTGTTTAAGTTGCCAATCATTACTTTTTATTTGTGGCTCAACATTATTTTTCAGATCCGCAATAATAAAAACTTAATGGTTACAACAGTGACAGTCTTTTTGTGGAAACTAGGCAATTGGAAGTTGAGATTCTTTTAATTTCAATTCTATGGAGATTGACGGTGTGTAGTTTTTGTGGTTTTACGCCGTACAAACTATTCATACGTTGAGCTCGAATGCAGTTCTTAGTATCATTAGCATAATTTCCATGTAACTTTATTGTTCATAATTATATTAATGGAAATAAAAGCAAAAATCACTTTATTTATCAGATGATATGTAGTTAGCGGCTACGGGTACGTCGTTTCAGATTAGTGGTCTGAAATAGGAAAATACTTTCCAACTTATTTCGGTCTAATAATTTCTGATATTTTCCGCCAAAAAAGTGAAACGTTCACAATAAAGCAGAAGGAAAAAGCCTGTATTTACATATTTACTAATATTATAAAGAGGAAAACTATGTTCGTTTGATTGAATGAATAGGCTCAAAAACTACTGGCCCGATTTTAAAAATTCTTTCACCGTTAGAAAGGTAAATCTGTGAGTAACATAGGCTATATTTTTTTCGTTTCTTTATAATTATTTTTAAATTTCACGCGGACGGAGTCGCGGGCAAATGCTAGTAATCCATAAAATGAAATTTAGTTTCTGAAATGTGGATTTGACCAAGTCCGGTTTAACCTGGGTTCGAAAAACATCTACCACGTGCCATATTTGTCCACCTTGCTTGTCTTTTTTCCTACATGTGAGAACGCATCAATGAAGTTCGATGGACCATTTGAACATCTTGTACAATGGCATATGATGTTACATAACACAGTACGTCACATATAACATGTGAGAAGAAGAGTTTCCCACAGTAGTGTGCGGGAATTAATTTCATTGTACTCCGGTGGCATCCTTAACAGGTCACACTTGTTGGATTCCAGTCACGCGGCGCGCGCGCAACCTGCATCAATCATCCCGGATTCTATATATTTAGAAACGTTCTATTTATAAATACAATCCTTATTTATAACCATTATGTGTTAATCTATACAAGTTAACTAAGATTCTAAAAACATCTCAGTAATATTATGAATCACATAACTCCAGAGGGACTAAACAGATTTGGGTGAAAATAGGACTAAAGACTAAAGTCTGTAATAGCGTTGAGGATCCTGTTTATAATTCGACATGAACGAAGTTTGGGGCAACCGCTACTTTTAATACAGACGTGTACAGGAATTGCCGGTTCTTTGTTCCTACGATACAATCTCGTTTGAAAGCCGACGAAACGGCTATTGATATGCACCTCGCGTCATAACAATTAGTACGGACAAGTTTTACACTACGCGACTCGCGTACCAATCTTCGCAAATGTCGGTAACTTTGACCTTTAAGATAACCGACTGAACGGAATAAATGTTTACAAGTATTGATAACAGCGATAATATCCGTCAGACTAAAGAGAGTAGACAAAGACCGCAAATTAACTTAAGCATGATTAATTAAAAATTATGTTATTTTTTTCGTGTTTGAAAAACACTGTATTAAATTGCATCAATCTTGAAATAATCTGTACCTGGATTGCGAGGATAATTTACTTAATTATCATGAATCAAGAAATAACGGAGTATTAACCGAAAATAAAAATAACACGAATATGAATTAACAATACTGTACGCAAGTTCGCCGACTTTGAGAAAAAATAATGATTTATATATTTTAAATCCCAAGGTTCATCTCTGTATAGCTTAAGTTTTTCTAATTGTTTAAGAAAAAAAAACAGAATATTATAAGTCATTCAGATTGAATACAGAATTAAAAACTTGAAGTTGTACATGAAACTTGGATTATCTGAAACGTGAGTACAGTACAAGGGTAACCGCAACATAGATATGAGCCGTTTCCGTATTACTTGATATTGTTCCGATGACACACAGTGATGCCACAGACAACCTAAAGAATAATTAAACAATCCATAGTGTAGATTTCTTATATCAAATATTCCTTAGGAACCAATTGACAATACGGTAAGGACCATATTCTTTTGTCGGATAATCCCGTAATAAAATTAGTTTATTCATGTAATAATTCTCTTCCAAGAATCCAGTTAGGAAACTCATTAGTAATTCAGGGAATACAAAACAGTCACTCTAATAGTATTTATAACACCTGCTATTATCTAATGCGTTCGTCACTTTAACCACCGGTCTAAAATCCGAAAATGCTATTTTGTTTTGATTTTAGTCTATAACAAAATAATTATACAAGTCCTCACGCGTTCATTTATTTCATTTTTATTACCGGTGTCTCTTCCTCGATTTCCGCTGTTATCAAATTTGAAACAGATCGAGTTGTGAGATCGAATACGAGAAGTTGTTGTTCGTTTGTCGTCGTCACGTACAATTACGACAGACAATTCACCATTCACTTGCATCCGACCGCAGATTACCTAACAAATGCAGCGCGGATCGATGTCGCGTCATTAGATACGCTTTTACACGCCCATATCGATATTTGAGCTCGTCTTTAGTAAGAAATTTGACACAAAAAGGGTTGGGTTAAAATATTTGAATTTCATACACCATGGATATCATTTTATTTATATCATATGCAAAAGTGTATTTGAATTAATGTCTTCGTCTTTGTTTTTAATAAATTCACAATGGTTTGTTTTTACTCAGTAAAAACTGCACCAATCAATGCTAGATACTAGATAGACGTATTCGTGGGCTTTTATTTGCCCACCTTATATGCGACTGCACTTCCTATTGTGTGCAGTCGAATGCATAAACGCGGGATTCCTTTCCCACGGACTAGTCGCACTATGTTAGCCCGCCAGTCCGCCAGTCCGCCCGTTGGTACAGAGCACTGACGCGATCGTCTCCCGCAATTAGTGTTCATTCAGGGAGCCGTCGCGTGCCGTCCGCCTCAATAAGCGATGCGCACAACCTCGGCTCGCCACATTCTTTGTTCAATTTAAATTATAATGCCTCATTAAACATGCTAAAGATTGCATAATTTGTAAGCAAGACAATAATTAAGCACTATAAGATTAATACTATCAAGTCAACGTATCTGGTTTCAAAAGACGATACAAAGAACTACATGACGTATGCGTCTGCGACTGTCATAAAAAAAGAATGTTCCTTCGTGCCCTTTGCTCACGCCCGCGATATTATCACTGAGCAAACAGCGCACAAATCAAACACTCGTTAAAGGAATACTTTAACGATATGAGATGTTCGTTCGTAACGACAGCGTCATAAGACACAATTATGATAATTCCGGGTAGTTAACATGTTATATTAGGAGACAAATGTTTGTGCGGGCGTGCAGAGAAATCCAACCGCCAACCGTCGTAAGTTCGCCAAATCGTACAAGATTGTCGCTACGCAAACTTCAAAACTGGTTTCCGCGTAAAATTGCCGTCGGCTCGCTGCAGGAGCAGCAGGCCGGGGCGCACGGAGCGAGGGGAGGTTAGAGCGCAGACCGAGCATGGGCCGAGCGCCGGTCGACGACCCGCCGCGGCCCTGCGCCCGCGCACCATTCGCCTTCGTCGCGGTCGACCTCATCCTACCGCGATTATGAGATTATGATAAAAGCTTTTCATGTGTACTTAGTTATCCTAAGATTTACGTGCCAAGACATATAAACGTCTTAGTTAACATTTGTAAACAACATTACAAATTAGTAATTATACTAGAAGTGCGGTAGAAACAGATAGACAAAAATGATATTAATTTATTGCTAGCATGTGACCTAAATAGCAGCATGGACACTGCGTAGGAACGGGATCAAGAAGTCGCGAAGGTCAAATCCATTTGTGATGAATTACCCACTGGGATCGTATTCATTCAATTCTACATGCATATTTCATAACTACAGTTGACGGTATATTCTCAGTAAGTCACAAATGCATTAAATAAAAATAGACATAACGATGTGTCTATCCCGACGCGTGTGACCGCTTGAACTGTGAAGTCGAATATTGGTTCATAAAAAACGCGGACCCGAGATTCTAATGCGGAGCGTGGGCGAGAAGTAGCTACATCGTTAAATTATATGAGAGGTCATCGATTGAGATGCCGCGTCTTCGGTACTGTCACTTGTAATGCTTCATGTTCGTAGGTATGTGATTTAACGTTTGAAACTTTTAAGTCCCGAAACCGGACCTTTATCGGAGCGACGAAAGCAAATATAGATATAAATTCGGGACACTGTATAAATAGTGAGAACGTACAGATTACAAGAACGTAATAAAATGTACCGTTTGAGTTTCGATTTAGTATGTGCGCCGTATGGCAATTGTCGGCACGTTGGACATGTCAATGTGACGGTTTTATAAATAGACCCCTAACCCTAACCATTGTCTGTTGGTTGAATCCAAACATAAGCATGTAAATGAAATAGGTTCGTATATTTCAGACAAGAGGAAGAAATAATCCAAGATGGCGCTGTTTGGAATGGCGTCGGCGGTGGCGGGCTTCGTCAAAGTCCGCTACCTGATCGACAAGGCTGTCATCGACAACATGGTGTTCAGAATGCACTACCGCATCACGTCCGCCATCCTGTTCCTGTGCTGCCTTCTTGTTACAGCCAACAATCTTATCGGTAAGTTACTTGATAATACAATGACTTAATTCTTTGTCTTTAGGAAATATAACAAGTAAAGAAAACAACACACTTTACAAGATATCATTTAACTTCTGAAATATTAACAAAAATTACCGAAAGCGTTCATTATCGTAAAGTGAAAGTTAATCAATCAAGACGTTATAATTAAGATCAACAATCCCACCATTTCTATAGTAACCGTGAAATCCAATGACCTAGAAACCGGAGACCAAATAACCCATAAATCTTGGAAATAACAGTTCGTCTAGCCGGACTGTGTGATTTTGTAACAACAGTAAATACAGATGAGTCACTTTCAGTTCATTATTCGGAACGGTCAGTATGTAACAGTTACCCAAATCCAGACATCATGTCAAATGAGTAGTACAAACAGAACAACGTGGTAGCATACGTGATAAGGTTAAGACCGACCGTGTATGGGACATTGAACTTGTTGCAAGGTACTCTTCCCAACAAAGTAAAAGGTATATTGCTA
Source organism: Papilio memnon (assembly GCA_003118335.3). Classification (NCBI taxonomy): domain Eukaryota; kingdom Metazoa; phylum Arthropoda; class Insecta; order Lepidoptera; family Papilionidae; genus Papilio; species Papilio memnon. The sequence continues at coordinate 2,376,475 of LD688955.1, read as the reverse complement.
CATGCATTCACTCACGCCTTCATTTCTATTCTCGTTGTACTGCGTATTCAATGCCTTTTCGGTTGGATGCATAATATAGGTAGAGGAACTGTATTGCTGAGTCTAGAAACAAACCTATTTCAACATAGATTAAATCTCAACACTCCTAATCAAGGGCGAATTTAATTCTTTTAAACTACATCTGATGCTCGCGATTAGTAAAAGCTAGTAGGTTAGTTTATTATGTTCATCTTTTCTCTTTAGATTTATTAAATAAAGCATTCAAAACCGCGAGAAACAACTCATCTGCACTTGTAATGCGCAAAATGTAGATAATCTTGTAAGTGTCAGTAGCCAACGGCCTGGAGGAATTTGAACTTTAGCCTATTTAATTATGACATGAATATGTGAATAAAAATTGACTAACATACAATAAAGTGCCTTATTCCGCTATCAAAGTAGTGCAGACAGCGAATGAAATAACAACGTCCATTATATTCATAATAGCAATCATCCTGAACCGGTTTCTTTATATATGCGTGCGCATACGATCGAATGGTGCAGAATGTTATGTCTGGATTCAAATTATTAAAGATATAACGACTTTTACGATAAGTGGACAAAATTAAATGAACTGTAACCATTCATCTCCAATCTTACTTAAGGACCTTTTACACATGTAACTTAAAAAAAAACAGAAGCAGACAGGCTATTGTTTTTGTCAAGAATCCGACACGTGCTTCCCACATTTTGTATGTTAATGATTGTACTATCAGTGCTTCATTAATACATCATTTAATAAAGAATTTGATGGACTTGTGCCTTAAAGTAGGATATCTGTGTCAATGTGATAGCTGAATTTATACATTTTCTATTACTACGCAGTTTTCAAACGGTGTCCTAAATTCAAGGGTAAAAATCTTTATGTATAAAAGAAAGTCGTGTTAGTTACACTATTTATAACTCAAGAACGGCTTTACCGATATGGCTGAAAATTGATGAGGAGATAGCTTATAGCCAGGAGACCGACACAGGATACTATTTATTCCGTTCGACAGCGATGGATGGATGGATGTTTGTTAGAGTGTGTAGCCTAAAGGGGTAAACGGATTACGATGAAATTTGGTATAGACGTGGAGGATAGTCTGGAAGAACACATAGGCTAATCAATTTTGTTTTTTTTTTTAATTCCATGCGGACGGAGTCGCGGGCGAAATCAAGTTTTTACTAATGAAGTGAGTGAATTGATTACAAAACAGGACAAGTCCCGTCTTTCTTTACCGCAAATCTATATGAACTTGATACTATTAAATTCCACTTAAAGCGTGATGAGTGGACAGTTAGTCAATTGTTATTCATAATATTGTCGCTTATGATCAATCTACACACAAGCCGCACGGTAATCAAACGGTCTCAGGTTTCAATTTCCAATATATGACTGGTTACGATTTAAACAAACAATTGCTTACTCAACACGTACAGTGGCCATATTTTAACACAAAGTCAATTAAGGTAACCATACTGACATAAATATGAGCATATTTTAACAATTAAAGATGTTACCAAAATGTGCCCAACGAGTAAAAAATGTGTTTTTAAAAATATAATACTAAAGTATTATATTTTCAATATAATACTAAAGGATTAAAAACCTTTTCAATTCCGACTAACAATGATGGAATAGACCCCCTAGTTGTAATACAAGTCCTTACAATTGCTCTCGTTTCCCCTACAAAGAATTATTATTATTGTCCGTAGGCATAAAACTGAAATGAGCATGTGCGTGGCAAAAGGCGTGTATTCAAGCTGTGCGTTTGCGCATTATTATTACCTGCAACAATTACCAGACCTAGATTGCATTAAATCACGTTCACTGTACCTAAATGTCATACATTAAACGACATTGTTATGAGCTAGTAACAAACATTCTTATCCACGTCCTAGATTTAGCAAAAGTAATAACTGATTTATAAGTTACCATAAAATATTGTAAAAATAACATTGAGCTGGTAATCATTTTAGGAAAACTGCATCAAGCGAAGGGATGAATCGCATGTAACAAGAAGGACGTTAGTTATGAATGTGGAGGGGTACATCGGTAGAGGTAGACCTAGAAAGAGATGGATGGATTGCGTGAATGGTGACATGATCAAGAAGGGAGTGATGACTGAGATGACGGATGACAGAGTTATTTGGAGGACGAAAACCCAGTGCACCGACCCTACGGGAGTAGGATAAGGAGGAGGAGATGATGATGATGCATCAAGCGTTACTGATCCGAATTTAAAAATGAAACAGACAGAGAATTTTAAGTTCTAGTGTATAACAATTTGTATAACTTCGTAGAAACAATCATATCTCATTGCACTCATAAGCATTGCTAGAAGATATCAAAAAGTAACGTAGTAATTCGTGACCCACTGTCCATTGCGAATGCCTAATCTGTCTCGTTTGCTTCAGGTGTTACTAATCAAAACAGCGATAACAGTTGTAATTAGATCCCACCTGTGAGAAAATTATAATAGACATCAACACACGTTCGAAATAGCAAAAAGGTTACATTGCATATTCAGAATGAAGCAATGAATTGTTTATCCCAATTATTTTGTTATACGTTAATGTAAATATTATTTCACATGTCAGTCATGCAGTTATAAAGCCTAACTATGCAGTAAAAATGACTATGTTTTTATTAATTCTGGTTTATTGAAGAGTAGGTTTGAAAAACATATATAAATTGTAAAACTGATAATCGTCGAAGTTAAAATTCCAGAAAGAAAAGCATTCCCCAAGTAAAGGATTAACCCAACATTAATTAATATTGATCGCAGACCTCTGCTCTCAGTATGTTCAGATAAAATGTTATACAATAAGAAAAACAAGTAGGTATTATTAAACTTATTTGAATGCACGTAACGCTAACTATAACAGTTACCATTGCATTCGAATCCATTGTTAAAAATATATAAAAATCCCAGGCGTACAATAATGAACTTCAGCGACCGCATGACGGGTTGTTTAGAATATATGTCTTTTAAATCGCTTGTCATACATTTATTCGTCTGGCTATTCTATTTTATTCTAGGCTCCTTACTAGGAATTCATATTAAGGTTACTTTAACATGCGTATTTAAATCGAATTTCTTCAGTTACCGGCTTTTGGACATTTTTGATTGTAAATCATCCTGGTATTTTGTTTCAATTTTTTTTTATTTTTCAAGTAGTACCAAGTTATATGTAGGCTTATTTTCGAATTATAATCTTGAAGTTTGCATTTCAATGTACCATAGAAAGTTGTTCGAAGTATAGCAATTTGGAATCAAAAGGTCCCCTGCACAAGCAAGGCTAAAGTTTGCAAAGAGCCCAAGTTTGCCGTGACCCAGTACTGAGCGCTGGCAAACCGTACCGATGCTAGTTATCGACGATCGTTAAACCTTATCACACGTGTCAACGATACACCAGCACACCTAACGACATAACGGTACAATTAACATAACGAGAATCAGCCCGCATGCGTTCTTACTCCAAGTTAATAAAAAAATACTGCATCGAACATGTTAGAACAAAATTGATTTTATATTGATCTACTAAAATACAATTCAGTTATTTCTTCTACTTTTAACTAGAATAAACACTAATAATGTTGAAATAAAACATGTTTCATTTGTAATAAAAATTCTGTCAATTTTACAAACACATCATTTATCCAAGCTCACAAGTTTCCTATCTGTACAAAGTATATTTACGTCATTCGAAGAAAAAACACTTGATTACTTTTACGTCTACATTTTTTCTTTATTCCGTCTTGCATAAAGACGTAGGCTGGAGACTAATTGATGATTAACGCACTAACTAATGCTCGTTAAACGTTAATTAGAATCATATGACCGTAAAAGATATGTGCTAGAAATTATTCTCATTGTTATCAATTATAATGAAAACTTTTTTGATAGGCTTTACATTAAATTATTCTACATAGTTCAGATTAGTGTATCATATAATGGCGGGAACACATGCCAGTAAAATGAAGTAGTAGCTGGTATACAGTTAGTGGCACTGGCATGTGTATTACAACCCTAAAACACAAAATTAAAAAACAATCCCCTCTCTGTCACTCGGGTAATAAATCTGGTTTCATAATTTCCAGATGTAACTCAAACATAATTCTTTCACCTTTAACCTCGTATGAATAGGACATTATACGATCTATAATTCTATAAACAGGAAGTATCGCTTCCTCTAATTATGTACTTAGATTGCAAATCGTATTATTGTGTTGTATCTCGTCGTATTTGCAACATCACTAAGCATTCAATAATGATTCAATGCCACACTGGGAGGGTAAACGTTTTAGCCAAAACGGTAATACGTGACTACAACCACCGTACGGTATTTCATCAGTCAACCTTAGTCATAAATAAAACCTATATTTGTAAGTTAAAGTGAATCGGTATTCAAAGAAACGCATTGTGATTACTAATAAGCAATAAGGAAAATATGATGCCTTAAAATTTA
>LD688955.1:2339651-2354874 GCA_003118335.3 Papilio memnon | reverse complement strand
CAAATGTAAACAATAAAATAAAGTTTTTATAATTTCACGCGGATGAAGCCGCATGGGAACAGCTAGTATGTAAATAAACGTAGTTCTTTTTATTACAATAAAATGGGTTAAAGAGGGCTCGCTATTCGTAAAAGTATATTGAAATTTGAACGATCAAATTTTGATGGCTGGCTGTAAAGTAATAACAAATATACTACGCTGGCCCCTGGCCTCGGTTAACTTGAGGCCACGGACTGGGCGTGGTTGGAATCTAAATAATCACAGCCCTCGACTGAAACGAGTTACTAAGTAACATTTGTAACGTCGACATCTTGACAAATCTAGCACTCGTACGAGGAACTTCTAGCCGCTAATATCTGGTTTAAGTTTAACTTATTTACTGTGTTTGAGGACATGTAATAATGGAGTTTGTATGTTTTGTTGACTCGGTTTGTTGGTTTGAATATAACTGACAATATTTGCGTAAAGCCAAAGACATTCGAATATAGTATTATATTTTAGAAATTAAATATCTTTGAGTACAACAGATAAAGTTTTGTATTTAGATAAGCTTTTTACTTTTTATTCAATGACTTTTTATTCAAATCTCCACTAATGAAACTTAACAATAGTCAGATTAGCTACTCTTTAGTGACTGCAATTTATATAATGCCATTGTCACAGTTCATATAAGCCTTAGCACTAATGTTAATGAGCAGTTCTAATTTAAATATTTTTCAATTCATTAAATAAAGGAACAATTGTTTATAAATAAAATATTTTAAAGAAATCTATACTTAATATTATAAAGAGGAAAGATTTGTATTTTTAAATGTATTGAAATAACTCGAAAACTACTGGGCCGATTTTAAAAGTTCTTTCACTGTTAGAAAGGTAATTTATTTGTGAGTAACATAGGGTACATTTTTTAATTTCACGCGGGCGAAGTCGCGAGCAACAGCTAGTGTATAATGAAAGTAGAGTTTTTTAGTATAAGTAATTTTTTATAATTGTTTAGGGTTACGTAGTTTTTGGTTATATCACTAACAATCAAATAAAGCCTTATTTGTAACATTACTATAGTTAAAACCTAATCGTTAAGAACAATTAAATAAGTCCATATTTGTTTTATTTCAGTTGGCAAAAATATTTTCTCTTATCTCTAGTTTATTTAAATAAATTAACTCTCGCCTACGTAATACATTAATGCATTAAAAGGCTTCAAGTACCGCCTACTTATGTCATAGCTATATGTGACGTCATCGCAATAAAAGCTCCTCTCAATACCACTTAAACGGAAATGTTGAAGTTTAATGCATGCGGATCAATAAACCTACATTTAAATATAATGTAATAGATAAGAAACAGTATTATAAAATAGTTTTTTTATTAGATCTAGACCAGGCATTATTAAATGTTTAAATAAAAATGATCTTAAATTACACCTTGCTCTACGTGCTTGCTACGAGGTTGCTACGGGGGCTATAAAATAGTACGAACAAACTGGCACGATACATGTATGTTTGTCATAAAATCTAATCCTATGTTATTAAGTAACATACAGGATGTTACATTTAGTAGTTCAATTTTAAGTTAGTATGAGCTCCCTAAGTATTATGTTAACTAGTTAATTACGGGTCTTTATTATAATTACCTCTAATTAAGGAATACGAAAGAAAGTTCTACATCAAAGTTTCTTGTCAAACAACAATCTGTACATTTTTTAATTTGAAAGTTTCTTTTTAAAACCAACTGATTTTTATAGTACGTTACTATAAAAATAGTTTGTTTTATTATAAAAAAGTGATTTTTGAACGTCACAAAACTTTTCACATTCAACTAATGGAGTTATAATTGCATCCGGCGTTGTTACAAAAAATAACCGATCCAGGAGTGAGATATCGACATCGATTTTACAATTCTATTGAATAATTTATTGTAACCTTTCGAATAGTAATATGAGTGATACAAAGATAGCATTAAAAAGGTAATGTTAAAATAAATATTTAAGCACCGATATACTACGAACACATGCTACGGCGTAGCACATGCTACGAATATAATTTATAGTACTTCAGTGTATTTGTAAGTTAAAAAGGATTAGGGTCAAGACTGTAGAACATATACTAATATAGCATAGATAAGAATATTATATAATCACGAGAGATTGTTACCTAATTTTTTCAGACAACACTTATTCTAATTCGTCCTGAAATAATGTCGTTTTTCCTTTGATTTACGATTTTCTTATAAAAATGTAAAATCAGGTTACAATCGACTTCAAAAGCACTTTCAAATGAGGAATCGCAGAAATTCTATCAACAACACCATTTGACGCTTCAGCGTGAAAAAATTCGTTTTATGCCGTTCTCTTTCTTATAGCTTCTACGATAAGGCCGATATTTGTTTGATTCGCTCAATAATGTTTTAACGTTCCAGTTTTAAGTTCCGTTCTACGTACACTCTAGAGCTCTGTAGACTTTGAGTTGGCACCAAATTTTTAGATCTCGACGCTTCTCATTAGAGGCAATTCCGAGACGTCGAAGGGGAGGGGAAGTCCTGTTAGAGAAAGGAACGAGCAAGTAACATTGTGCTAAAATGGAACGTTTTGTTCCTTTTCAAGATATATGACGCTATACGGCTTGACTTGCCAACATTAAGCTTCTCAAGTTTTAGTTGATTAATTCAAGTCTATCTAGCTTTAAAGATATATATTTCTGAATCAGATATCTCCTTTCAGAGTGTATACGATTATTAATCCAGAGAGTAAAAAGCATCTTCCCAATCAGAGCAAGTGGTACCTTTTACACTTACAAGGTACAGCGAATCTATACTAACATTATAAAGGGGACCAATTTGTATTTTTGTAAGTTTTGAAATAACTCAAAAACTACTGGGCCCATATCAAAAATTTCTTCTTTCACTTCTAAAAAGCTACGATATCAGTGAGAAATACGTGTATAGGCTATGATTTTTTTTTAATTTCATGCGGGCAAAGTCGCGAGCAACAGTTAGTAATTAATAAAATGACCGTTCGAACTTCCAATAATCGAGGTCCGACAGTTCTTAATTACGTTAGAGATCGTCTGATACATCCATTGTGGTCTTCCATTAATTGCCAGAATTAAATCACTTAGAAGTAAATCAACGATTTTCGTATCATTAAATCTATTGAAGCATGAGAGACCTTAAGTGGGCGTGGCTGTCTGGAGCCGACGCTTGTAGGCGGCCTAATGAGCCACCCACAGAAATGATCTAAAATAAACTCTATTTGCTTCGCCGTAAAGACGAATTCACGTAATGATGTGCGACGTCAAAGGATTTTCCGGTAGAATGTTGGAGATTGGCGAAAACGTAATACTCAAAGCTGTGCTTAAAAGTAGATACATATTCAGGTTTTTTACGTTTTCATGTTACGTTTTATCGTGTGGTACAATGAACAATTTATTTAAACAAACACTACTGTTTATTCCTTTTGATATATAAGTAAACAAACTTTATAAGTTATTTCCGTACGCGGAATAAAAATAAACGCTAAGGATATTGTTTATAAAAATATTGTCTTTTCAAATATTTCTACAATCATCATTAACCTGCCCTATTCGTTACGGGAGTCCTCAAAATCACAACTTGTATAAACAATTCTCTTGATTCGATCGACTTTGGGTTTTCTTCATTTTTGTATATCCCACTTTAACCCTTAAATGCATGGTTTTTTATTGCGCCCTGGAAAATATTTAGGTACATATAACATAAAAAAATGAAAAAAATCTGGTATAAAAAAATAGGTATTTATAATAAAAAATATGAAAAAACATTGTACGTGTAACATCAATGTATTTATTATGGTCGTCAGCGCGTTCGGAAACACATACCACACGACTTCAATAAAATAACGTTAAACGTGGTATGTATACATTTGGCAGCAAGATGCATTTAAGGGTTAAATTACTCGAAAATTAAAAAAATCCCATCGTATCGTAACTATTTTAGTGAGAATTACATTTATTACAAAATACATTGAGCAGTGGCCTAAATAAAAATGTAGTCGAGATCGGACAATGGTAGGCCTACGCTTCAGTCTGGCGTAGAATCATTGAACTGACCCAGTTATTAATTCACTCCAGTAGTTTTAATAAAACGCCCATTTGTAGGCAATGTTAGTTGTTGGCTAATTGACCTAAATTTAATAAAATTTCAACCCCCAATTAAATGTACACCCGAGGATATTTTTCCTACACTGATCAATTGTCATTTTCACGCTAACAATGAAATTAGAATTAGAACTTATCATAAAAATGTTAATGTTAAATTATAGCCATTGACATTACTGTACAAGTGGGAAGCGAATTTAATTCTTTAACTTTAACGCTTGTTACACAGGTGATGTCAAACTTTTAAAAGATTTAAAAGCTTCATAAGAAGTTATAACATTTCGGGTCGTAGTCAGATGTGATGTACAAAGTTTTAAAGTGTGAGGACGTGACAAGTGAGCAAAGAGGTTTATGTGCTCTTTCGTTACGTATTAAGTTGAACAAGTATGTTTATTATTTTAAAATGTTATGTTTAATAATCTAACTTTTGGACTGTATTTTAATTTGATATACTATAATCGAAAGCAAACAGTGTTTCTATTCGAATTAAACGAAAAGAAAGCGAAACATAGTATTTTTATCTGTGTACACGATTCTAGCTATTGCAGATTGCGAGTGATACTGAAATGTAATAAGAAAATATTATGCACAATTCTATTTTTATAAATGCATTATGATAATTTGCAAAATATAAAACGAAATGTATCAAACGATATTTCTTTTATAATAAAATTTTCCAACATGTCTTGAAATAATTTTATCGTCAGCCTTTAAAAAGAATAAAATGTGCATGAAATAAGGTGTTGCTTTATTGCATAGAAAATGTACTTTCTATATTACCAATTGCACAATAATCTTTGCTAGAAAAGTCATATGTAGAGTAAACATCACTTTCTCTTTGTAGGCTAGGCTAAAGTCTAGATTCTGGCGCCGTTGTTAAAATTTAGATCTATGTATAATGTGTTAGAAAAAGATTTCGAAAAGGTAAGGCCATTTTTATATAATACTTGGTTAAAATACGTATTAAATTCAATAAATAAAAACAAAGAACGAGATATTTCATTAAAGCAATATTAAGGTTATAAGTTGTATAAGGCAGTGGAGTCCCGTACCACTCGGTGCCGGCTGAGTTAAAAGAAATATGAACGTTTTTATTTCTTACGAATGTTACGCTGCGTCTTAACATAATACGACATATTGTTTATGACTACTTAATTCAGATCGTGTAATTCGGTTACCATACGATATACGTGTATTAATGTGTAACCAGCTCTGAATCAGTTCAAAAGATCAGCTAACACAATGAACTGTTGAGCTGTCGTTCAACATCTAAATTGGAAGCTCACGGATCAACGAGATATAGGTATTATGGGAGCCGCGAGCCATGAAGTGCCCTGTGACTAATGTAAATAACACGTTCATGCAGGTACAAATTGAGCTGATCTGTGAGCCGGCTCACTGAGCTTCAACTTTTGTTTGTTAGACATCTTTTAGTTAAGCATGTGTTTTATCTCTTTGGCATTGATTGTATGGACATCATGGTTATATGTTTCATCATAGATATAAAGCTAGTTATATACTGTTTTCTAAAATATATATGAAACACTATCTAAGATTCCGACGAGGCCCCAAAAGTTTAAACAAACTCTACTTTGCAATTTTATACTTTATCAGAGTTTCTTAAGATGGGATTTTTAAAAACGTGAATGGAGTCATAGTATAATCATACAAGATTTTTAGACAATTTGGTGCTTGTAAGATTAATGCTTTTTCTGAATCCCTAATTCTTTCTTTTATTAGCAGACGACAGCGGTTCGACTGATCCTTTATGCAGAAACAATGAAACGGCTCGCTGACTCACTACGGCTTTGTTAACGTGTAAATACTGACTGGGATTTCCGGAATGAAGAATGTTAAAATGTGTAATAAATCCATTCCAGCGATTCTAAGCATAAAAAGCAAATGATATTATAGTTAACTTTAAAATTAAGCCAATTAGCGGTAGATTCAGGTAAAGTCAATTTTCAAACTAGAATTACGTAACAAAGTAGAAACTGGACTTTCTCTAGTTTTCCACCTCGCCAAATATCTCGATGAATTTAGAGCGGTTTATGTAACAGATAAAGTTATTGCTAAGTTATTTGTGAGCCTTGAAAAATGTGGATAGCTTCCAGTCCGTCATGTAACAATCCAAGGCTTTTTCGTCTAGACTGGCGCCACCGACTTAATTCTATTACATTGATGTCTATTGACAGCAGTGACATAAATTGGACAACCCTAACGTCTTATAATCGCCTTGAAAATTGACAACCCTATTAATTATAAGGACCTTTCATGTTACACCAATTAATGTCTGCTCAAATCGTCCACCAAAAGATCTCCTTTATAAAAACCTAGCTTTCGCCCGCAACTCTGTCCGCATGAAAATATAAAAATAAAAAACCAAAGTAAGTAACCTATGTGTTCTTCCCGAATATCCTTTACGTCTATGCCAAATTTAATCGAAATCCGTCTAACTGTTAAGTCTACAAACTCTAACAAACATCCATCCATAGATATAAACTTTCGCATTTATAATATTAGTATGAAGTATGATATAAAAGTTTTATTTTTAAATTAAATTTATAAAAACAATCGTTGTGATGTTGTGTCAAAATTATTTTTATCTTTCATTGTATTCTTATCAGTACAAAATTTAATTTCATTTTAATCTACAGTTTTTCATTAAAAAGTCTCATTAAAACTGACCTAAAAACCCGTTTAGAAATATATAATAATAATAATAATATGAAGATTGGATGAATGAAAATTTATATTCATAAAGGCCCGATTCAAGTAAGAAAACCCTAGAGTCTATCGTAAACATTTTATTTACTGCAGCTAATTGCAAATTGGATGGGTATGCAATTAATTTCCGAGCCGCTCGCAGTCGCAGGCGTGTCGCCGGCTGCGCTAACATTGTTATATCTAACTCAATAACTGAAATAATTGAGATGCATTACCCTACGATACGATTTTAATTAAACAATTCTATGATAATCTAACTTTAATTTATTATAAACTAGCTGTTCCCTTGCGGCTTCATCCGCGTGAAATTATAAAATTTTTATTTCATTGTTTACCTACATTTGTCAAATTATCAATTGCAAATGTCAAAATGACATGACATGATGACAAACCATTGCAACCTTGCTTCCTTGATTTTTGCAGCAACTTATGGTCTCTTTCCCACATTAGGGTTTTTATCCAAAATATTTACCCAAAAGTTTAATGGCGTGAAAATATATAGCATAAAGCGTGACGTAAGTGTAGAGCTTTTTGTTTAAAAAATAATTATTCAAAAACATGCTGTTATTGTTGATATCTTAGGCAACAAAGAAGTGTGTGTTTACGCTTTATTATATTAGTATAGATAATTGCCTTGATTTCATTACACTGCAGTCTGCAACTTTTCAATTAATAGTTATTGTTGATAGTAGTAGATGGGTAGCTGATAGAAAACGCTGTTACACAATGTCTTTATATGCGTTGCTTGTCTTATCTTAATATACATACTTCATAATATTTTCTTATATCTATGATGTCTTGAAATTTTTAACGTCCTTATCTACGAGTATACTAATATTATAAAGAGGAAAGATTTGTATTTTTGTATGTATTAGATTCACGTAAAAATTACTGGGTCGATTTAAAAAAAATAATGAAAAACATAGGCTATGTTTTTCATTATTTTTTTTTAATTTCACGCGGTCGATGTCGCGAGCAACAGCTAGTAATTATTAATCCTAATATTATAATATAAATAAAACAACAGAAATCGCACTTTAAAATGATATTACAAATAATTATTTTAACTACCGCACCCGGAGTCGCTATGATATGCGGTAAAGGTTCCCCTTAGTGAGCAACTAACGACTTCTGCGATTGTTAATAATGAATAGTTAAACACTGTCGATAGACTATATTAAAGTTGCATTAACGAGGCTAAAGTCAGTGGCGGTGACAAGTTGGGTCGCAGCTAATCTTCCTAGGTCCCAGCTCAAATGCCGCGTGTCTAGACACCCCCCACCCCGGTCTTGACGTGGCTTCACCCTCACCCCCTTTCTATGATTAAACATACATATTAAATGCCTCATTTACTTTGTATTGTGTTTCTGTGTGATTGTGTTCTTTACTTAATATTTGAATACGTCTTAAAAAAAGTTAGTAAACGTTACTAATTTAAAATTATAATAAAAATAATGGCGATTATATTTCTATGTACAAACACTTTACTCGTATGTTCGTTTATACTTTCGACCACGTAAGAATTGTTTAATTTTTGGCATAACGTAATCTATACTAATATTATAAAAAGGAAAGACGAATCTACTGGGCCGATTTTAAAAATTCTTTCATCGTCAGAAAGGTAATTTATCTGTGAGTAACATAGGGTATATTTTTTAATTTCACGGGGGCGAAGTTGCGAGCAACAGCAAGTACCATATTAAATAGAGAACGGATAAGTTAAGGGTTCATTTAGTTAACCTAAGCAAGATGTTCAAGTAAATTTGTACGATACCTACAAGTGATCTTATTACGCAAATAGGATAGAGAGATACTTGATAAACGAACCGCGCTAAATTACATTCCCCGCCATCTCTAAGAAGTCAAATTTCGTTTAACTTCGACTCATTTCTCGCTTTGGGTCCGTAGGAAAGTTTTATTGGGCGTTACAACTTTGACGTTTGGAAGGCAGACTTTTTGCTTACTCGGTGTTTTATTTTGTTGCTATGCGTTAAAAAGTATTTATTCCTAATATTATTATTCTAGTAGCTTCATGGATTCTTTATTATAGTAGTATAATGTAGGAATAAAATTTTAATGAAATAAGGTAGGATTTGAGAAGTTATTCCACTTAAAAGACATTATAACGAGCGTGTGTATAACATTTTAAATTAAAAATTGCATTCTGTACATGTTTAAAACCGCACGCGGTAAAAACACATAACGTTATATTTCAGAAGCTTTAATGGCGCAAGTTTAAAATATAATTTACGCTAACCCTTAACTTTTAAACTATAGTGCTATTAGTGATCAAACAATCATATAAACATACTAATAGAGTTCGGATAGTCATTCCAACTTACAATTAGTGAACTACATTGTGAGTTGTTTAATCGCTTTGAATAATGAGTGTAGCGCGTTGGGATAAGTTTTAAGCATTTCCAAGTATTTGTACCATTGCTCGCCAATTCCGTGCTCAAAACAATAAGTGGTTCGGTGCTCAGGCGTCCAATAACGCTAACGAAGATCATTATCATCCCTCCTACACACCACTGGCCCCTACTATGCACCCTTGAGTGCAGCGTCGAAGGTTGCCTCGGTGCAATGACATCGACTACCCGACCGAAACGTATGGGCGTGTTAGTATGTGAGGTTGGAAGAATCTCGGCGGGCTTTTCGATTTAGCCGCGTTATATCTGGGAGGTAGTATCAGCAACAGGTGTCGGCGCTGCGCGTTACGTAAGCCGGGCTGCGCGCGCACTCCATTGAGGCGGTAGTACGAGAGTATCGATCGGGTGTACGCCTCCCATCGATCTCGCGGCCCCGAGCGTCTTTTTAAGTGCTTCTTGGGCCATCTCTTGTTTTTTTAATCTGTGGAGGCCGTTAACGAGACTCGCGCTGATTTAACCGTTCAACGCAGAGAAGCTCAAAGAGTTCATACAGGGAATACGAGTTCACTCATATATCTATTATGACTCTGTGGTTTCTTCAAATACTGATTATTACTAAGACTGGTTACTTACAAAGGGTGAGTGTGGGGATGATTTTTGAGGCGTTATTGTACGACGACGTGGAACCACATGAAACAGACATAAAATCATACATACTCATTGACATAATTGTTATTTGGATGAAGATATTGGTTGAAAATTATTTGAAATAAAAACCATAAACACAGTATCAACTAGTTAATCATATCTGTGATATAGAGACTCCGGTGGGGTGACATCTTAATAACTGCAATGTAACATTTTAATGGGAAACTGTTGGTTAGCTCTAAGTTTAATTATTACCTCTGTCACCTCGGACGTAAGTCAGGGGATCCATTTACAACCATCCCGTACTATGTCCTTACTATGTAACGGGGCATATTACGGTAAAGTAATTTAAAACATAAGAATTTTCGATTGTATAAGCAAGTATTTAAGTAATTAAGTCAACATTTTTATTAATAGCAACACTATAAAACAATTTGTAGAAAATTAAAACATTGAAATCTCATTTATAAATATTACGGTGTAAATAATTATCGATCTAATTTATTACAACAAACTATCTTTGAAAAAGTTTTAATCGAAAACAAGTACAGTCAGCTGCATAAATAAGTATACATTTATAAAGCTTCGGTTATACGACTTCGGTTTCAAAAATATGCATGCATTTATCCGTCCGTATACTTTTGACCATAAGTAGATCCTATTGACGAATATGTGCATGCATATTTTTGAGACCGAAGATCTACTCAAATTTCGTAACTGTGTACATATTTACGCAGCTGACTGTACACTTTACTAGTTCACATGAAAATGTTGCTGAGTACAAAGAAAATGTACGATTCAATACGCGTAATAATGTTGCTCAAGGATATACGATTGCCAAATGTACATACAAAAAAATAATGAAATTTATTGTATACTGACGTATATGTTCCTTAATATTTCTAAGGGAAATAAGAACTCTATGTGTCTGTGATTACATATAGAATATGAGAGCTTTTATTTATCTAAAAAAATCTATTTAATTTCTATGTACATTTCGTATTTAAATGCTTAGCTTTATACGTTAAGTAAGCCATATAATCCATGGAGTTGCAAAGGTTTCTAATACTATCAGGCCGGCTATATTGTAACGGGTAGACTGCAGTGTAACATTGCAGTTAGACTATGAAGGAGCCGGTGAAATTAAATATAGCAGTTGAAATTTTGACAAAATGTAACGTTATGTAAATAGAAAAAAACTAGAATAGATTGTTTAATCGCGAAAAACCCAAAACTTTCAAACTGTTTGTCAGTATAGCAATCTTACTAATATTATAAATGCGAGAGTTTAGATAAACGAATCTTTGTATATAACGATAAACGGATGTATAGAAGATATCTTCTAAACAGCTCAACGCATCTTGATGGAATATGGCATATATGTAGAACATAATCTGGAAGAACACAGATTAAGGGCCTGTCGCACCACTGCCTGATAGAAGCTCAGATATTTAAAAATGACGCCACTGTCAGATAAGGTAACAAAATCCCATATTTTCATCACATATTTTACATGTTGGATTATTATCAGGTAATTTACAATTTGGTGGGATAGGCCCTAAGTATTATATTAAGTTCGCATGGATGAAGTCGCGAACAAAATGTAGTTTCGAATAAACTGAAATATTTACTTTCAACGATTTATGCAAAAATTGTTACAAATATTTTCCACCACATAATCCTGGCTACAGTCTAGACAAAATGAAGCTTACGTCAGCGCGACTGTATTTAATCTGTCCCGGGGCGGGCGCATCTGACATTTGGAAATTGAAATCTAATAGATTGTTTGAAATAAAGAAGGCCTCGGTTTCTATCTCGTACGTTATTGCTATTTGAACAGGATCGATCAGTGAGATTCCAGATGTACTTAAATAAGTTTTATATATTGCAATGAGATATTAAAAACATAGTCAAATGAAATAAATATGAGAATATATTAAAACAAAGGAATGTCTATGTGTGTGTATATTTTTACTCTGAATCTTCAAGATTATAGTCGAAATTACCTTCAATTTTGTATTGATTTGTTAACAATTAATTAATAAACTTAATGGACATATTACATACCATTACAGCGTATTACATTAGAGGAAGTCAATGGCTACTTGAAGCAAACTGAAAAACTTAACTGAAACGTAATTTTCTATCTCAACTTTTTAAAGTTTTCAAATTAAATTCTTAGTAGACCTTGCCAAGAATCGCAGACTGCAAGCCGGCGTTTTACGTGAGATATGTGCAATTAAAAATTAGCTACATCATAAAAAAATTGATGTTACATTCAAACATAAGTACAAATAAATGTTATTAAATGCTCTTAGCGATTTAGTCTCTAATTGTGTTTTATTTAAAGATTTTGTTATAGTTCTTGAGTCCAGCGAAATTTTAAGTTTTATGAAATCACTTATACTTCAAGATATTAATTATTTTGTTATAAATAGTATAAAAAGTTTATGCTATTTAATATTAAGTGAAATATCTCAGTAAACATTTTATTTGTTGCTTCGTATGTTTTTAATATCTTAAACAATAGTGTCATTTTCGTAGTTGTACAAAACCATTTATTGTATTCAACACAAAGCCACTGCGAGAAGGTTGTGCTTGTAATTCAAAGCCGACCTATTTTTTTAACGTTAATATTTTCTCAAATCTTTGCGTGATCAAATTTGTCTTATTTCATATTCTATTATAATCAAGTATTTATTATTAGAATACGGATCATTCAATGATGAAAATTAAATAAAAAATCGATTGTTTGTACTAGCTGTTGCCGCGACTCCGTCCGCGCGCGTCATTTAAAAAAAATAAGTAGAGTAATGTGTTCTTCCAGACTATGTTCTATATCTATACCAAATTTCAGCATGATTTATTAAGCTGTTCTGGAGATACATAGTAACACACATCCATACATCCATCTTTCCAGTTTTATTAGCAGGATTAGAGTTAGTATTAAAGAAAGACCAAACGTACCTACATATGCATTCAAGATATAATAGAGGATGTAAAAATGATACCTAAGAGTGGATAAACACAAAATTGTAGACCTATTCAAATTACACCAAGATCGAAAATAAAAAGCTCTAATTTTTATATATTCAGAGAGGTAAGTATGACGTTTTATCACAGATGATCCCAGAAAAATCATTGTCGTAGATGCGATACGATTTCATATTCACGGCACAAGTCCACTCACCTCTGCGGCATTCGGAGGCTTGCAGCTGCAGTACAGTGACCTCGTGCGTACGCGAAGGGGCGCGGGGGGAACTAGGTCAGGGCCCCCGCCCCCAGACCGACCCCCGCCGTCTCCGCACTCGATCGACCGCCAAATTTCCCACGCATTCGCATCGCACGGAAACAAAACTGTTCATTTGCCGAATTTCTGTACAGTCTAGACTGACGGGAGCACTAACTTAACAGGTCAACGCTACGTTCAATTGCTTGAGCTTTTTCAGGGTTATGTAAGTGGATACCTTTTCGTAGCTTTTAGTTGCCATACGTACCTCGATGAAACCTTGTAAAGTGAATAATAAATACTTAGCTAAGTAAATCCAAGGTAAAAGTAATTAAAACCTTCTTACTTTACCTTAAGCTTAATCTTTCTTGATTTAAATAAAAAAAGCTCTTTCCACGAATTCATGGAACCGATTGGAGTTCAGGAAAAGCTTCGGAAAGCGACAGAATGTCGAATTTCAGTGTGTACCAACATCTTCCATGCCGACTTTTATTAAAGTTAGAGTCTACTCACGTACTGACAAAAAAAGTAATACATCTAACATATTGACGGCATATCCAAAGATGTATTAAGTGAAATTAAAAACATTTTATAAGTATGGATTATCCCTTGTTGAAGACTCAACTCTTGTCTCATTTTAGAAAATAGCTGTTGCTCGCGACTTCACCCGCGTGAAATTGTTACTCACAGATAAATTACCTTTCTTGTATTAAAATAATTTTTGAAATCGGCCCAGTAGGTTTTAAGTGAAACGAATAATTACAAGAATCCAGAAATACTGGTATATAAATACTACGGGACTGTAGATCCATAGTTCGCTGGTTCATATCCGGCTCGAAGGACCACTAATCTCTGTTTAATAAATGGAAGCAGAGAATTATATTTTAGATATTTATTTCTAATAATAAAATTAAATACTATGAAAATGTGATACAATCACATTTTTAGTAAGACAAGATGGAACGTGTCGGAAGAAGTGAATTAACAAAAAAGTGTCATAATACAAAAATCTTAAATGACTACGATTGCACAGACAATAAAAATTACATGTTCAATATGTATAGAACACAAATCTTTCTTCTTTACATAATATTATAATGATAGTATAGGTAAAATAACTCCTGATGTAATTTTACAAATGAACATTCGACGGTTAAATCGATTACCGATTATTGCAAAATCTAGATTTACAAAAACTTCAAGTTTACAAGTATTTCTACATTGTTAGTGAATTATTTTTGAAGGATTGTATTCACAATTCAAATCTGATATACCAATATACGATTGTCCTACTTTTTAGTAAATGAATAAAAAACAAAAGCCTAACAATCTGCTTTGTTGCGCTGACGCTTTTTATGTTAACAGCAGTATCCTTTTATCTCAGTGATGTAGCTTTTTAAAACAGGCGCCCATTTTTATAACAAATGACTTCCTGTTTGAGTTACCGTGTTCCCTTTGATTTAAAATAAACTTTTACAGACCCATGTAATTATTATCTGCTACGCCTATGTTATTTTACGTTCTGAGTGGATTAATTGAGCCATTATTATTAATTAATCTTATGATTTTTAATTTTTACATGTTTCTTTGTTTTTTTTTAATAAAAGTGGAAACGCGACAGGGATTTCTTGTAGTCTATTTCTTATACCCTCGTCTTTTCTCCTTAAATTCTACTAAAAAGCGAAAGAATTGTCATGTGTCTTGTACGCCATTTCATAAAAAATTAAATATTATTCTTTGCCGAAGCTAAAGAGTATGTAGATAAACTCTTATACCGTATTTCTACATTTTAATAAATAATACAGTTTCATGATTTATTATTAGTCAAAGTGCGCGACATACATTGATTCCAGACCGGAAAATAGGATGCGGGAATTTGTCCCCGTCGATGGCTGTGCGGAACGGAAATAAGACGACGGAGTTTACGTTTGTCGAGTAATAACTCCTGAATGAAAAGGGTTGGCCGGCGGTATTGCGATTGCCTTTTTTCTTTATGTTAACGAAAGGACTGTAATACATTTCGCAAAGCAAATGAAATGTCACGGAAAGATTTAATCCAACTGTGACAAATGAAAGACGATATTTATGATTATACTCCGTAGTTATAAGAAGTTTCT
>LD688955.1:2310361-2339590 GCA_003118335.3 Papilio memnon | reverse complement strand
CCCCTATTCAATGTATGAGAGAAAGGGGGTGCCTTACATATCGTACATAAGGGCGCTAGTAGCTATAACTTGTAGGTACTCCGTTTGGTAGTTCATTAGTTCTAAATACCAAAAGATTGTTTTTTTTTTGTAATTTTATTCAGCTTTTGTATTTTAAAATGTTCTGTAATTTACTGTATACGAAGGTTGACATGCCAATTACTAAATACAATATAGAGCGAGTCGCATATCGATATTGTGGTGGAGATGCAATCTCCCGCTCACGCCCCCGACCTACTTTCAACAATAGAACGAATGAGCAGGTTAGATGCACAGCGTTTGTGACCCGGTGAATTGTATTTACAACTGACATGCAATACAACACGAACATTGAAATATCTATGACCATACGACATTTTATTTAACTTATAATAATAGTTAGTCTTAGATGAAGTCTGTATTTATTATTTTAATACTAGCTTTCGCCTGCGACTCCGTCCGCGTGGAATAAAAAAATAAAAGTGAGTAACCTATGTGTTCTTCCAGACTATCCCCTACATCTACGAGTATACCAAATTTAATCGAAATCCGTTCAGCCGTTTAGGCTACAAACTCTAAAAAACATCCATCCATCCATCCATTCATCCATCTAAACTTTCACATTTATAATAATATCTAGTATGATGTATAAAATTCATGTTTCTCTACTCATGTTGGTTTGTGTATTTTAAACGACTTTAAAAAAGAGGTGGATTGGTATTTTTTTCAATAACTTATTATGTATCTATATATCTTTTTATGTATAGTTTTTCTTTCAAGTAGGGTTAGCGACAGACGGTGGCTGGCCATTAAAACGAAGCGCAAACGTTTAGGTTTGTAAAACAGCGACGATAAAGCCACGATGATGTCATTTTTAACAATTACACGGTTTCAAGCATAATACTTTCTATAATAAAATCGCAAGTTTACCAATTGCATTCGTAATCTCCTCAAATGAATGATGAATCCGCTACGTGGAGATGTTAGTAAGTGCTTGGTTCTGTTTAGGAGAACGGGCGCGCGGCGCCGGACCTGACGGCGTCACCGGGCCGCGCGCCGCCCGGGCCGCCGCAGCCGGCGCGCGCTAACCACGCCCCGCCCTGCGTGCTGCAGCCGGACTTCCGAAAGGTACGTGTCTTATATAGTTAAACTGAGCATTTTCTTAGAAGGTATCTAAGTAAATATCCTATGTTTCAAATATACTCAAAGACTAACTAAGAGATTGGATCTAAATGTTAAGACTATCTAGAATATAATCTTGTATCGTATTTCAGGTATCGGGTGTGAGCAATGAAATATTCAGGCAGATTGAGATGGTCGAGAACGACCACGATGCCACCACGGCCGCGGCGCTCGAGGTAAATAACGTTTGTTACTGCTTCACGTCTAACATACCTTTTATATCTAAAAATTTATAACAGTATATTGATTTTAGGAGTATCTTTAATGCATAAAACTCAAAATAGTATCTTTTAATTAAAATTCACTCTTAACATCGTTGTTCAAAAGACCGTAAAGTGGGACTACTCTTGTTCATATGTTTTTATTTATTCTTATAATAGTTATCTATACTAATCTCTACTAATATTATAAAGACGAAAGATTTGTATCTTTGTATGTATTCGATTGACGTAAAAACTACTGGGTCGATTTTAACAATTCTTTCACCATTAGAAAGGTAATTTATCTGCGAGTAACATAGGCTATATTTTGTATGATTTTTTATTTTCACGAGGGCAAAGTCGCGAGCAACAGCTAGTCTATTTATATTGATGTATTGTAAATTGTATTTAACTGTAAAGTAAGTACACATTAAGCCTGAATAGTAAACGCTCTACAGTTCATAGTATCTATTTTCAAAAGAATTCTACTCTATGGATGGTACACTAACGAGCATAAAAAAGATACAAATTAAAAGTCACACTTGGGAACTAAGTATTGCTATTATTCAGTGAAATTGAAGAAAGAAGTGTAAGAATAATGAAGTGGATGATTTAATTGTTTATTTAATAGGCGGTGGAGCGTCGTGGCGAGATGATAGTGAGGATACTTGAATTGAGACAAGTTGGACGAAACAACATAGAAGCCGCCAAGAAATTCTTCTCCTTGCAGGTTTATTATTTACTATCATAATTATTACCAATCATATAAATGAAATCTCAAATTACATACTTCTATCAGTATACACAAAAACTTTAAGACCGGGCACACCTTTGAATAAACTATCCATTAACTATTGTCGATTGTTTCGCAGCCAAATCAACAGTTTAGTTGCACAACTAAAAGTCGAGTAATGTGCCCACCTCCATATAAGCTAAGAAGAATCAAAGCGCGACTAAACCGTTGTGCGATAGTTTAGAGAAAGGTGTGCGCGAGCTCTTAACATATTCTAATCCATAACCCAAGAAGAACACATATGCTTTCTTCATACAGAAGCACTGATATCATAAGAAGCTAAACTCAGTGTATTTTCTAAGTTATTGTTGGGTTAATTTGTAAAATTTTTATTGGTTTGTCCCAAGCAGTCGTCTCGGTCGTTTATCTAGGTTAAGGAAACTGCAAGATTACTTTTCTGTAATAAAACATGGTCGCGACGCTATCGTTTTAATATCATTCTTCATCTTGGCAACGAATTGAATGTTTTTAAATTAGATTTTTAACTTTTTTCTATTCTAAATGTAACAATCTTATTGGTGTATGACTTCTTAAGTTCCTATACAAAAACTTTTGATCAGTTTCGTTTACAACCATAAAAGAGAATAGCTTATAAATTAAAAAACGATGCCATTAACCCTAACAAATATTTTAACAATTGCAAATGTTATCTGAATGATATCAGATTTTCTGGTGACCTATATCTGAGCTCGTCGCAATTTGGGAGATAACAGTTCTCCCACAAATTACTAGAACAAAACAATAATTTAACAGATAATTTTGTTTCGAAACATGACAAAGATGTTTGTTTCGGCAATGGGAATCAATGACATAAGTCATCCATATCTTATTTAAAAAAATATATTTGTTTTTCAATGAGATGCTCAATTGTTTAACAAGTAAATTTAACACCACTAAAACATTAAAACAGGTAAACTTCATCGGTCTATTGACCCGAATATTCGACGTAACCCAGGAGAGATCGGCTAAAAGAGCGCGGTGCTTCAAACCCATTGTTCGGTACTGGCCTAGATCGCGCGGAATGTACGCAATCTAGCCCAGCATTGTTGGTATGCCAGCAGTTTGTTCCCGCGTCTAGCTATGCAACGCCGGGATCCTGCGGTCGATTGGACCGCATACGTTTACATATCCCGGCACTTTGCGGTTTGCAATTGCGCTCTTTTGTAACTGTTGTAGGGGAGACTTCTTTTATATTCTCGTATAGTTTTGTCACAAAAGGAGAAAAAGTGGAAGCTTTTGTATTGTTTTAATGTGAACCTTTTTTAATCAAGTGTGAAAAATCAATTTCTTAATCTTTTTGATACTTAACATTAAGTTGCCTTTCAATTTTACGTAAACCATTACGTTTTTTACCACTTTGTTGTATTTTTACATATCCCCGTTTTAGTTCTTTACCTTCAATTTTATCAAGTGTAGGTTAACTAACTAAAGTATTAATTATCATTATAAATGTTGATTCATTTTATTCATATTTTACAGGATACCCGACATATAGTCCAACTGGTGGAGATAGTGAAGCGTCCCGGTCAGACTCTAGGCTTGTACATCAGGGAAGGGGACGGCGGAGGAAGGACAGATGGAGTATTCATCTCCCGGATAGCACTCGAGTCAGCAGTCTACAACAGTGGCTGTTTGAAAGTTGGCGATGAGATCTTAGCCGTGAACTTGGTGGACGTCAGACGAATGTCTTTAGACGATGTGGTCATAATTATGTCGATACCAAGAAGATTGTTGTTATGTACAAGACAAAGAAAAGGTAAAAAAATATTTCGAACTGTTAAATACCACTGCCATTATAGAAAAAACCTTTACTGGAGATGGCAAATCGTGTTCGTTGTGATTTAAGATGTTCAAATAATGTGGAAATAATCAACACTTTCAGTTCCTTCTTTATTCTTCTAGTATTTCTCATATCTTATTCGTTTCTTCATTTAGTTCTTTTCTTTTCTCTCTGTATTATTTTCGTTATGAGTGTACACTAATACTGCAGGTAAATCAGGGCCGGGTTCACCATCGCTGCCGCGCGCCGAGCACAAGCCGCCGCCTGTTGTCGTGCTGAAGAGAGATTGCCGGGATGACGACGACCGTGACAGAGATCGCGTTGATGGCCTATATTCACAGTACGTTCTAAGAAAATAAATGCTAATCTTTTTGTTTCTAACTTTGTTTAAGTCGCGCTTTGATTCCCCATGAGCTTATATGGAGGAGCGCACACTATTTGATTTTTAGTTGGGCAACTAAACAGCTGTGCGATAGTTAAGTCAAAGGTGTGCGCCCGCTCTTAGAAATAACTTTAAAGCCAGTTTATCATATTGGTCATTTCCATGGATTGTAAAGCTTTCTTGTAGACCAATAAAGAAAATGATTTTAAACTAAAGATACTGATTTTGATAATCCAGACACGGCACCCTCCGTTCGACGGGTGGACCCGGCGGTGGTGTGCGCCCGGTTGGCGACGGCAGAGAGGAGAGGAATAGACTACAGCTCGGGACTCTATCACCCGATGCCACGCCGCTCGATCTGTATTACAACTCAAGGCCGCCATCTGATCATTCCACTTGGAGGTAATTAGATATTTCTGAAAGAAGCATTTAGTTCTTAACAAAATCTTGTTATTTCTACGGATACGAGCTTTTCTTTATAGTGTGAAGGGAACAGAGAGAGATATGAGAGTTTGTAATAAAGATTAATTGTTAATCAATTTTTATACAGTTACCGGCCGCCACCACCAGTCATAACAGAACAGCCAAAATCAACGGCGACACACTTCGTGCCGTACGAGCGGTCCTACCCCAACACGCTGGAGAGTCTAGCGGAAAAAGTGCACTCGTTCTACCCGCAGGATAGTGGAAGGTAAGAAAATAAAAATAATAGTTGTTTCAAGAGAAGACAAAGTCCAAAGTCAATATAAAAATCAGACTATTTAAATGTTAAATTTATTTGTAGGAGAAACAAAATTGTTGTGTATATGGATTTGCATTTCCCCAGCACTCGGTTCGGCGGGCGAGTCCCGCGCTCGGGTTCAGAACAGCAGCTGCCACGTGCCGAGACTCACGCCGACTTCGGCCGGCACTCACTACTCAGGTCCAGCTTAAAGGCTTCAGCTGCTACTGGAGGAGGTAAACGAAACCGCTTTCCTAATTAAATCCTATATTGGGCTTAGTAGCACTTAAAAGCCTTGAAATGTTAATCTTCTTATATCGTTGCAGCAGCAAGTTTATCAAGATACAACCACAGATATGGTGGCGTTGGAATGACCGGTCCACCTCTTCCAGGCAGTGGATTACCAGGAACTGGTTTATCTGGTTCCGGCCTCGGTGGATCAGGCTTACCTTCCGGTCTCTCAACGACTGGCCTCAGCGGTTTAACTGGTTCTAGTTTAGTGGGTTCCGGATTGTCGAGCACAGGACTCGGAGCTGGACTCACCGGAACCGGTTTAGGTTCAACTTTAGGCGGTGGATACGGTACAACCGGTTTGGGATTGCCTTCGTACAGCAGTAAATTCGGTACGACGCGTAGGAATCGAAGTTTGGATTATTCTTCGGATACGGAAGCCACAGCTCCTACAAGAACCCCATACTACTCGGGTCTTAGTGGCTACAGGAGTAGTACCTTGGGAAGAGACATTGGTTCGAAGTTCAACTCATTACCAAGAGATGTTAGGGGAACAGGCCAAAGGTGACTTTTTGTTTCATCGATTTCTGGTTCTTCATTCAAACTATCATTTAAATTTTGTTTAATCTCCATCAGATTGGGCTTATCGAGACGTGCGGGTAGCGTCCTTCAAGACGAACCCGAACCACTTTCATCGCGTTTAGATCTTCGTTCTTCCAGAGGTATTCCCGAAAGTTAATTAAAAACGTCTTTATATTTCCGCTATTTAATTTCACCATTTTTTGTCGAATCACAAAATGTTTTACGATGTGATATTTCTTTTTGCCAATTATGTACGTTGTGGAGGTAAGTGTGAACGTTTGTGAATGATTTTGCCTCATCGATGACAGGTCGTCTGCCTTCTTCGCCTTCAGTGTTCACATCCGATGAGTACCGTGCATGGCTGTCACGAGCGCCCTCAACTAGTGCACTTTACGAAACACTACGCCCTCGCCTTCCTACACACTATTCCGCTGAAAATATACACGACGCGCTCAAAAACGTAAGTATTGTTTTTTTATTAAATGCCTACTAATATATATTTAAATGGCTTTTCTGCTTAGTCACATATATAAAAAAATGTGCACATAAAACAATGTTTCTTCGAGTTATCTATCTACAGCATCAAAATCTGATGTCTTTTTAAATATACTTGTACAAGTTTTACTTTTTAATATCCTTTTTAGTAGCGGCTGTATTAATTTGCGCAAAGCGAAACAATAATGGTAATTATTATTTATCAAACACTTTTGCTTGCTTTACTTAATAATTATAATAAAATACTTATTTGCTTAAGTTACACTTTTCAAAATTTATTTAATGTAAATGTAAGTACTTATATCTAAATTAAAAACACGAATATGGTTAATTGTTTATTCCGGTTTTAAGTCCAAAATGTCTCATCTGTGATTTAACTCTTTTTCTGTGCTTCATGTTATTCAACGCGAGGATTAATGTAGATCTTTCTTCGGGACCTCTGGTTAAGTGCAATTAACTACTGTGTATACAGCAGTTAGACTCAAGTATGTTTATAACGTGACTCTCTTGTATACAGATGGAGAGCGGTAGCCGGTTCGGGTCGTCGTTAGGCTTGGCGCGGCGAATGGAGCGGCCGCGGCATTTGCCCGCACGCTCACTCTCCTCCCAACAGCTGGGGCCCAGCGGCTCGCCTTCAACACGCCGCGTGCGCCAACTGCTTGAGCTGGGGTCCCGTTTCAACTGTCCCAACCCCAGCCCCGTGCCCACACCCGGCTCCAGACATCACCGGGCTTCGGATTTTAATGTTAATGGTCCGTGGCAGTTTTTTTTAAATCCATTATTTCTACAAAATATTTTTCTTGATGTTAACAGAGTTAGTAAAGGAGGCTTTCAGTGTATAGGAATCGAATAAGTCCCCGATGAACTCAACTTTGTGTCTTATTCAAGTGTTTTCAATCGTAATTATATTCAAGTCATAGTTATAATAATAGTAGCAATAGTGAGAATACATTTCCAAAGGAATCGTCTTTTCTAGATTACGTTAAATACAAGCCCGAGAAACCTGGAGCGGGTGGGCTGTCTTCTTCAATGACGGGGCTTTCCCGCTTGTCGGGCGGGGGTTTGTCGGGCATGCTTTGGATACACTTGTCGGGGGGAAAAGAATTGCGGACGCACCCCACGGGACACTCGCCGGATACCCCGCCCTCGGGCCCACTGGCGCCGATACAACCTCCAGTCACCCCTAGAGACCTGTACTGCGTGCTGGAGTGTGACAGAGTCCATAAAGCTAGGACTGTGGTAAATAAAGTTTTTGATATTTTAGAGATGACAGTTTTCTTCCTCAGTTATATTAAAAGTATTAACTACTGTTCGAAGGTGCGCACGGGTGAGCTAAACTTCGAGTGGGACGAGTCGTTCGAGCTGGAGCTAGTGGACAACCGGCAGCTGGACGTTCTGGTTTACTCGTGGGACCCACAGCACCGCCACAAGCTGTGTTACCGCGGCTTCGCACTGCTGCCCGATGTCCTCACCGTCGCGCCGCCCTTGCATCAGGTCGCTATAAAGGTAAGGGCAAAGAGAGACAAATATGAGTAGACTTTATCTGTTCCATATGACAAAAAAAACATCTTTTGAAGAATGAATTATAAAGAATCTAAATGTTTGTGAATATGATACCACTATTACTGAAATGTACTTCCCAAATATAGTCAACATCCTTGAAGGTTAAGAATTATTGAGATTTGTATACCGTTGAGTTTAATCAAACACATGAATAAATGTGAAAAGTGAACGATATTATGCATAAATAATTTGATGACCAGTTGGAACCACGCGGCTTGTTGTACGTGAAACTGCGACACACGGAACCGAACGAACTGTTCCGGCGGCGGCCCGCGACCGCGCGTCTCGCCCCGCCGCCGCTCTTCGGCGCTGAACTGGAGTCGGTAGTCGCCCGGGAAGTGAGGCCCTCGCACGCTCCGCCCGTGCCTCTCATCGTGAGGCGCTGTGTCGAAGAGATCGAACGTCGTGGCCTTGATATCATAGGTACGTTATAGCTTATACTTTTATGATTAGAGTAACTATCGCTCCGAACTTCCTTCAAATCCAGTTTAGGGGACGGTTTAGATTGTGTCTGACTACACCTTATTCTTTCGTTGATTTTGATGGATCATCTCATCACCATGTAATTTAAAAATATTGAAATGAAACTATAATTTAGGAAAGCGAATTGATTCATTTTGTGGTAATTTATTCACAGGTCTATATAGATTGTGCGGTGCGGCAAGTAAAAAACGAATCTTGCGGGAAGCGTTCGAGCGCAACGCCAGAGGCGTAGAGCTGACTCCGGATTCTGTTCCTGATATCAACGTCATCACCGGTCTCCTCAAGGATTACCTCAGGGAGTTGCCGCAACCACTCTTCAGTCGGTGCTTGTACCAAATGACATTAGATGCTCTCGGTATATTATTCAGCCTCCTAATACAATATAACTAATTCAAACTGAAATATTACATAGCTTTTATCAGTTGCCTTGATTTTTACTTTGTTCCCTCGTGTTCTAGGGGTTTGTCTCCCAGACGACCGGGAAGGTAACGCTAGGCTGATGGCATCTATTGTGGAATGTCTGCCCCGAGCTGCGCGTGCTACGCTGGTCTTCCTGCTTGATCATTTAGGTATTAATGTAAAACTTATTCTGCGAAATGTAAAAAGTGTACGTAGAATAGAGTAAATATGACTTATTACAAGTTGTTAAAAATTGGAAAAATGATTTAATTAAGTATTAAGTAGCGTTTATTCCTACTGACTATATTTCAGTCGGTGGAGATGCGTAAGTAAAAGAAAAATATAAATACATTATGATTCTGGAACTGAATCCTATAATATGAAATTATTGTATTTTTAAAAAACATATGCCATAAAGTCAATTTATATGAAGCACGTGCAAAAATACAAAAAAAATTATGAGAAAAACCATCATACCTTAAATACAACCTTGGATGTTTGTAAGTTAACCGTGTGATTGATCTTCTTGTTTCTGCTTTAGCTCTGGTGGTGGCTGCACAGGATCGCAACAAGATGTCGCCACAGCACCTAGCCGTGGCACTCGCGCCGCCCCTCATGCTACACTCACAACCCCCCAACGAACTAGACTATAAAAGACCCATACACGTACTACAGTGTTTACTACAAATATGGCCCCCGCCTAAACGTTCAGGTAATGTCACCTCCAATGCCACAGAGCACCGAATGTAGACCCGCCGAGACCTGCAACGAACGCTCATAGCACGACTGGTAGACATCTGCTTCTACCGACCCTTACAACATTCAACATACACACAAAATAGTTTTGTAGTTAGCACTACCCTATATTACGCTAGTCTTAGATTCATTAGTAACATGTTTAATTTTCTTCATGAGTATGTAACTCATACACATTTAAGGGGTCATGAGAAGTAATAACTTCTCGTGTCCGTTCCATTGTATGTTTTTATGCTTCACCTAAACGTTCACCTTCTACTAATCGATGTTCATTCATTTTGTCTATAGCTAACTTATTAGGCGTAATTCTTTTTCTCCTTGTATGGTTTTCTAAATCACTATAAAGCTATGTAAGGAATGATCAATTTTGCATGTTGTTATTTATATTCAGAGTTAAATGTTATGTTTTTAATTACTATTTTCCGAACTGGGTTGTACAAATTATTAATTCAGTAATTCTATTGGCAACTAGTATCACTAGAAACATTTTGAACATTACCAATATACAAAATCTTTTCAAAAAGAGTCAACAATTTTCCAAATTCACTTGCATCTTACGCATAACGCTAAAATATTTTATGCTCGCACCTTTGTATCTCTGAAAAGACTCCTGATTTGAACATTGTGATAATACATTCCTGTCTAATTACAAGTTTACTTGAGAACTTCAGAGACATAAAGTTGCATCGTGTATGTACCAAATGTATTCAACAGACTAATGGCTAAGCGGTACCTTAACGCATGTATGTTTGTAGACAGTTCGGCGCGGCGAGCCAGCAACCGGGCCGCGTGGAAACAGAGTCAGTGCATCGCCAGCGGGCTCAGCCACCCTACCCCCAGGTCACTATTTTATACTAGTTAATATTACTGTACTAAACAAACTCTCTCTTTTCGTTAGAGGCTTGACATGATTTGATACTTGGTACATTTTATTTGTAGTTTAATTCATTATAGTCTGACTATAGTCATTGTCAACGTGTGCGCAGGCCGAGTTCTGCCCTCAGCCAGTCCATATCGGCCTCAAGTGGCAGCATCAGCAGCATCTCCGCCGCCAGCTCTCTTGGCTCGGCACGGAGCCGACCGATCGCCGCCCGCACATGTATGTACATTTTTTTGATTGTAAAACTAATCTTAAAAGTGATTATAACATTTTTTCCTTATTTATTATAGGTTCTCTCATCAGTCAGGGGCGGCCAATATCGTCCGCAGTCGCCGCTACGCGGCCCTCTGCCCGCTCCACCTCGCTCCCGGCAGGTGACAGTCTCATCTCCCGGTTCCCCCAGTAGCAGCTCTGGCAGCCACAGCCCGGCGGACACCATCAAACATGGCGGCTCTGTGTCGTCTATCCTGCGGCAGCCGGAGCGCGCCGCCTCCCCGAGAGCCTCGCCAAGAAACTCCCCTCGCGCCTCACCGCGTGACTCCCCGCGCACACCTCGCGAGACCACGCCGCGAGACCTAACGCCACGAGATTTGACGCCTCGGGATCTCACACCCCGAGAGATGACGCCACGGGACCTCACGCCCCGAGAGATGACGTCGCGGGAGACGACGCCGCGCGAGTCCCCGCGCTCAGCTATACCGGGCACCTCGGCCGGCCTGGCGGTGACGCTCAACTCGAGCGCTGCGAGCGGCGGCCTGAGCCCGCGCTACAGCTCTACCAACCCGTTCCTGCAGCAGTACGACGCGGAGGAGGAGGCCGAGGCGTGGCACGCGGCCGACATATTCTCCTCGCCCTCCACGCACACATAGTGCTCATAGCGAATTGAAATTTTCTAGTCAATTTTTTTATTGAATCGAAAGAGTGCTACGATTCTGCTGTATATTATGTTTTTATCGAGCGTGGTGCGCGTTCGTCTAATGTTTGTTATATATAGAGCGACTTATGATGTATAGTATTGTGAGAATGTTTACCTTCTGATGCGTGAGGCAGGAGCCTCGCCGCCGCCGGCGTCCCGCCCCGTAGCATCTGTAGCTATAGCGTTATCATATTGTATTGTACATTGTATATAATATACGTATATGTATGTGCGCTCCAGTTTCGTACCGGTCGGGTGGGGCGGCGACGGACGGTCCGACGCGCTACACACATCATCCCACATATCAGAGGCTTGCGTGCACATTCGACACTGAAAAATTTACAAGGTCAACTGTTGCAGATCATGCAGTTCGTTCCTAATATCCGCCAACGTATTATGACCAACAAAATGATTGACAGGTATCGTAAGGGAAGTCGTACGTAGTAGTGTCGATAGTGAACACAAGTCAGTAGGTCGAGTAGGGAGATCGTATCATAGATCAGACGTATGGACTGTCTTGAGACTGAGACCATATCAGAAGTAGCTCGTACAGCGTAGCGATGGACATCCGTCGTAGAACGAGCGATTGCGTGATCGGTTGGCGACGTCTGGCAGGTAAAGCTAAAGCAAAGCAGTTTTGATTGAAAGTTAAATATTCGAAATAATCCTTGTTCATTATTCAATTAATGTCTATAATTGTATAACGGTATATTAAACTAAAATAGATTTAGTGGAGCATTTTTACGAGTCGCTAATTCTATGAAGGAAGGGTGTAATTTCCTTTGAGGTCGCAATCTCAAGGTCTATTTGCTATTTTCGAATGTCGAACATTCGATTTGTTATTTTAGGACTATGCAACTTAACAATCTTTCTATGATCCTTCGATATTCCGAAATAGCATCTCAGTTCTTATGACGTGCGTCTGCTAGACATATAAGAGTGGTAGAAATTGACCAATGACAGCACTGATTCGACTGTCACTGCCATGATTGGTCCATTTTAAATAGAGAATGTAACGTACTAATGACACTTGTTTATATGTCTGCCGGAGGCTGTTTGGTTACAAACAACTTTTGAGCTACACTTCAAGGCGAAGTTTTGTTACTGTTTATTATAATAGCATTGCACAAATAACACGACTGATATGGGACACAATGTTTTTGATACTTTACTGTTTTACCTATTTCTCGTTTGTGATACTGATTACTTAAGGTAGGGTTATATGGAGTGCTTTGTATGAATGTTGACCGTATTTTTCATATCACATCAGTTTCAAGCACATGTAATGATTTAAGCTCACTAACATCTCGTCATCATATATCCAAAGCCTTCCATATAGTCCGGCATGAGTACTTGTTTTGACCTCGCCTAATGTAACTGAGTAACGTTCGTTCACGAATTCCTTCAGCCGATAGTAGACGGTCTGTTTTCGTTTCCAAATCGCGTCTTATGCACCATCGTTGTTTATCATGCTATTCATTAGTCTATATCTCAAAATAAATAACATTGTTAATTATTTAATCTATGATATAAATTTATAAAGTATTTAATAATAACATTTTGCAAGAGGAATATGTAGTTGTAGTATGTTAATGATGTATTTAGGTGTATTTCCTATGATGAATATGAAAGTCGAATATTGCTGAGCAGAATCTATAATAATAAATATTTAAACTTAAAAATATAATTATTTAAATAAATTGAAAACTCTGTACTGTCATTCCATCGTGCGTTTTAGGAAAAAAAAAACGTTTTTTTTTGTAATTTTGATGTGATTTTCTATGAAGACATTTGAATAGTCCTAACCTATTAATATTAATGTAATATGAATACATTAATTAAACTAAATATTTAAAGTGAAATTTAGTTGGAGAGGAATTAATTGTTTTTTTATTAACTAATGTAGATAAAATATGTTGTTAATAAATTGTTAATTTATCGGTTTGTAACATTAAAATAAAATAAAATAAAATGTGTTTCTCTTATTACGCACGACGGGATTTAATTAGAATTAATACTTTTGTATCAGGTTATAATAAATTGTTGAATATAAATCATCGTTGATCGCTTGTGACAAGGAATTCATGCACGTACATTAAAACATCTATAAAGCCGGCTACACACCTTCAGTTTTAAATGAACGGTCAGGCTACTTAAAACCGGAGTTGGCAACATTCCAACCGTTAGCCTGTAAAGTTCTGTATCTCTTACACACGTAAGTTTGAAATCTTCAATTAAAACTGAAGGTCTGTGACTTAAATCTGAAGGTTGACAATCAATGACAATATAATTTTAGCTATAAATTAAAAAAAAAATTGTAATGAATATTTAATCTTAAACGATAACGCCTACTAAAATTTGTATTACATAGTTCGTCGGTTTGTATCGTTGGGTATTGGTAGTTTAATTTAACATAACCGTCGGTTTCCACTGACGAAACAGTACCGAAACATATTGCTATCCCTTTTTCGACTGAAAGGGATAACCATATTTTTTGTAGACATTTCAGTGGGAATACACTACATCAAACTACATACAATTTTTCATTATAATATGATAAATATTTTAATGACTTTTAACTTTTTTTTAAAATTTCTTAGCTTTTTGTTCTGCCAGATTTATTCTTGATTATCTTAACCTTTCCTAATAAATTTGGTAATTTTTATAAAATAGAAAAAAATGTGGTTGCTTAGAAAAATATGTATTTACAGAGATGGGAAACTGGGTTGATTACCCCTGACTTAGTATGCAAGTGCAGCACAACAGGAGATATCATATTTTGTTTTTAAATGTTTAGTAGGTGAAAAGTTTACTATTTATTTTCACTTTAACACATAAAAAATATTTTTAAACTGTACTATTTATTTTTATTTAATTTACGTATTGAATGTAGTTAAATTTTCCATAGCCTCAAATTATCTTACAAAAGTTTTATTCATAAAATTTGCATGTCATGCCACGAAATAAAACGATCCTAATTTTTGTAAACTCATTGAAATTCAAACAGGGTTTGTGTGGAAATATATTGTATAATAAATATTGTTAAATCCAACAATACGAACCGATATTATAGTTCTAAGTGAGATGTCACATGGACGGCTAACAATTGCTACAGATTCAGGTAATTTGTCACAAATCTTTTAGAATTCAATTAACAATGTCCTGACAGCTTCACACGAGAGCAGCACTGCGAAGTAAAACATAATATTACGGAAAATGTACGCTGAAAGACATTACTTAGTAAATGTGCAAACAATAGCAGTTCTGCTGTGCTACCGTCGTGTGAAGCTAGCTTTATAAATACTGTTTTCATTATGAGTCTTACATTGTATTGTCGCCGCTCTTATGGCATCTCCTAGATATACGTGAGACTTGAAGTGTCGCTCGACAGTGCGTGACCGGTAGTGTAGTGACGACGGCGCACAGCTTGCGTTGGCTTTCCCGCGGCGGCGCCCTCAAACATCGCCCTACACTCTCCTATATATAGATAGATTTGTTACGTGTTGTGCAAATGAAAACCATAAATAAATTATAACTGTTGGTCTTAAAGATCCCAAAGTTTTATTAAATTCATCGAGTCTGTTTCTTCCAATTTGGTATAGAAAATTTGTAGAGTTTTACAAAAGTCTTTGAAACGCTGGCTCGTTTAAATGTTGCAATTATTAATTTTCTGTACAAACGATATTTCTTTGTACAAGGGTAGAGAATAGAATATAGTTTATTGTGAGATGTTTTGTATATAAATTCATTTAATTATTCTTGGTGTTCAATTAACGATTGTTGTATCGCGGAGTTGTTGTTGATAAAGTTTTAACTAGACAATGCTTCTATATTAATGTGAATCGAGATCGATATATGTGTTTATCTTAGTCGTGTGAGAAATTATTTTCATTGACTAGATACCGGAGATGAAATAGTTATAAACCCCAAAGCCCTTCAATGCGATTGGAGGCTCCACTGAGCATCAGATGTAGAGCAATAATGAAATATTTTCTAATTGTTATTCAGATGTTTGCATGTAAATAGTGTTTTGTTTGCGTTTCGTGTCCTGTATGTACGTGTACCTTAGGTGTTCATAGAGTAGGTGTGCAAGGGCCCGCCAGGGGGCGCCGCCGCCGTTCGTTTGCGTTGCGAGGCCCTCGGCCTCACAGATAATATCAGTATTTCGAAAATTTGGTAAAGTAGCGTTACTACGTGTATTAAACGTAATCAACGCCGCTCGTATATGTACCGGGCGGCTGGAACACAGACGAAAATAAATAATACGACGTTATACTTTGCTTTTTATTTCCTCCCATACATTACCATTTTTTTTCCAATACACCTCATGCAAGCTAAAACCCAAGGAATATATCCTAACGCTTTTCCAGGGCACTTCCATACTTTATAATTTATACAAGTAGGATTACAGCGTGCGCACACCTGAAACTAAACTATCGCACAATTGTTTAGTCGCGCTTTGATTCCTGTGAGCTTATATGAAGGTGAACACTACTCGCTTTTTACTTGTGCAAGTAAAACTTAAATGAGCTGCGAAACAATAAAGAATCGACAATCTCACAATAGTTTGCGATAGTTTAGTCGAAGGTGTGCGCCCGCTCTTGGATGGTAAAAAAGGTTATTAACCTTAAAACCTTCACGACGTGGAACTATTACCAATAGGACTCAGCTTTTAGGTCTCTGTAAGAAAAAAGGTCAGTTGCAAAACAAAGCCGTTATCTGTAAGTGGAACAAATATGCACGCATATATCTATGTTTATTGAATTGAAAATAATGCTAAAATCGTGCTAAATGGTAATCTGTAATCTCACCTTAGAATATCATATTTGACAATAGGAACAGTGTTCAGGAACTAGTTTCCTGCGCAGTAAATCGTAGGCTGGAAATATTGAAAATTGCTATCTGGATGAATCATACTAATATTATAAATACAAAAGTTTAGAAGGATGGATGGATGTTTGTTGGAGTTTGTAGCCCAAACGGCTGAACGGATTTCGATGAAATTTGGTACAGATGTAGAGGATAGTCTGGAAGAACATATAGGCTAGTCACTTTTGTTTTTTTTTAATTCCACGCGGACTCAGTCGACGCGAAAGCTAGTGGACAATAAAATAGACTTGTATAACAGTGCAGTGATGACAAGCAAAATCAGATAGCCTACAAAAGCTATAGAATAGAAAGCTGTATCGATTGTAGGCTAGTCTTAAACGCGCAGAAGCGGAAACCTGCTGATTGCGACGGTTTGTTATTCTAATGACTTGGATGACATGGCGATCTGTTTTGAATACCCGGAGGTATTGTTAAATACATTATAACATGAATTATGCATTAGCCTCTACAGTAGTAAGCTTTAATGCATATTAGAGAAAAAGAGAAGTGTAGCTCGTTCATTATTATTATTTAATGCATATCCTTTAATTGATACGGCTTTAAGGAGATGGTTTGAATATATCGCAAAATATCATCGATTTACAAGTAATTTTGGTGGTTTTATACTAAAACTTTAGTGACGTTGAAGTATTTCTATACTAATGTGTTTTTTTAAGTAAAAATTGAATACTCTATCAAAATATTAGTGACCATAAAACTAAATAATCGAAACCTTACACTGATTTTTATAATGATTGGAACAATGTTTTTAGTAATTTAGTAACTATTTTACTATGTCAAAAAATTATAACTAATAACCTAAATTTACGTTCAATCTTCATCAAATTCTCTGTATTTTTCTGAATATGTTATGGGCGTTATTAAAGTTTTTGTTGTTGAAACATACTTTGTCATTATGTCGTAAAGAATACGAGGTAAGCTCGGCTCTGGAATGGAAACGACGCGTCGTAAGGCTATGAGCAGGATTGGATATCGGATAACAATAGACGGCCTTACAATGCCTTTCCTTACTCACTCAAACCCATATCATATGGGGCTTTCTGACGAATTATTTTTAATAAAAATAACATTTTTACGTTATACATTTATAGAATACTAATTGTTGCCCGCGACTTTGTCCACGAAATATTAAGATAAAAAAGTAGCCTATACTATGCCCGTCTATGTAAGCTACCCTTTAGTGAAAGTCCGGTCGAAATCGGCCCATCCGTTTCGGAGATGTGAAACACGGCTTGTGAACAGACAGACAGACAGACAATTTTCTTTTAAATGCGATTTTCGTTATCAGAAACGCAAATGTATCATGTTCCCGAAACCTGGAATTTTTCTGTTATTATTACAAACCGACACTCCAATTTTATTACAATTTTATAGATTTATATCTATAACTATACATCTAATAAAATTGGAAATTACTATTCTTAGTAGATGGATTAAAACGTTTCCTGTAATATGATGATTATGTTAAAATACAATATTAATTAACTATAGACAATATAGATACTAGATAAGTTGTCAATAAAGGTAATCACGAAGGTTCAATATAAAATGTTTGTCGAATAATGATTGGACTATCCCATTTTATCATTAGATAAATTATGTTATCTTCAAGTATAAGTGTTAATACACGTTGAAACCATTTACAGAGTGATCAGACACCGCGTCATGTGTAAGATATAGGAAAAAAACTATAGAAATTTTAAATAAAAATGTCTTCATGTATTCAGTTTGAAGAAAAATATGAAAACATTTCTAGAAGCGGAAGAAAATTTTCCTTTATCAATGTTTAGATAGTTTAACGGAAAAACTGAAAAAGTGAAGTGGATTTTGAAAAAAAAAAAGAAACGATCAAGAGTGATGAAATGGAAAATATTAATATAAATTATGTTTTAGACAATAATTCTACTGTTTTAATGGATTTTATTTACATAACTCGTTCAGTTGGCATTGTTTTATTGGCATGTGCTTTAATATTATTAATTCTAACAGCCGGCATGTTTAAAGAATGGAGACAAAACTACAAAAATCAACTTTTGATACAATTTATGTTCTCCAGATTTCTATACGCTCTTCGTGGTTACGTCAGCAGCAGAATGCATCTTCTAGAAGTAACATTTAATATCGAATCTCTAACAATGATCTACACGGAACTTGCTCTTGTATTTTGGATGTTTGTTTTCAGTAAACATATGTACGATTGTTTTGTAAAAGTTTTTAAATGTAAAAATCCTAATTTGTATCTGGTAAGTTTATGTACTTGGTTATTACCAGGTGTAGTAACTTTAATATTTTATTTATCCTTCTGCATTAAAAATGAACAATATAATAGAAATGTTTTGATATGTCTTTTTGTTGTTAAATGGCCAGTTATATGTGTCGTTTTTATTTTTTTAATTATAATTTTGAGATCCATACTTAAGTTTAATTTGAGTAATAGTGGAAGTAATACAAGGATTATTGTTGTTATAAATTTGTTAATATTTAGTTTTTGTATACATCAAATGTTTGCAGATATTTATAGAATAGTTTATAAAATAGATAATGCAACTAAATATCTTGTTATGTCCTTTAATATATTGTCAATGTATCATTGTACTATTTCAATATTATTTTGGGTTTTCGGTAATTCAAAAACTAGAGAAATGTGGAAGTTTACTCAAAGTGGTACGATGCAACAGAGTCTTTTATAATTTTCATTTTCCATTAAACTATTGCACATTTATTGTTTTTTTATTGGTAATTAAGTGTAATTAAATATTAAATTAATAGGTAAAACCTTAGAGACTTTATGCTAATTTTCAAATAACTTTTACTTAAACCGCGCGGAATTGACAAAAAATCTTAGTATAGTAAGTTGTTTATGTGTTCTAGACTACGTTCTACATCTATTCTTAATTTGATCGAGGCCAGTTAAGCCATTTTTAAAATACGTACTCGTAGTATTAGTATAAGAAATATTCGTTCAACCAGTCTTAAGCTTTCATTTTCAAGTTATGTTGTTTTCAAAATATTGACATCTTAGTGCAGGCGCACACCTTCGACTAAACTACACTTTACACTTCACAACTGTTGTGCGATTGTCGATTGTTTCCTAGCCAATTCAACTGTTTAGTTGCACAACTAAAAATCGAGTTGTGTTCGCACCTCCATATAAGCTCATAGGAATCAAAGCGCGATTAAACAGTTGTGCGATAGTTAAGTCAAAGGTGTGCGCGCTCTTGTAGTTTACTAAACTAAAGTTTAACTAAACTAACTAAAATCAAGCTAAGAAATTAAATTTGCAGTGACATAGTTAAAGAACTAAGTTTGCACATAAATGGCTCACTGCTACTTCGATTTAATTAAATCTACTCGACAACATTACGATATCAAACTTTGACAATTTCTAATTCACTCTGCATGTTACCAACTCCTACGTACGGCTTACATTACATAGTAAAAGTACATTATACCAAAATACGTATAGTTAATGCAAAGTTCTGTAACTGGGAAAGCTCAGGACTGTCATATAGATATTTATCGTTATTGTATGAAAGCTTACTTTCAGAAACCATTCTTTCTGACGTCATCTAAGACAACAGGCCTAATTTTATTTTGTTATTAACTGTACAATATAAAAAAAAATCCTTGACGACAGCTTTCTATCTTCTCCTTCTGGAGGAGAGAAACACTGCCCCAAATCATCAGAATTTCAAATAGAACTAAACGATATATTATATAACTTTAAACTGTCGTGGTTTTTACAAATACAATGTTCGTAAGATACAGGTTTCTTACCACGATTGGGTTGTTTTAGCTCCCGACATTTCGGCACAGTTGCATGCGTCATGTTCACGGGCTGACTGAAGTGATGCGGTAGTGTGAAAAAAAAGTTACATGAAGCCATATCGGTCTACTTTTCTCCTGATACGGCGACCACTACTATTATTGTCCTTGTTTTCACTACACTTTTTTTTACTCTACCGCATCATTTTAGTCAGCTCGTGAACATGGCGCATGCAACTGTGCCGAGATATCGGGAGCTAAAACAACCCAATTGTGGTAAGAAAACCGTATCTCACGATCATTATAGAACTAAACTATTCTGATATCAACTTTATATTGTACTTCATAATAACGCTCCTCGTTTTTCCCTTCCTACATTTACTTTAGACCACATTGTATGAACTGCTCCAGTATACAATGTACTAAGATATGAGGCTTATACATAGCTAACAAAGCCTTCCACTAATCGCAGGGAACAATATGCGTCATCATCTAAGCTTAATTAATGCCCGTCGTAGCTTAACGCCCTGTCAAGTCCACGCAGGATATATTAGTTACATCTTTAGTTAATTTAACTTACTTCTTTAAATTATAAATGCAAAAGTTTAGATGGATGGATGTTTGTTAGAGTTATAGCCTAAACCGCTGAACGGATGTAGATGATTTTTTTATAATTCCACGCGGAAGGAGTAGCAGGCGAAAGCTAGTATTACATATAGTTTACTTAAACTACGAAAAATATTAAAAGGGCTTTAATTTTAATTGACATTAATTACTTTTTCCTTTAATTTTATTTCAAGCCATCAAAGAAGTATTTTACGAACCGATCACAAATTAACAAGCGTCCAAATTTTAATTGAATTCGAAGTTTTAATGTGGCATGTAAGATGCTGTTACATATTGAAATGTCGTTCCAGTATTCGGCCGCAAGCTTTGTTAAAGATAGTTTTCTTTGGTATTTTATCCCTACATCTTTCTTTCTTTAGACGCGGGGATTGTTCAATTGTTTGGAAACTCAACAAAGTGGAAGATATTATACGAACGAACAGATCGCTTACATGTCAATGGAATTACTTGTACAAAATGTAACCAAGGTCTAACATTACAATTTTTTGCCTTTTTGCGCCAAAAAGTGTATACTTACTGTCTTAATTATTTCTTTGACTCGTATACTTTGAGTTGAAAATTGTTATAAAACTGAAATGGAAAAATCTATTCGAATTTCATCTTAGACATTATTCACCAAGGATTTAAGGAACGATGAGAAAAACAACTTTTAAAAACTACAGTATACAAATAAAGTGTAAGTTATATAATAGTTTAACAATTTAAAATTGATTGTACACAATAATAGCTTACGCCCCCGACCCCGTCCGCGTGGAATAAAAAGAAAAAAATAGAGTAAGTAGCCTAAGTGTTATTCCATGCCATGGTCATGTTCACCAGTTTAGGCTACAAACTCTAACAAACATCCATCCATCTAAACTTTCGCATTTATAT
Source organism: Papilio memnon (assembly GCA_003118335.3). Classification (NCBI taxonomy): domain Eukaryota; kingdom Metazoa; phylum Arthropoda; class Insecta; order Lepidoptera; family Papilionidae; genus Papilio; species Papilio memnon. Next base: position 2,318,054 of record LD688955.1, on the reverse strand, counting down.
CAGCAAAATTTTACGTCAGTAAGTACTCTTTAGTCAAGTCAAGTATAGTTCTTGGTTCTTACTACAAATATACTGTACCTATCTCTGAGGTCGTTTACTAAGAATTAAGAACCAAGCTGAGGGATGTAACGTAATCAGTTTACCTTGTTATTGACGGCTCTTTAACTGATCCCTTTTCGATTAGACCCATAACTTGATTACAAATCGACCCCTTTTCACCCACAAAAAGGCGGCGATAGCTCGTGTGAAAATTTGCTATTAAATTATTCCTGAAACAAAACACTGGGGAATTTTAATTAACCCAAATTTTTCGTAATGACAGACAGAAAATGTACAAGTATATTTAAAGCGAACGAGAGATGTTTAGAATTGAACTACTCTGAATTGCATGCTAGGAAATAAACCATTGTCATTAGGTAATTTTCTGATCATCCATAGACATGGTGCAGTAAGTGTGTCCGAGTAGGGGAGGCCTGACACTTGTTAATCTTTCAACGTTATTTTTTTACACACAGTGTCCTTATTATTAAAAAAAATCGATCAGTTCTAGTATTGTCAAATATATATCAAATATCGCTATTATATTAAAAAAAGTTCTTTTTACTGCATTGAGAATAGAAACTTCAATATTATACTTCCAATATCATTCGCTATGTAAATACGGTCTAAGAAAGATAGACTTATCAAATGTCGAAATGAAAATTGGGGATCTTTTTTGATACGTAAAAAAGTAATACTGTGCCCCTTTGGCCCTTCTTAGCAATCCCTTTGGCATTTAAATAGGTCAGCCGCTGTTTGAATCGGAAATTGATTTTTTTTAAGAATAATCTTTAATAATGTAAGCTCATTTTCATTGAAATTAGAGTTTTCAATTCGTATGGAGATAAACTTCTTGTCACCTTATACATTATTTTAAAATAATGTAATCGAATCGAACTTTACAAAAATTGCTGCTAAAAAGGTTGAATAACATATGTACTTTTTAAGTTTACAAAATATAATGATACTGGCTGTTGCTCGCGACTTCGTCCGCGTGAAATTAAAAAAAAAATAAAAGTCCTAGCGCATGTTACATATGTACGTAGCTTTTTAATAATGAAAGAATTTTGGAAATCGGTCCAGGAGTTTTTGAGTTATACATAGAAAAATACAAAAATACAAATCTTTCCTCTTTATAATCATACTTCATACTAATATTATAAAATGCGAAAGTTTAGATGGATGGATGGATGTTTGTTAGTGTTTGTAGCCTAAACGGCTGAACAGATTTCGATGATATTTGGTATAGATGTACCAAACACATAGGCTACTAACATTTGTTTTCTTTTAATTCCACGCGTACGGAGTCGCGGACGAAAGCTACTATTAGTATATAATAGATAATAATAAAAATGTATTTTCAATTTCAAGAAAGGTAATGTTACGTTGTATAGAATGTTTTATTTAGTGTAAGGCAGTGTGCCGTGACAGAGACTCGGCGTGACATTAGACTGAATCTCGTTTGCCGGCTAAAACACAGTCAAATTGAATTTCCTTTTTTCATGTAACAGTCTCTGACGGCAGAGATTGCCTTAGAGTTAAAGTGATTTTGAAAATTTGCTACCAACAAAAGTGAAATGAAATTGTCGCTTAAGTAGACAACGATAAATCTATCTATACTATTCATAAAGCGTAAACTCACACTTATTTGTTGCCTAAGATGTCAGCAATTACAGCATATTTTTGAATAATTATTTTTTTTAATAAAATGCCCTACACTTACGTCATGCTTTAGGCTGTGTATTTTCACGCCATTAAACTTAAGGGGTAAATATTTTGGATGAAAATGCTAATGTGGAAAAGAGACCATAAGTTGCTGCCAACATCAAGGAAGCAATATTGCCATAGTTTATCATCATGTCATGTCATTTTGACATTTGCTATTGATAATTTGACAAATGTAGGTAAACAATGAAATAAAGTTTTTATAATTTCACGCGGATGAAGCCGCATAGGAACAGCTAATCAAGAATACGTCTATAACCCTCCATATGTTAAAAATTGCTATAACATACAGATTATAAATATTGGTAATAAAAAATAATTATTTTAGAAATTAAGATATTAATATCACTACCTAATTTTAAAAAAAAAATCTAGCTTTGAACGAATAATTAATGAAGAATATCTGAAAATAAAAAGCTTTATTTTTCTACTAAATGAGTGTTGAAATGGCAACAAGCTTGTCAGTGTTGAAATAGTACTTGTTTGTCTAGCCAATGTTAGTGATTTTTAAAAAGCACAAGAAAGTATCCCCTTATACTAATATGGGCATAAGAAAACATCCAAGTTTAATAATAGCATTTATGAATATAGTAGGTTTCGCCCGCGACTCCGTCCGCGTGGAATAAAAAAAACAAAAGCAAGTAGCCTACGTGTTCTTCCAGACTATCCTCTACGTCTATACCAAATTTCATCAAAATCCGTTCAGCCGTTTGGGCAACAAACTCTAACAAACATCCATCCATCTAAACTTTCGGATTTATAATATTAGTAAGATTTTGTTTCACAAACTTTGGAAAATAGTTATAAATGAACGATATAAAATAAGGGCATGTTAGACAGGGGCGGACTGTGCGGGCTGGCGGACTGTGCGGGCTGTGCGGGCTCGGCCAATCTACATAATGTATTACTTTACCTTCAATGGCAACACGTGACGTTACTCACGAAATATTACCTTGAACTTTCCTTTTTCCTGAGAAATTGCTTCTATTTTCAAACAAAATATTCAAACTATAGCAGAAAGTTTACTGGAATAGTAGCAACAATTTACATAGAATTCAGATATTTCTTTTACATACGTATTTCCCTTTGGATACATTAAAAAGACCGAAGGCAATTATCGATTGAATGTTTTTGCTTATCTGCGGTATCTTGTTTAACACTTTTTTTTAATTCTACCTATCTAACGCAAAAGCAATTTAAAAACATGATTTATCACGAACATTCTAAGGGAACGTGTGTTCGCGACATTACGGAAAATTAATTAAAAATACCGCATCCAATATCCCACACGTCTGTAACACGACACATCGATTAACTTTAAATGTCATATAATCTAACACATTGCGTACCGTGGGTTCCTACTGCCGAAATACCTGTGCGAAAATAGATTGTTATCTCTTTTCTTTGCGCAGAGAATGAGAGGGATGAGGTTGTATTGGTACAAGTGATATGTGTCTTAAGACCAAGAGGTCTTGCACGAAAACTTGCGAGAATTCGTAACATCATCGATCAGATTGGTCGGTGTAATTTACATAATTTACGAAGCTACATATACTTTCTCAGAAATTTTCGTGTTAACCTTTTTATATTTTTATATTGTACGTTATACAAAAATAAATAAAGCTGTTGATTACCTATTGTTGAAAAATGATATTCTAAAATATAGTAATCTGATACATAATATATGAAGTTTATTGTAGTTTACGTTGGTTGCGATCGATTCTAGCAACGAGGGGCGTGTTCAAACAATACTTTACCATAGTTTATGATACTCATAGTAGTCGGTAATTATGGCCCTACGTTTACCGTTTTATTGGTTCCTGTAGTTATGTAAATTCACTAACGTGGGGAATTTCCTTCGTGCCCTCGTTTGCTACGAAGGAGATTTAAGTGTTCGAATTTTAAAAATTTAAAAATAATCGATACACGAAAATGATTTCGAAAAAATTTTGCTGGCAGATTAGATGTTAATGTTTCTTTAAAAAAAAAACTTTAAATGTGATAGATTATAGAGATTAATACATCATATATAATACAATTATGACAAAGAGAATGTTGTTAGGGTACACTCATGCCTGAGATTAAAATTATGCAAAGATATGTAAATGTCGGCGTCAACCCGTAGGGGCTTTTCATCCGTCATCCGCACGCTGCGTGGGGCTACACATTCTACAACAGATAATTAATATTTACATTTTAATATAAAAACAGTCGTTAATGTCTGTTTTCCACAAATAATCATGTAAAAACAAGCCTACTTTTTCTAAAAGAAACTTTGTTTTGTTTTCATTCCAAATTTAACAATGACTAGATAGGTTTTGTTTACTTTTGAGTCATTAACGTGTAGTTTCACGTTTTTAATCATTAGATAAAGTTTACTTTTTTTTGTTTTTCGAATGATAAGAAGAAACGAAACTTTGGATCGTGTTTAGATCAAATATTTTTTTTAATCTACTTATCTAAAAATTTAAAAAATATAATAAACATATGTGTGAAACAGTTTCTATTTCCCTTTGTAATCAAAATAAACTACGTTTTATCCTATAAAGCTTTAGTATGTGTAAACCCGAGCGCGAAGCCGAAAAACAAGTTAAATGGAAAAAAAATGTTTTTGTCCCAAAGCTGCGCTTTTTAGGCATTTGTTTTGTTTCACGTTATAGTTTCCGTAGTTTATAGTTTTGAGTTAAATCGTTTTTATTAAATTAACACCTTAAACGACATTTAAACTATAATTAAGTATATCACGTTAGCAACTTAATTTTACTACATATTCGGTGAATATTAAGTTTTTTTGCCCTATGTATTCAATGGAAACTAAACAATTGTTTAAATCATTTTGTCAATATAAAAACGCACAATTAATATGATTTAAATTTCATCACATCACTATATATTTTCATTAATTATAAAACACTTAAATTCATTCGAAATTAATATGTCCTTCATCTGACTGAAGTCCCTTTCAGTTATATTGAAAGCCTTTCCAAAGAGGATTCGGTTCACCTATAAGTACCATTAACCAAACTGTTTGATATGATCTATAAAGGATATAGGAATTAATTGCATTCATTTTTTTCGGACCATCAAAAATTTTTATTCTTGCGAAAAATCCATTTCTAAATTTAAAATCTACTTTATTGGAAAGTCTCTCTGCCATACTCAGAGATTTGTCACTAAAGAAGATACTCAGTGTAGCTTGTTCATGGAAATCTACTTATTAGAGTTGATAATTTCCAAGTTATACAATTTATTTCCAACATGTTCGTAAGTTCAGCACTATCTTGCCAGAGCACAACTTTGGCAAGTAGAGTTCAATAAAGTTAGAGATGGGCGTCCAATCGATCATTTTATTTAATTACTCATCCAAGCATCCAAGTTAATGTTGAAGAATTTATTTTTATTGAAATACAATGCTTGAAATTTAATAAACCAGAGTTAACAGGCAGATTTTAAGATAATTAATTTATAGAAACAGGATTTTTCTTAGTGTGGATTTTTCTGCCAGAATTATCTTTAAAAATAAAAACGCGTGATTCGTTTTGAGATCAGTTGAGATTGATTAAGATTGAGATGAGCCATCCTTGAAATAAACTTTACATAGAACTAGCTGTTCCCTTGCGGCTTCATCCGCGTGAAATTATAAAAACTTCAAATTCTCAATTGCAAATCTCAAAATGACATAACATGATGACAAACCATGGCAATCATGCTTCCTTAATGTTGGCAGCAACTTATGATCTCTTTCCCACATTAGGGTTTTTATCCAAAATATTTACCCCCTAAGTTAAATGGCGTAAAAATATATAGCCTAAAGCGTGACGTAAGTGTAGGGTTTTTTATTAATAAAAGAATTATTCAAAAATATGCTGTAATTGCTGACATCTCAGGCAACAAAGAACTGTGTGTTTACGCTTTATTATATTAGTATAGATTAAGCTTTATATCGTTTTTGTATACAGTAACAAAAGAGCCGACCATTTTTTGGTTTAATATATAAAATACATGAGAGGATAACTTCCCGTTTCAGCATACAAAACTTTATAGGAGCAAAATTAATATTACTTCGTGCTTCGGCATATTTTACTTGGACTATTTTAGACATTGTTTATGTTTATACTTAAATTGGTACAGTGTTTTAAAACAATTCTACTTTAAAAGAGTATAAAACTGTTTGTAATTGACACACAGCATCGGTCGATTATGTTTGTTGACATCAATTTTTATTCCATTGAAACTCGAATATTCCAACATTTTTCACGTGACATTTATCGGTTCATACCGATTTTAACCTTAGTTTGTTTTATCAATGTATCAGGAAGGTATAGACCAACATTTTTCTGACAAACATTTTCATGGCGTTTCATTTTACAAAAATGGGAACTGTCTAAACGGAAATAACTGTGAAATTGAAATTCTTAAGAATTCTTGTGAAATGTCATGTTGCAGAAAATATTCCATTCGATTTGAAATGAGGTTATTATAAAATATATTTCTCGGTTAACGTCAAGCTCTTTCATATTGAAGGTATGTGTAATATTGATGAAAAAAATATTGTTTTGAACCTATTAAATTAAAGAAATGATTATCCAAATAAACTAATGTAAAAAAAAAAAAACAAAAAAAACAGGTCGTTGTTGAAAAATTTAAAATTTTGTGATTAATTAAGTTTTCAATCTATACATATAATAAAATTGTACTGTCTGTTTGTATAATATAAAAAAAAATTCCAGATTTTGGGAAGATGATGTATTTGCGTTGCTGATAACGAAAATCGCATTTAAAAAAAATGTCTCTCTCTTTGTCTGTCCGCAAGCCACGTTTGTTCCGGGTAATCTACGAAGCACTGAAGGGTAAGGGGCATATTATAGGCTACTTTTTTATCTTAATATTGCATGGACGAAGTCGCGGGCAACTAGTTACTTCATAAAACACTTTCAAGATAATATCTAGATTTTTAATCAGTCTTTTAGTTTTATAAAACTCGGCGAGAACTCAATCTCTAGTGACGTTTCAAATGAATTTTTAAACGTTAACTTACTGTGAATAAGGGATGACTCTAAATTATAAAGACGAAGTTCACGCCTGTAGGCAATGTTTAAAATATAATTAGTGGCCTGGAATGTTAGCTTAAAGTATTATTATTAGTAATTTGCCAATGGTTAACTTACTTAGGGCCAAAAAGTTTCCTATCTTACTTCTTACTAATATTATAAATGGGAAAGTTTAGATGGATGGATGGATGTTTCTTTGTAGCCTAAACGGCTGAACTGATTTCGATGAAATTTGATACAGATATAGAGGATAGCCTGGAAGAACACATAGGCTACTCACTTTTGTTTCTTTTTATTCGAGTCACGGGCAAAAGCTAGTTGGATTATAAATTGTTAAAATCAGTTTTATGGTATGTAAGGATAGATTTAAAATTTATCCGCAAGATAATATAACCGTAGTATTGTTCAATATTTAACTTCAGTTAAAACAGATTACACGTTAATTCAAAACGTTTTAAATATTTTGGTATCTCCGCATCCATACTAATATTATAAAGAGAAAAGATTTGTATTTTTGTATGTATTGAAATAACTCAAAAGCTACTAGACTGATTTAAAAAAATCTTTCACCAATAGAAAACTACATTATCAGTGACTAACATAGATTATGTTTTTTATTGTCTTTTTAATTTTAAGCGGGCGAAGTCACGAGCGACAGAGAGAGAATTGTATAATTTTGTTCTCATTTAGTCTTTGCACTTACAAGATTGCAGATTCGATTTCGTAATTGAAATTAGGTCAAGGAATTAACTATTTCCAATTAACGTGCGAACCTCGTCTGCTCGGAAATTAATCAATTACCGAAAGTTTGCCATCGAGTGTTTTACTTCATACTTTAAAAGCTTTTAAAATACTGCTCTAACTGCTCAGTTATTTTT
>LD688955.1:2293018-2304068 GCA_003118335.3 Papilio memnon | reverse complement strand
TAATATTAGTATAGACTAGTATAGATGAAGTTTACAACCTGTTCACTGCGAAACGTCATACAAGATCATATGTTTACCATTTCATTTAGAAGGCAGTTTTCGTTTATTGTTAAAAATTATGTATTATTCTTTGTTCTTTGACATTTTTGAATTTTTAAAATGATGGATAAATTTGAGTTTACAAGTCTAACAACAGTGTGAACCTACATTAATGGACATTATATTCCAGTAACAAGATAAACAGTCATGTACAACACAAAAGTTTTTAAAACAACCTTTCAAATCATGGTGCGTGAAAAGAGTGAGCGGGTCTCGTCCGTAGCATTTTAATTATAACATACAGGGCTTAAACGAAGCCCCATTGTGTGCGGGAATTCATTAAAATGACAGTTAAAATGAATTGCGTTACGTGAAAAAACTATGGATGCGCGGAAAGGTACGTTGCATTTTTTTTATTAAACAAAAGACAAGCACGACATTTGATTAAAATTTTCCTTTAGGATCTATATGTTAAAAACGCAGTGATTTTTTGTTTCAAAAAGTTACCTTCATCTTTAAAATAATATTGCACAGTTGAAAGTTTTGCCACTGTCCAAAAAAGTTGAAGTCGTAATATGTTACATGTGAATGCCCTTTGTAATGGAAACCTAATACCTTTACGAACCACTGTACGTTCGGAGTCAGCGCTTTTGACAGCTGCTTAATAGTTATTGATCCTAGAAGAACCCGGAGGGTAAGTGCAGTGTGATTTGAATACCGATAAAGTGGCGTTCATAAAAACATTGAGAAATAACACATTTGGACAACAAACAACATTTATGTCACTCAGGAATAATGTGGTATTCTAATACTGAAAGATTTTTTTAAATCGATGTAGTAGTTTTTGAGTTTATTCACATCTATGTATATAATAAAATTGAGGTGTCTGTTTGTAATATCAAAGGAAAAATCCTAGATTTCGGGAAGATGGTGTATTTGCGTGGTTGATAACGAAAATCGCATTTAAAAAAAATTGTCTGTCTGTCTATCTGTCCGCAAGCCGCGTTTGTTCCCGGTAACCTCCGAAACTGCTGGGCCGATTTCAACGGGACTCACTGAAGGGTAGTTGACATAGACGGGCATATTATAGGCAACTTTTTTTTTAATTCCGCGTTGACAAAATGGTGACCGGACCGTTATCTCTGGAACAGGTGGACCGATTTGGACGGGACTTTGACAGGAAGGTAGCTGGTAAAAAGTAGATGCACGCGGGAATGTTATAGACGACCATTTTTTTTTAAATTCCACTTTAACGAAGTTTGCGGGCGACAACTCGTATTAAAATACAAATCGTACCAGTTTATACCAGTATAAACTACACTCACGTTTGTTTTTATTGTATTAATAATTTCCAATGAACATAATTTAAATATCGTATACATCTATCGGTGCGCCATCTGCTGTACCGAATAAATATTGATTCCTCGGAGACTTAAAAGCATGACAAAGCTTTTAGTCTCTGACAGTCGAAATGTTTATGCAATGCAATATTTTATTCTAATAAGAACTTCAGACTAACTATACATTTTGTTTTTAAATAAAAGTAGACAATGTCAGTTGCCGTTTTATTTTCCTTTAACATAATAAAACGAGATAAAATGATAAAATAAAAAAAGTAATCTTGTGTTATATATCAGTATTCTAATTGTAAATGTATGGAAATTAATTGCAATTACGAGTATAAGAATAGGAACAAAACAAAAAAACATATTTTAATAAGTTAAAATAACAATAATTACTGACTATATTTCAATATACTTGTGTACACGAATATACTTTACGAATTTCGAAATAAAATAACAATAATCATATTTTATGAAAAGCCTGTACATATTTTGCGTAGTCTCTGAGTGATATATTGCGTTGCAAAGGAGAGAACATTACAGGTGACGTGGACGTATCGCGGGTCTATCCAAACGAAATATGCTTGCCTCACGCTAACGCAATTTGTTTCTTCTGCCACATAAGTTTAAAGTCTTTCCGTGAATAAAGATAAATGGTTTCTACATAACTAAAATATTTTTTTTATCGTAAGGTACAAGCGTGGAATTCCGCGGTGTTCCAATTACACTAGTTATACTTTGCAACGAGATAAATTTTAAATAATAATTACTTTAAACTTTCTTAACAAGTATTTAATCACCAATGATAACGCTATTACGAAAATTAAAATAACAGTTAAAAAAACTAGTTTTAAAATTCTGTTACAAAAATAACCGGAGTGTAACATTTTTATTTACACTTTTGTCGATTAGCCGTGTAAGTCCGCTGCACTGCACCGAATATAAATAGGTCTCATTATAAAAATAGGTCAGCCTTGCTTCAGAAATATAGTATTAAAGAAAAATGTGTCACAGATTGAAGCTATTAACCATTTCTTACATTTACAATTGAACTATATTACGCGAGAATTTAAAACATAAACTTTAATTTGTTAATCAATAGCAGAATTAACAGTTATCGCTTTAACTGATGCTCTAGTTTAATGGTTACTTAACCACCACTAAGTGTACACTTTTCATTCTTTAAAATAAAGTACTCTCTTAGTGACTAATTAACATCTAAGTGCGACATTTAATACATACAATCAAGTAATATTGTACACGAAATTCTTAAAGCAATTTTAATATTAATCTACATGAAAATGATTAAATTGTTGTATTATGTTTTATTAAAAAGAAACGGAACAATGATCTACTTTCTTAAGAGAAGAGAGAAATAATTAAAAAATGCTACGTTAAGAAAGTGAGAAAAACCAAATGGTTGTCTTTAACAGAATTGTATTCATATTTCATTTACATAGAATCCCTGTCTTTCTCGGTACATTCACGACGGAATAAAATTGCCTGCCTTCAGCGAGATAATGAAATTTTACTACCGTGTAATTTGTCAAAGTCGCTTACGAAATTCTTTTCGGCCTCTATTTTTGTTTTATGTACAATAGAAAATAAAATAAAAAATGTACGGAAATAATCTACAGTGGATGGATGAGGTTATTAGAAGTAAAAATTAATAAACATATTTTTTTAAAATTGTAATTTAAATGCCAGTACCTGGTACGGTCTCGTGATCATTTACTGGCACGTGAATACGCTTTATACCAGTGTACGTGCCAGTAAGTGCCATGCCAATTACAACACCATTTTAATGTGATTCTAATCTCAACTAACTGACAACTGACAATATATCTATTTACTCTATGTTCATCATCACCAGCTCACTATACGTCCCCACCGAGGGGCTCGGAGTCTACCCCTATAGTTAGGGTGACTAGGTCATAGTCAACCACGCTGACCAAGTGCGGGTTGGTTGAGTTCACACATATCTTTGAATTTCTTCGCCGATAAGTGCAGGTTGCATCACGATGTTTTCCTTCACCGTAAGAATGTCGGGTAAATTATGTACATATGAAAATTCGAAAAATCACATTGGTACATGGCGGCGGGATTCGAACTCAAGACCTGTAGATTACAAGTCATGTGCTTAAACCACTGAGCCACCGACGTTCGAATTTACTCTATTGTATGTAATGCAATACTCCAAAACATGTTTAATACAAATTGTTAATTCTTGTTTTAACATTCCGCATAAATATTGGAAGTAATTACTCCATTCACATTAAATCCTATCTGTTAGTATATGTAAGCGCTTTGCTCGTGGAATTCCAGTTTGAACATCACAAACTTCAGCGTTATTGAAGTTAGTGATGCAGCGAAGTGAATTTACAGTTCGCTAGTTATGCGAGTTCTATTAGATGTAATTAGTGAACGTGTTTGACGCGTTTATAAGCTTTTGTAATGTCTAGAGAGACCAAAACTTTAAAATAGACTACTTCGAATAGGAAGATATTAACGGCTACCTTCCCCCTAGATGTATCCTAGATTATTGGCTGGAGGAAAAATTTTTTATTTAATATCGTAGAAACATATTTTAGGTTACTTCCAGTTCTCTGGTACTCGTAGTAATTATCATGTCTTTAATTAAACAGCATACGTAGATAGAATGAGGATTTTTAATAGATTTTACTCTTACTCTTAATAAGTATTGTATTGCGGGTATTAAAATGCGCTGATATATTTTTCTCAGTGTTTTATAGCATTTTTTTTACATTCATAACCAATTAGTTTTTTGCGGATATTTTTTTTGTTAATCTGAAGTGATGAAAATGAGAATCTAAAACGGATTACTGATTCTATCAGACATTAATACCTCATGAATGATTCATTTACATGTAAACAAAATCTTAGCACTAAGTTTATACTTTCTTATTTATACAATGTTTCCAACAGTTTCTTCCTTAAGAATATTCATTTCAGGGAAAGTTTTCCTTTTCATTTTCTTTATTTATGTCGCTGGATCACATAAAATGTATGTTTTTACTACTTCTTGACACCCTGGTGTTTGCATTGAAATGCTTAAGTTTGTTTTTAGTGTTAATCTCTACATTTTTTGATACCTTAAAGCCACGACTTCGCGAGAAGACTTATGCGTTTCGCAAATCACACTATTTTGTATTCACCGCAATGGGTTTAAACAAAACTTAACTAAATTTAGTTAAGCGTTAATTTTATGTTGTTAATATAACTAATGGTAAAATATTATAATAATTGCAGTACAACAGTAAAACCAATATATGAATCGAAATATCAACAGTTGTATTTAAATGGAAAGCATTCAGTAAACAAACAGAATGGCCGAATTCACTGCCCTCATTTGCAAATGGGATCGCGCGATGATACGTGCAAACACACCGGTAGTTTGTGCGTTAAATATCAAATACATCGTTATGTAACTACTTTTTAATAACATAGATATATAAAAGAAACTCCTGTTAGTTACACTATTTGTAACTCAAGAACGACATCACCGATATGGCTGAAAATTGGTGAGGAGGTAGCTTAGAACCAGGAGACGGACATAGGATATATTCCGTTCGACCGCGATGGATGGATCGATGTTTGTTTGAGTTTGTAGGCTAAACGGGTAAACGGATTTTGATGAAATTTGGTATAGACGTGGAAGATAGTCTGTAAGAACATATAGGCTACTCACTTTTGTTTTTTTTTAATTCCACGCGGACGGAGTCGCGGGGGAAAGCTAGTATTTATTAAAAACATCAGTTAAAACTTTATATGCATAATTCTGTGATACACTAACCATTAGATTATTTTTCCGAGTATACTCGATTGGTGAATACATGTTTCACTCATTTCCTGATCTGTATATGACATTGTTGAAACATTGTGTAATTTATGTCTGTTCCTAGCTCTCCCTTTTCAAACTTGACAGTTGCACAATTATATTTGACAGTTTAAAATGAATGAACTTGTTTGGCTACACTTGTATAATAATTCGCTGTACGGAAGTTATATCACAGTTCTGTGAGAAATAAGACAAATAGTTTTGAAGTCAATTAATTGTCAATTGTTTTAAACATCGAATAAAATACGATTCAAAAAATCGAATCGAATAATTTATTTTATGAAAGTTTTATGTAAATTGTTTTAAATATGCATTTGATAAACAGAAATTAACAGAAATTGATTATTGGGTGAAACCTTGTGTTCTTATTTATTTAATTTTGGAACCTGATTTGATAAGGTTAGGCCCACTCAAAGCTGTATACTTAGAAATTAAATTCCGAGATCTCGAAGCGAGGATTGCATTACGAATTAACTAGATAACGTTGTTACGGAGAACATTTATGTTCAAATTATTCCTAAAGAGAGTCTATGGACGTTAAGATGGTGTAATTTTATAACAATCATACTAATATTATGAATGCGAAAGTTTAGATGAATGGATGTTTGTTAGAGTATGCAGCCTAAACAGCTGAACGGATCTCGATGAAATTTGGCATAGACGTAGAGGATAATCTGGAAGAACACATAGGCTACTCACTTTTGTTTATTTTAATTTTACGCGAACGGAGTCGCGGGCAAAAACTAGCCAGTTTAACAGTGGTAGAGCCCGCTTTAACATCTTAGCACGAATGGGTCGACTCGCCCGGTGCAATACCATGACCACACAGAAGACAGGCGTGAAGTGGGAGCAATTCCACGTTTCGTCTGATGAGTGTGGTGCCGGAGGCCCAACATTAGTCCCTTTCCCGTACCTCCGTTTTCTCATATGGAAAGGATTGGATGGGAAAGTGGATTTGACGGTGGAGGAGACGAATAGGAAGGGGATCATCCTCTTTATGTGGGTCTCCTCCTCCGTCGATTTAGGGTAGGCAACTCATCTGAAATTGTGGATGTCTATGGGCAGCGGTCGCTTCGTCATTTCGGCGGATTCAGGTGGCCGCGTGCTCGTTTGCCACCTTATTGTATAAAAAAATCACTATATAAAATCATAAAATATGTTGTTTGCGAATACGTCAACGTGGAATTAAAAAATAGTATAAAACATAGCTTATGTTACTCAGTGATAACGAAGCATTTGAATTGTGAAAGATTTTTTAAAACCAACCCAGTAGTTTTTGAGTTATTTAAATGCATACAAATCTTAACATTAGTATAGTTATAGTTATATATAATCCAATTCAATCAACTTTAGCGACATAAAGACTAGTGTTCTTACTCTTAATGATTATGTAATTTAGTAATGTTTTACCTTCGAAAGTCACAATTTTATCGCCCATCCCCTCGCCTATTTCTTGAGCTTGTATGAATTTTGTATAAGCAATCCACTTGCTGAGCTGTTTTACGATAAAAGCCTTTATTGCAGGCAGATGTATTATACTGGAAGATAAATTATATTTCCAAAAATAGTACCTTTAAGCAATTTTTTGATATTAAAAAAAATGACACGTCATTTAAACATTACTCTTTCCAGGTGTAAAATGGCGATGATATCGTTGGAAGATTTCCCCCCGATACCAAAAAGGGCTTAAAAAGGCGCAGCGGATGTCAGGATTTATTTGAGGTTTGTAGAAAAAATATTTCGTACATTGAATATCCACACTGGTGAACTTAAGTTACGTTTAAATTGCTATGAAATGGTTCTGAGTGTGTTATAAATTTACGAACCTAAAAAATTGCCAAATAAAATTTTAAACCATACTTACAGTCACTAAATAGAGAATAGAACATATATTTAGCTCTTCTTTAACGATTTTGGGCAACAGCTGCCACATTCAATTAAGGCTGAACAGGCTCGGATAATTCACGTGACACGGGGCCGGACCTATTCGCCAATTTAACGTGTCAAGTGGCCGCCGATAATGATGTAATCCTATTTCAATTACTGAGTAAACGTACTCCTATTCCGATATAGGTATTATAAAACAATTTAACATATATTTAAATTTCAAGATTTTCCGCGATTTTTATAGCACACCTTTGACTAAACTATCGCACAACTGTTGTGCGATTGTCGATTGTTTCGCAGCCATTCAACAGTTTAGTTGCACAACTAAAAATCGAGTAATGTTCCTTCATATAAGCTCATAGAAATCAAAGCGTGACTAAACTGTTGTGCGATAGTTGAGTCAAAGGTGTGCGCACGGTCTTATACTACTTCAAGAAGGTTCTAAATGAATGTCTTTTTTTCCGTTTGTGCGTTGTATTTATTTAAGTAGTTATCAATCCACGACTTTTTGATCGTTAGTTCACCTAAATCATTGAGCTATTGGAAATAATTTTGCATGATAGAATAGTTTTTCTGCCTTAACATTTTTTAGTTACATATAACATTATAGAAAATAGTTATCAAACCTTTTTATATTGGAAATGATTAAATCATCCCAACAATAGATATTATAAAAACCTACTCTACAAATATTTTCATATAGTGAGCGTATTTCTGCAGTGGAGTGATATTGGAATGAGGCAAAAGCGAATGCTCCAATACATCGCAATCACGTAATTGAGGCGACCTATATGTGATTTCATCTCTTTGATGTAATTAATTGCTAATACTTTGCTGTGGTATTCAAAGCGAATGTAAACCATATGTGTGCGATAAGACGGTGTTTTTATGCTACTTTTTAATTTTATAGTTACAAATTGCTTGAAAAACGAACATTTATTTTTTCATAATTTATTGTTTGCAAGGATAGTCCTTGATGTTAAGTGTTGCTGCCGAAAGATGGTACTAGCGCGCTAGTTTAGTAAATGTCCGAATTGTTATTTACGAAGTCAGTAGCTCACCCCCTTCTAAGGTTCAACCCCATTTACCGTTCACCTTAAGGTACTGATGGAAGGTAACTCAGACTGTGGAAATTTATTCGATCTTATAATAGAATCATCTTGAAGTAGATTGTATAATTTCTTATGTTATTTTTAAATTATAAAGAAAAATGTCTACGGATCTTTCCTTCTTGAGTTCCTTATCTACTGGAACTCGTAGAATATTCTATGAATTCAGCTCAGTAATGAGCATGTCGCGCTGCGGAATTGAGTGATTTCTTCTGAGTGCATCTTATACTCTCAATGACACTTAGTTCCTATGATTTTATAATAGTTTTTATAAATATTAATGTCTCAAAAGGTTTCGCATGCGAGGTTTGTGAAGTTTCCATTTGTTCTATCATTACTTAGCGATTTGGGAACAGATAAAATTATTGGATAATCTGAGAGATATTTTAAGATTAATGTAAATTATCCATTAAAATTCACAGATTAAAATAAGGTTTTCTATAAATATCTCCTTTTATTAGTAAGTAGATGACAATAAAATTTAAGATTAAAAAATTACTAGATGATCACAGAAATATGTCTAAATATGAGAAAGGTATTACTATATTCCTATAGTTTAAACATTCAACAATGATAACCTAAATGTTCCTATTAATTAAAGTTTATATCACTTTGTTGGCAGGTTCGCGTTATCAAACAACAAGTTGAACCGCACCTAATGAGCTATTCACCGATCTTCATTTGTTTAACTTGAACGTTCAGCATCAAAATGTATGTCTAATTAAAGTTGAATTAACTTTAACTTCAACTAAAATGTATTTCAGACATATAGTTGTGGTTTTAATCAAAACATATTGTAATCCTTTTATCTGTTCTTGTCACTCTTAAAATAATTCTTTTAAAATATTACTTACACATTATACTAATATTGTAAATGCAAATATTAGAATATAGATGGATAGATATTTATTACTACGTATCTCCAAAAAGCCTTAACGTCTTAAATTTTGGTACAGATGTAGAACATAGCCTGGTAGAATTCGGGGATGAAGTCGCGTGCAAAAAATTGTATTTAACACGTGTAACTGTAAGAACAGCACAGCAAATGCGTACATTTTGTAAAAGCAAACACATCATTTTTAATCTGTTAAAATGTCCTAGAAATTAATATTATTTTGTAACGAGATTTCATATGAAAACAAATGCTATCTTCCCGCTTTACCTAGAATTATTAGAAGCTATATTAAAACCAGTATTTCATAGCACATGCCGCAGACTGAAGTCTTTATTTATAATAAATCAGCGGGCGAATAAAATTAAACCTTGGATGTTCATGGTTGTAAGTTATTTTCATTAACTTACCATGAATTCATAAAGTACTTTTTTGAATAATTTAGGATAATTTATAAATGTATTTTCCTGTTTCACGTTTAGGCCAGTGGTTGTCAAAGTGGACCACAGGGGTTCACAGAAGACCTGATGGGGGTCCGCGATCGTTTTAAACTAATTTGGTGGTCCGCGAAAATTTTACCATGTTTCGAACACTGAAGGCTGGTTATATTTTTTTCTTTTACTATCAAGGTTATTTCATAAAATTTTTGTAATCATTTTTTAAAATTTCGGCCAGTCATTAAATTATAGTTGTAATATTAAAAAAAGCTTTAAAGTCTATGAAGATTAAAATCAGTACTGAGAAGTATTAGACGCACACACTCTGCTTTCTGACGACGTAAGATAACTTAAGTGCTCCTTAAAAGGTTGTGGGAACCATAATTATGTCGACGGCAAGTTATTATAGAGGTAACTGTTAAGTACGATGCAGTGCACTAACTTTGTTTCACTTTAAACTTATGTCATGTGAAGCATGTTTAAAAACCACAGCTTTTGTGAGAATATTAGAGTATTACAATACTCAGTAGTATACACAGTAAAAAATACTCGTAAGATTTGCGAGAATTAGGGCCTGTCCCACCAAATTGTAAATTGTCTGATAACAATCAAACGTGTAAAACATGTGATGAAAATATCGGATTTTGTTCCTTTATCTGACAGTGATGTAATTTTTATGCTATCTGAGACTCTATCAGCCAGTGGTGGGACAGGCCCTTAAAATTGCATTATTATGTCGTAAACTACAAAT
This sequence comes from Papilio memnon, assembly GCA_003118335.3. Classification (NCBI taxonomy): domain Eukaryota; kingdom Metazoa; phylum Arthropoda; class Insecta; order Lepidoptera; family Papilionidae; genus Papilio; species Papilio memnon. The sequence goes on along the minus strand of LD688955.1, from coordinate 2,293,751 downwards.
ATGTTAATAAACTTTTCATACATACAAAAGCTGATTGAGAAACTTTTAATATAAAGATTTCCACAGTAGAATTGCGACGATCTCAAATGAACGCTCATTTCAGAAAGCAAAGTGCGAAAGTGGGAGTCGCCCACCGTGACATGAATTCTCCATTTGTAGCCTTCAAGATTTATGAATACAAAACTTTAGCATTTCATGTCATAAATGTTTTATTATCACATGTTTTCAGAATATCCTTTTGTTCTTGTTGGATTGTACTATTCAAAACTGATGGATACGTCGTAGAACAAGATTTTAAATCTAAAATGCAGTAAATCTATACTAATATACTAAAGCGTAAACACACACTTCTTTGTTGCCTAAGATTTCAGCAATTACAGCATATTTTTAATAAAAAGCCCTACACTTACGTCACGCTTTAGGCTATATATTTTCACGCCATTAAACTTAGGGGATAAATATTTTGGACAAAAACCCTAATCTGGGAAAGAGACCATAAGTTGCTGCCAACATCAAGGAAGCAAGATTGCCATGGTTTGACATTTACAATTGATAATGTGACAAATGTAGGTAAACAATGAAATAAGGTTTTTATAATTCCAGGCGGATGAAGCCGCACGGAAACAGCTAGTTATTAAAATAAGAACATAAACTGGTATTTACATTTACATTAATTCTTATTTTAAATATTGAATTGAATACTATAAATGGCACTAATGGAGTATATTTCACA
>LD688955.1:2278564-2291319 GCA_003118335.3 Papilio memnon | reverse complement strand
TTTTAATTACACGCGGGCGAAGTCGCGAGCAACAGCTAGTTTAAAATAAAAGGATGACATTCCGAATGGGTTTTAGAATACACTGGCATAATATTTGCGTTTTGTGAGTTAATTGATATTATAAAAAATAACAATTAAAAAGGAGTTGTGTTATGTGGCTATTAATTAACGTTAATCGAGTGCATCATCTGTACTTCCATCGTCCGTAATAACGGGATTTACACCTTTTGTAGTTATTAGACTGCTTTCCATTTCTTTAAAAATAACTGGCTTAGAGAACAAAAGAGATCACACTATGCGTTGTTGAATTTCTCCACTTCTAAGACAAATTTAACAAAAAACTCCAAACACTTCGCTGCTGGGACAGTTGCGTTACTACTCGTTAGTAATCAAATAACAATAGATTATCTCGTTTTGTGACTGTAAAATATAATATCTTATCTTTCGATTTAAATCTGATCAACATTATTTATTTGTGGAGATTTTTTGTTGTTGTTTTCTTGTTATTTACGTTATTTTTTTTTAATGTTTCATATATTTTTTGTACTAAGACATTGTTTTATAAAAAATCATTTTATATTTATTACAAATCAGAATATATAGTTTACTAATCTAAAATATAAAGAGGATTTGCTTCTTTGTAATGAATAAACTCAAAAACTACTGGACCGATGGCAAAAATTATTTCTTCAGAAAGCTACACGGTCATTGTGTGACATAGGTTTTTTTAATTTACGTGTGGACTATATCGTTAGTATAACACAAAATATAAATGTTGCAGATTTAGATGAGGGTCAAAGCAACTAAATAAGAAGTAATATAAAACTCTTTATTATGCATAGTTCAAAGAACATTTAACAAATGCTGAAACAGATGGTTCGCTTTGCTGCTGACGGGATAATTTACAGTCGGATAAAATGTAGCCATTCTTTACGTCTGCATAGTTAATGTATTTAAAGACGTTTTCGTGGAGCGTTGTCAAAATTGTAACAGAAATTCAACTGATTTGACACGTTGTCTCTATTTTTTCAAGGGGAATGTGAGGGACAAGAATATATTTCCGTACATGTGTTACTTAACGATTTACAAGCTAGTATTAGCATTTCAAATGCTCTTTTGTAACTAGGATAAGCGATCTGTTCCTATGAAAAGCGTAACCGTAGGTTTCTACTGCCTAGATATAAATGTATACTGTTATCTTTTTTTTACGGAGAATGAGAGGGAGGGCAATATCTTTTTGTAGATGTATTTTGGCAATGGAAACTGACGGTAACTAATACAAAAGCTGTCGCTTACGTTGTGATAAAATCAGACACCATGAAAAATACTTCTCATTGTATTTTTAAAATGTCATTTATTGTATGGTTTTCTATAGCTGTCGTTGTTTGTTTTGCTTTTGTTTGTTCTTTAGTTGCTGCAAATATCATTTTTGAAATACGGCCTGTGTTTAAAGTTCCCATTTGAAATGTAAATGAATAATTACATTTCAGTCATGACGCTAAAGTATCTAATAGTTTATTTTTGTATTAAACGAAATGCGTAAACGCAAGATTTGTCCAAACATATTTTGGATTCACGAATTATCTAAGCGAGTTATCGTAGTTCAAATATATGATAAATGATAACTCACGTTACAAATGTGTGCACTGTGTTGTAACTATGAGTCGGTGATTGATAATTACAATACAAATATTTATTACATGTAAGATGCATGAGTTATAGTCATTTAGTAGAAGCACGTGTATTTCGATGAACAAAATTATTGACCAACGACCAAAGTTAATACTCGATAAGTAAAATCGATCTAAAGAGCATTTTTACTAGCTTTCGCCCGCAACTCCGTCCGCGTGGAATTATAATAAAAAAAAACATAGGGTACATCCCTATGTGTTCTTCTACAGTATCTTCTACATCTATACCAAATTTCATAGAAATCCGTTGAGCCGTTTAGGCTACAAACAGCGATCCATCCATCTCAATTTTCGCATATATTAAAGTATGATGATATAAATTATATGGCATAGGAAATCCAATCGCTTTACGAGCATTACATTGTTCTGTGTCCCATCGCAAAACTTAAAAGGATGAAAAAGGAGTTGACATCTTTATTTTCTCCATACATATATTTGTTTAAGAAATTTACGACAATATTTTTATAGGTAATCATAAACACCCAATAAAACAATAAAATACTAACGATACTAAATCTTGAACGTAAACGACTAAAGTGATAATAAAACGTTCTTGAAAATTGCTGACAACCAAAGTTTCCTTCCACTGCGATATCGTGTTTTTACTTTTTTATTGCCAAGGAAAGAGTCAAAGTTCACAAGGGAACTAAACAAGTAGCTGATCACGTAAGGAGATAGAAAACAAGGGAACATGACTTACCACCATACAAGTGTATTTTATAATTATAAACAAACCAATGGTTCCAATAGTCTTAGCTACAGAGCTCACCACTAAGTGTTGTTTTATGCGGCCCTAAGTGTAGCAGAAAACTAAATCAAGTTTCATTTGATATTAATGCAGGTTAATTTCCTGGATTATGTTGCATCGTCGCATTCTGAATGCCTTTGACATATGCCGGTTATTTTCTATAGCTTTGTTCTAGACAAAGGAAGACAAATAAGAGTTTGTATGTTTTCAACGACTATTCCACAAGTTTTTATACTTAATATAATAAAGCGCAAACACACACTTCTTTGTTGCCTAAGATGTCAGCAATTACAGCATATTTTTGAATAATTCTTTTTTTAATAAAAAGCCCTACACTTACGTCACGCTTTAGGCTATATATTTTCACGCCATTAAACTTAGGGGGTAAATATTTTGGATAAAAACCCTAATGTGGGAAAGAGACCATAAGTTGCTGCCAACATCAAGGAAGCAAGATTACTTACTATAGTTTGTCATCATGTCACGTCACTTTGACATTTGCAATTGATAATTTGACAAATGTAAACAATAAAAAAAAATAATTTCATGCTCATGACGCCGCACGGGAACAACTAGTAATTTATTAAATCATAAAGTTTTTATAACTTATTTCTTAAGACTTGGGCTTAAAAATCGCTTGATAGACGTAAAACGTATTGAGAAATATTTTAAAACTAGCTTTCGCCCGCGACTCCGTCTGCGTGGAAGTAAAAAAAAACAAAGTAAGTAGCCTATGTGTTCTTCCAGAGTATCCTCTACACCTATGCCAAATTTCATCCAGATCCGTTCAGCTGTTTAGGCTACAAACTCCAACAAACATCCATCCATCCATCCAACCATCCATCCATCTAAACTTTCGCATTTATAATATTAGTTAGATTAGATTAGATATGTATAACACAATTCAATTATATAGAAATGTTAAAGTTACATGTCACAAAATGTTGCTAATGACACGAAGTTGAAAATACGACTTACAATACCGCTTCCTATATTAAACCGGATTAAAACCAAATGTTAAGAAAACCGCTTCCCCTTTAGCTCATAGTTTTGAAGTTAAGATATTAACAGTGGCATTTTATAGCGAAGTATAAAGTAATAGGTACCTACTTCAAGCACGTGTAATAATTTACAATAAATAATAATATGTTTCAATATTGATATTTTTATCTTTATAGCATACGGTATATTTGCCGCCGTAAAACTATGACCTCGTTAGCCGCTTAAGGGAAACAAACGTGCGTTTACATACTTTAAATATGGAAATTGTGCAGCGCTCCGTCCAGACGAGCTTTTTTATGAAGCTTGAGACGTAAAAGCTTTTCCTTGTTTTCAGATCAATTTGCATCGCATTCATTTTTTTTATAAATCTATAACTGACTATTTGCTTTACTGCAATTCCTTGAGTCATCGATCTGTTCAAGGTTTTGTAGTCATTTTTGAAATACCTTGTTTTATACATTCTTTTTTTTAATAAAAAAAAACCCTACACTTACGTCACGCTTAACTGCAATTCCTTGAGTCATCGATCTGTTCATATTATGTAATGTTATGTCAATACATGTTATCATACTAATATTATAAATACGAAAGTTTAGATGGATGGATGTTTGTTAGAGTTTGTTGCCTAAACAGCTGAACGAATCTCGATGAAATTTGGTATAGATGTACAGGATAGTCTGGAAGAACACATAGGCTACACTCTTTTGTTTTTTTTATTCCACGCAGACGAAGTCGCCGGCGAAAACTAGTAATTCATAAATTATTAAGTTATCTTTAAATAGACTTATGTTCATCTTAATTTATTGAACAGCTTAAATATGAAGTCAATCTTCAAGGTTTGTTCGATTAAGTTATTCAATCAACATTTCTAATCAGGCAATCTGCTTTTTCGATCGATTTAAATATTTTATTCTCATCCAAGTTGGTATATTTAGCATTAGCGAGGCATTCGAAAAGAATCACAGCCGGGGGCGAGGTATAAATAAATAATGGAGTAAAATGGCGCAACGGATTAATTATGTACCGAGACTCTGGAATACCAAAGAGATCACGACCGTTTCGGCTCCCTCGTTGTAATCGATACGAACCAAAGGAGGGCAACCTCAGGTAGAACGTGTTATAAAAGCTTCTAACATTTCTACCTTAGAGTATCCCGACTCTTAGTACTTCGCCGGAGGCAAATTCAATTTAGAAGAAAAAATCGTAATATATAATGTGTTGAATCAGATATGAACTTTAATATATAAAAATAATATACAATGGTTCATAGATATACCAGGTTCTCTAGACAATTTATGATATCGCTGATCAGAAAGTTAAAAATATATGGCACTGACATTAACTTTTGGTAAAAAAGGGATTGCCACGTATTTATTCCGATGCAGTTTGACACATTTTATCGATTCTACTAGCAATATCGATAATCGAAAGTCACTTTGTCTAAGGAGGATTTATACATAATATTTTCTGATAATGCAACTATCTTAATATTATACTATCGTTAATTTTTTATTCTTGGTCTATCGTAAAGTTAAATTATAGTTTTTGTATATTCATAAACGTATGAGTTAGCTGTTTTGTATAGAAATTAACATATGCGCTAAAACACTATAACATCGCTATGGAAATGGCATAATTTAATAACACGGAATCACGCATACATTTACGTTCAGACGCGAGTAGAATAATAAAACACACCTTAACGCGACACAAATTTTCTGTCGAGAAGTAGAACAAAGAATAATAAATATCATAGAATATAACTTTTTACTAATCTTTTTACAAATAACACAATTTTCGACTTTATTCAATAAACAATACAATAAAATTAACCTATAATAGAGTGGTTTGACGGCCATGACAGTTTGGATAATTTTCTAATCAAAATTTACACGAAACGTAGTCTGCATTTGAATCAATTGAATTCCGACTCGAATAATCTATACTAATATCATAAAGCGTAAACACACACTTCTTTGTTGCCTAAGATGTCAACAATCACAGCATATTTTTTAATAATTCTTTTTTTAATAAAAAGCCCTACACTTACGTCAGACTTTAGGCTATATATTTTCACGCCATTAAACTTGGGGGTTAATATTTTGGATAAAAACCCTAATGTGGGAAAGAGACCATAAGTTGCTGCCAACATCAAGGAAGCGAGATTACCACAGCTTATCATGTCGTCATTTTGACATTTGCAGTTGATAATTTAACAAATGTGTGTAAACAATGAAATAAAGTTTTTATAATTTCACGCGGATGAAGCCGCATGGGAACAGCTAGTCCGTTTATAAAAAATATTAGAATTTGTACCTAATAACTTAACCCAGTAACCGAGTGCAGAACTCTTAATTCGAATCGATGTCAACAAGTACGTAAGAGTCGGCCCTGGCGATGTTTGAACGTGGATTCACGCATTCGGCTCACTTTGCTCTTGTTATCATCATACAAATACAAGATATAGTATACTCGGAGTCTCGTCAGAGGAAATAATTACATGATTACATTAAATATTACTATTACTAGACGGTTTATTGCGTCGCAAGACGAGAACTTAATGTTACAAGATAAATAAATGATTTTTTAATAATTTTAGATCACGATTATTAACAATCATTTTTTGCCAACATGATTTCATTATCTGACAGAAAACTCATTAGTAAAAGAGCTTCAGTGAAAAGTATCGAGGGGACCGAATATTTTGTGCTCTATTTCAGGTTATTAACAGAATGCGGGTAAGTCATTTGTGAACTAAAATACAAGACGGTTAATGTTAAAAGCTATTAATCATAATGTTTGATTACTGCTGCACTTAGAGACGCTTAAGGAAGACCTTAAGGGAAAAGAAAGAGGATTTGATGCTGGAAGAGACACAAAGGAAAGTTGAAATATCCTCTTTATAAACGTCTCCTCCTCCGTCGATTAAGGTTAGGCAACCCACCTGCAATTGCGGATGTCTATGGGCAGCGGTCGCTTCGCCATTTTGACGGATTCAGGTGGCCGCTTGCTCGTTTTCCATCTTATGATATAAAATTATTTATATTTTGTTACATAATTCGGCTTGTAAGGAGGGTAAGCGTATTAGTGCCGCTTGTTTGAGCAACGCGTGATATACCGACTTATTTTACGCACGAGTTGACGTGATACAAGATCATTCTACGTATTTCGGAATACTTTTCTTTGCCTTTCGAGCTTAGAATATCAAAAAGTTTACACGTCTTGCCATGTCACTTGGTAACAAATGAAAATCTCACAGTTAAATTTGATTTGCTTGCCACTTAGTAGGGACACTAGTGTTTTTCACAAATTTCTGATTTAATACGATACACGTACACACATGTCTGTACTTCGCCATACGTAATAGAATAACGCATTCGTGTCAAAAGTTCTACATACTCATCTTCATTATACTTTTTTTACGTTACAAATGGAATTATACTAATATTATAAATGCGAAAGTTTAGATGGATGGATGTTTGTTAAAGTTTGTAGCCTAAACGGCTGAACGGATTTCGATGAAATTTGGTATCGATGTAGAGGATAGACTGGAAGAACACATAGGATACTCTCTTTTGTTTTTTTTTTATTTCCACGCGGACGGACTCGCAGGCGAGAACTAGTCCATAATAATTACGAGTACAATCAAAGTGTAAAATACAAACATCACTTCGATCTTAATATCGTCCGCAACTGACATGTGTTTTTCATTATTATGTTAATCTTATACAGTTTTTCAAAGCTATCATGATGAATATCAACAATGTTGTATAATGGTATGAATTCGAAACATAAACTATGTGCGTAATGTTAACGAAAACGTTAAAATTCTATTTCTGTTTTATAGACCGCTACATGCGTCCCGTGAATCACGTACGATGTGAAATGCGGTAGTGGAAAAATGTTGACAACTTGATATAGTGTTTTAATAAACAATTTTTGCATCAAATAGACTTTTTGATTTATTTAAGAAATATGCAAAATACCTAATAACACACGAACTAAACGACTGCTATTTAATATCAAGTTATCGGTTATTGAAGTCATACTTGAAGTGACGTCTTCCAAAAAGATCGTAAAATCTAATATCAAATCGATAAATTATTTAATGCAAACAATTCATTAAATGTTTTTACGCTAAATGCATGTGATAACGCCATATGGTGGAAACATTTAACCATATGTTATGCCGCCAAACGTGTTGTGGAACAATACGCAAGTTCACGGTCTCAAATGTTAGTTCCAGTTTACGCGATAATTTCAATATTACTCGAAATAGCGTGACCAGCGAGCTAGACAAAGTGACTTGCGATATACTTTATGCTAGATGTATCGTAGTCAGTTCTTTGCATTTGTGCCTTTTTGATTAGCGATAAATCTGTTCGAAAAATCACAATGTTTAGAAAAGTGACTTAGTCTATGGTTATAATACTCTACAACAAGTGACAGATAGCAAAACTATTGTACTCTATGCTTGTCTATCATTATGTTGAACATATGTGAAAAGTAAACCGTGTAGGCAAACAAGTTACCTAACGTTTATTAAGTATACCTAATAAATAAAATTTACTTAAAAATGGTTGTAAGCTGACACTTGATTAGGCACATATCAATCAAATATCTGGTAAAACACGATTCCGATTGTATCAAGACGTAGTAAACACAGATGTCCGCACTTCATAACGATGTATTCGTGTCAATAAATCCATTATTGCTTGGAAAAATAAACCATTTTACAATATATGACGTATTTCATTCGAATACACGACATTGTAGCTAGTCTTCGGAGGTTCGTTTAGGATATTTGACAATCGATCAATGTTAATAATTATTGATACAATTATTTTTATATTAAAGATTTAAATTGAACAATAGAATATTAAAAATCATGATTTACTTACAACCAAGAAACCTTATTTCAATCCAAGGGTTTTCCGAAACAAAAACTGTATTCTGTACTGTATACTGTAGTCCTGTATTTAGTTTTTTTGTTTAAACCATGTGGTTATTAAAGTAATAAAGATAATGGTTCCTTTATTTGCGAGAACTTTAAAACATGCGAGAAGTTAGCGTGGTTAAGACGCTTACAAAATTCATTATTTACAGCCTTATTTGCTCGTGTATTCACGAAATGGGTATTCCCCAATGTACAAACGTATCGTTATCACGAACCGTCCGAAAATTTACCAATTTTCTTTGCGAAGTTTTCACTTTATACAATAAAGTAAATTAACATATTGAAGCATGAATATTTTTTGAAGTTTTGATTAAATCATCTTAATTTATCGTAAGGAAAGGATGGAAATGGGAGGTGGATTTGAAGAGGTGACGCATTGGAAAGGGAAATATTTTAACCGACGTAAACCGAAGACAACGATTCTGCGAATGCAGATATCTATGGGCAACAGTGATTGCTTTTATCGTATTTGATTGTCTTTTGATCGCTTAAATTTCGATTACAAATGTTAATTAAAATTGTCGTTTATGAATAAATAGTTCGAGGTCATATGAAAGTTCGTACATAAATAAAAAAGTGGGCTTCAACTAAAATGCTACTGTTTTCATATACTGTTTTGTCTCTGTTTTATCAAAGTGAATGAAAGGGATGTAAAATGTACTAATGACAGTGAGATTTTACAGCAATAAAGAATCAATAATCATTTATTCCGTGGATATTGGAAGGTAACAATAATATTGTGGAATGATCTCGTCGGCGCACCTGTTGCGGGCCGCGTATCGATCCGCCATCGCGTACACGACCATTGTTTTACAAGCCCGCCTTATGAAACTTACTCGTCTATTTTAAGCCTGTATTTGCATTTCAATAACTCGGACGTGGCTGCTGCTTTTGTTTGGCAATTGTTTGCTTTTAAATCTACCACAATGGACACGCGGCTGAAAAATTACTTCATAATAACAATGTTATTTTATTATTAATACTATGGTGGACTTTCATTTGCTTTGGCCGAGCAACTGACGGACCTATGGTTGGTTTATTTATGGACCTATTTAAGTTTAAGTATTTTGTATAAGGTTATTATGGGTTTGACATGTTATAAGGAACCAAAGTCCCTACAAAGTAAGGAAAATAAATTATTAACATTCGATTTCCGCGCGGAATTGAAAAACTTAGTAAGTATCCTATTTGTTCTTGCAGACTTTGTTCTACATCTGTGCTAAACTTCTTCGTGATCTGTTAAGTCGTTACGGAGATATATAGTAATAAATATCCATCTAAACTTTCGCATGTATTTTAGTATGATTTCATTAGCGTAAGATACGCATAGTAATAATTCCGTTTTTTGAAGACGCTGGTTTTTACTAACCGTGGGGTTGCACAGGTGCAACATCCGTACTTATCGTCAACTATTTACTTTTTTTTTCTATTTATTCAATTTATCAATGCCGTGTACATCTAACACTTATTATTGACTAGCTTTCGGCCCCGACTCCGTCCACGTGGAAATAAAAAAAAAACAAAAGAAAGTAGCCTATGTGTTCTACCAGACTGTCCTCTACATCTATGCCCAATTTCATCGAGATCCGTTCAGATGTTCAGGCTACAAACTCTAACAAACATCCATCCATCCAAACTTTCGCATTTATAATATTAGTAAGATTTGAATTTATTTAAAGTACAATTTTAATATTCCTGCAAATAAATATACTCTTGAAAATTATTAATGTTTATTAAGGTTTCACGGTGCTTATGAAATATTATTTTCATTATCCTTTTGGTTTCGCAAATACAATACAAGGTAAGGGATTCGTTTGGATCACCTTTGGTATTTCGACAAATTCGTAAGTAAATATCTATTTATGAACAAGAATACGTAGATTTAAGATTAAGTACATTAACGTACATAAGTTATATATGTTTGTTTTTTTGACATTTTTTTTATATCTTAAATTTTTTTTAAGTTTTTGTTATAAAAAATTACGTCACAAAACCCGAAGACAAATGAGGATGCAAATAATTATCTTATTATATTAAATTTATTTTTTAGCATTTCTTTTACTTAAGTTCGTTATTACTTTAGAATTGTCTGCGAAAGAAATCTTATTTAAGTTCCATTGAGATCGGGTCTAAGTTGTTGAGTTGGGACACTTTTCATTCATGTCTACAATGACGTGCTTCAATACGCGCCTCAAGAAAGGCCCAGTACAATGTACTTAATGCCATTCGAGTGCTCTTGAAACTCAGCGAAATTTCACAAGTGTAACTCGACCTACAAGTCTTGCAATCTTTTTACGGTGACTGCTACTTTTTGTGTACAGTTCGGTAAGATAATATTTCTTGGACGATGACAAAATTATTCATCTATACTAATATTATAAAGAGGAAAGATTTGTATTATTGTATGTATTGAAATAACTCAAAAACTACTGGGCCGATTTCAAAAGATCTTGCACCATTAAAAAGCTGCGTTATCAGTGAGTAACGTAGGCGTATTTTTTTTTATTTTCACGTGGGCGAAGTCACGGGCAGCAGTTAGTTATTGATAAAGTAGCTTTATTAAGGAAACTTAAACTTAAAAAAAAATATTTTTATCCAATTAAAAAAGGTGGAAATCTTGATATTTCACTAAATTGTAGACGTCATTTTAATTACATTTCATTTTTAAATAATCTACTCGTATAAGCTATTCTTTAACAATATCTTAGTTTTAAATTAACAAAAATATATGTGACTAGCTGTTGCTCGCGACTTCGCCCGCGTGAAATTAAAAAATATAGCCTATGTTACTCACGGATAAATTACCTTTCTAACGGTGAAAGAATTTTTAAAATCGGCCCAGTAGTTTTTGAGTTATTTCAATACATACAAAAATACAAAAATACATATCTTTCCTCTTTATAATATATTAGTTAGTTAATATTAGTATAGATTAGTATAGATTAAAACGATATTAAGCCCACACCACTATTCACTTTCAGTTTCAACTAAGCACGAACTCTACAGTTAAAACTGAAAGAGGCGGGCTATCACAGTTGACTCAGTTTTTTCTTTGATATAGGTACGTAAACGTCTTGTATATGTAATGTAGAGTAAACAACACAGTTACGAGTTAGATAAAGATCAAAGAATTCCCACATTTCTGTTCATTACTTTCCCCATTCAATTACTTTTGGCCTATTCTTTATATCGTCGTTGCCTGTCTTTATGTTTGTAATTTCAATTTGGGGAAACCTAATCCGGCTTAAGAATGTTTAGGCACTTCAATGTTAAGCATTGGTAATTTATTTCAACATAAAATTACTATACAATAACCAACCATTACCTTTAATTATCTACTAAGAACGCGCGCACACCATTGAACAAACTATCGCACAACTGTTGTGATTGACGATTGTTTAGCAGCAAATTCAACTGCTTAGCACAACTAAAAATCGAGTAGTGTGCGCACCTCTTATAAGCTCATAGCAATCAAAGCGAGACTAAACAGTTATGCGATAGTTTAGTTTCAGGTATGCGCACGCTCTAAGTATTTTTTGTTACTATTCATATAACAAAGAATTTTATGTCATATCTTGTTCCAAACACGTAAATTGACTCAAAAATTTCCGTATTTCGTGAATGTTAAGAAAACCTGTCTACTATTGGTCGTTTAACATCAGAATATACTAATCGATCTCCGAATTCTCCTAACAATGGAAACAATTTGCAAACGCGTTGTGTGAACAAGCTCGTAATCCACATGACCTCATTTGACTGCGACGCGTGGGCGAAGATATCCTTATCGCGTTAAATTTTCGACCGCTTTAATCAGCTGCACACTAATTCACCAAGTTACCTCATTCTTTCATAATATTTTTTTTAAATTCTACTGCACGCTAACGTGTCATGAATTTTCACAGTCATAATCTCTATCTTTTACTCAAAAACTACGTTCGTTGTTGTCGATGAAGCAATTTCCAGTCTTTTCTGTCTTGTGCTATCCTCTTGACCTGATAAGAGATGACGTCGACTTAATTTATTATTAAAAAAAAAAAGTGTGTTCTTCCAAACTATGTTCTACATCGATGCCAATCATCCATCCAGCCTTCGATCTAAACTTTCGTATTCGTAATATTAGTAAGAACATATTTTTTGTGAAGAGTATGAAAAGAAGGGATGGATTTGAAAACACACGCAACAAACATGAACACATCCATCTAAGCTTACGCATTTAGATGATAGAATTAATTATTATATAATTGACAGTGGTAGAGCCCGCTTTAACATCTTAGCACGAATGGGCCGGCTCGCCCGGTGCGATACCACGACCACACAGAAGACAGGCGTGAAGTGGAAGCAATTCCGCGTTTCGTCT
>LD688955.1:2249518-2276323 GCA_003118335.3 Papilio memnon | reverse complement strand
GAAGAACACATAGGCTACTCGCTTTTGTTTTTATTAATTCCACGAGGACGAAGTCGCGGGCGAAAGCTAGTTAGTGTTGAAGGTACAAAATAAATGTAAAGAATTTTATATTCTAGCCAGACGAAAGAAAACATTGATATTCGTTTAGCCTCAATATCAGTTCCGTCAATTCAGTAGATACGTTGACCGCTACAAAAAGCGGTCAAAAAGACTATACTATGTCGAGTCAACAATCGTAAAATTTCTGACATACTTCTAACCTAGTTCATTTAGAGCGGGCGCACACTTTTGACGACACTATCGCACAACTGTTATGCGATTGTCGCTTATTTCGCAGCCAATTCAACTGTTTAGTTGCACAACTAAAAATCGAGTAGTGTTCGCACCTCCATATAAGCTCATGGGAATCAAAGCGCGACTAAACAGTTGTGCCATATGGATTTCTTAACATTTTATAAAGTCCATTAACAAGTAAAAATAAGAATAAACGGAAAAGCCGCTTAATTAAAGCTAATGTTTAATGTTAATGATATATTTTAGAATTTCGCGAAGAGAGACGTCATCTGCTTGAAATGGTTGGCCCCGAGCTGCAGGCCACGTACGACGATCGTCATATTGAGGTACTTTTATAATCAATATGGACATTACATATCGTACATACATGAATATAAATGCCATTAGCTGGCTCACGGCACTGGCAAGTGTAAGCTCTTTGCCTAAGTCGCTGGCAAGCTAGCTACTACTCCATTTTACTGGCATGTGTATTCCCTTATCATAATTAAATGTTTTTTTTTTAATTTATATTACTCTCATTACCAATTCCATGATTTATTTTATTTTTAATATTAAAATTTATTCTGAAGGTAGATTGAATTTTCAGATAGAGTTTGTTGACATGCACTACGGTACCGACGGCAAAGACGAAACTAATCCGGCGCTCTTACGATATCATCTCGACGAGATCCGATGCTGTAATCATACCTCCAAGGCTGGGTATTTTCTTGTAAGTTCCTTAATTGTATTTAATTTATACTAATACTAGCTTTCGCCCGCGACTCCGCCCGTGTGGAATTAAAAAAAACAAAAGTGAGTAGCCTATGTGATCTTCCAGACTATCCGCTACATTTGTACCAAATTTTATCGAAATCCGTTCAGCCGTTTAGGCTACAAACTCTAACAAACATCTATCCATCCATCCATCTAAACTTTTAAACGCATTTATATTATAGTATTAGTATGAAGTATGATTTACAAGTTTATGGGCGATAATCTTCTCCTCAATGACCATAAAGGTTACAATTAAGAACTAACAAATATAAGTTAATACTTATCAAGCATATGCACTATAACTATAACGTGATATCAAGCATATGAAATGCATCATGATCAGGTTATTCGTCTTTGTGCATTTAAAGTGTCTTTTAGGTCTTCCCCTAGGACTGTACAAATCTGGAGACGAAATTTTGTTGGTTACAAGATGTTAAAATTAGATCTTACATTTTAGTGTTTTATTGGTGGAGACGCATCACAATATCAACCAGTTCTACCATTCAAGATCCCTGTGAATACATTTGAAAAACTGGTCAAATCGGATACTCCTCAAGCGGCTCTAGTCCGCGCCTGTTACAGACTGAATGGTAACAACGCTTACCAATTGGAAGGCGATAACAAATGGTAACTATAAGAAATAAATATTTTCAACTAAGAACACAAACACATAGACAAATATCAAAGGAGGATTAAGATTTGATTCATCAAACTTGATTAAAAATTATTTATAAAATCTATATAACTTCCCGGTTTTTTTCCGTTTGTTTATTAAACTTACGTGTAATTCCTTTACGTAGTTTGTTATATTTATTAATATACGGAATGTAATAATTTACACCAGGTTTAGCGATTTACTAGAACGTGAAGAGCAACGCTCACGTCTCTCTGCAATAGAGAAGGCTTTCAAGGCATTAGCTTTAGAAGCCTTAGAAGAAAAGGATGGCCTTGCTGATTTATTACGAAGCTCTACAGAAATACAATGCGAACTGGCTTTAGGTTCGTATATAGTAATATTCTTTATTTGGAAATAACTATTATGAAATAATCAATACACTTTCAAGAATTAAGGAACTGCACAATGAACTTATAGACTTGGAAGGAATACTCAATTGTATTTATTTTTATAGAATTACTGTCAAATGGTAAACATCCAAAAGGCGTGATTGCGGTTTTAAAAGACATTCCTGATCTTGAACACGATGATTCCAAAGTAACTGTTTTAGCACATAGTAGATTAAAAAAATTACAAAGGAAACTTGAAGATACCTTACCAGAAGGTCATGCTATAAGATTAGAGTAAGTACTAAAAAGTATATTACCCAATACTTATTAATTATTTTTAAAATAAATTTAGATTATCTATGACTTTTCTATGCTAAAAACAGCATCGTTCTGTAGAGTACCATCAGCGGATTCATCAAGAACAGATGGAGCTTCAGATAATGATGAGAAATTGTCACCATTTAGAGATCAAGTTCAAACTGTTGTTAGTGCGTTGATCGATGATAGTTTAAGCACAGAACCAGACCAAGGAAGAGGAAGAAAAAAGACTGTACAGGTACGGACTTTAATAAATATTCTTAATGCTCTGACATTTCCTGTGTACAAATTATTCTTGGATAATTATTTTCAGGAAGTTTTTCTAGAACATATAACTCATCTTAGGATATGTATAGAACATGATTCTCTTTATAAAGTAACTGTTAAACAAATCGAAGAGGTCGCTAAAACCATATTAAATACAGTGAAAGAGAATTACGAGAATCGATGCCGACATCCACCAGTACTGATCTATGGCCCAGATGCTTCGGGAAAAAGTACACTATTAACAAATTTATATTTTCAATGTGAGAAACTTTTCTCAAGACCTGTCCTGAGAATTATCAGATTTTCCGCAGCAACTCCAAGATCAGCCTATAATCTAGAATTGCTACGAGTGATGTGCCAACAAATTTCAATAATTTTAAACATACCAGAGGGATATTTACCTAAAGACGCGAGTTTCGATCCCCTGTACATCAATAATTGGTTTCAAAGTTTATTGAGAAGATGTGAAGATATGGAAAATGAAATTATGCTCATTTTCATAGATAATGTACATAGAGTGAATCCTTTGGAATGTGATATCGTGACAGGCCTGTCCTGGTTGCCGATGTCTTTGCCGAGAAATGTTTTTCTTATTTGCACAAGTGCTGTGTCTTTACAACAATTGCAATTGACTCCAGCTCAGAAAGAAAAGTTTAAAATTCAAAATTGTTATTATTTATTGGATGCTATTGAAGAGAATTCTGATAATAATAGCTATGGAGATTATATTGATGGTGCCTTTGATAATTTAGAGACGGTATTCGGCGCTAAGGCTTTCAGTAAACTAGCAGGTAAATTGTAAGATAATGACAGTTTTGTTTTATATAACGAAATACTAAAACTTTCAAGGTGCATTATAAATATTTTTAGGTTATGTAACCTGTTCGGAATTTGGCCTTACTGAACTTGAACTTTTGGAGCTTTTAATGCCTACTAGTAATAGTGAAGCAATTATAACATTACAAGATGCTAACTTTAACTTTTCTACATTATGTGCCACAAAATACATGATGAGTAAGTACTTTTTCTTTATTTATTTAACTACGATGTGAGTATAACGTAAAAATGATAGTAAAAATATATATATATACTGTTCCATATTAATATAGCGTCACCTAGTTTTGGAATATAATTTTATGCTTATGCTCTTCGCACGAAGACTTGAAATTATGTCTCGTTAAAGCAACCATTTCACAACTCCACGGTGCTTCACAAGCGAATCAAAATGACTTTTCACTGCGAGTACGAACCACAGTTAAGATAATATGGTTTTTGTACTTGTTGAAAAAAAAAATAAGTTGATATTTTGTGATATGACTACAGAGTTACAATTCCAGAGCCAGATTTATGAAAATAAAAGGAAGAACAATTTGATAAATGTGAATTATATTTTTAGGAAAATAGCTTAAAAATGAAAGATAGTCTAGTAATCAGGGCAGCATAAAACTCCTATATTTTATCCATCCCCTAAACATAACAGTTGGAAGGATGAGTGTAACTTAGGATTTTTTCCGCGATTAATTTAAAAGTATGATTCTTTCTGAACAGAATCTCTAATAGTTGAGAACGTTGTGTCCGGTCGTTGCACGTGGCGCTGGCGCGCAGCTGCGGCAGGCGCACGCGCACGTCGCCGCTATGTGCGCGTGCAAAGCGCCTTGCGTGATACACATTCAGATCTCGCTGCGTTACATTTTGCTAATTTCTTACACGAATCTGACGACACCGATACATCAGAAGCTCAAGAACTAGGTAAAGTGTCAATTTGTGTCTTCCGATATCCTATTTTCTCTGATCCTACTTTTTTATTTACTAGAAAATGCTTCGTCTAGGTTGTGTAGATGACGATGACGCCCTCTTGGACTCCACTCCATTCCACTCAGCCAGTAGGACTGCGGCAGCGTTCACGCAGCGGCATGTCGAAGAGTCCTGGCTGCATTTATTACTCGCCGGAGATTTCTCCAAACTGAAAGACCTCACTGTTTGCAATTTTGATTTCCTATTAGCCGCAGTACGTATTCCGTCTCCTTTATACATGTAGAATTTGGGCACGTTACGTCCTGTTCCCTTATACAATGAAAATCATTATAGTTATTAGTTTAGAATCCAAATTCAGATCCAATTCTTTGACAGATTTAGTTACGGCGTGTAACTAAACTACCGTTGTCTTCCGCCTAAACATCTGAACAAAAATATTTTATTACGTTTAATCGATTACTTTAAAATTTCCATCATCAAAGTATACTATCGTGTAGGTGCAAACGGTGACTATATCGTATCTCCGGTGTATTCTGGAGCACGTGCGCTGCTACATCCTGGACCGGGACGTCGAGCTGGTATACGGCGCGGTGCGGAAATCGAGCGACATCCTCACACGCGATCCCATGCAGCTCGGAGCACAAGTATGTTGTCGAGTAAAATCGTTAACAATATTTATACCAGGGGAAGGTATTAGGAATAAATTCTAGATGTAAGGCAGTGTTTATTTGATATTGATTGTAATTTTGCACAAATTTGACGTTACAATACTCAAAAGTATGCTTAGTTCTTTTATTGTGAATAGTGCAATTTGATTTGCTTTAATTCTAAGAAGTCGTTATGGAATGGAAAATATTGCAACAATAACTTTTAACAGATAATAGCGTGGCTGCGGCCCGCTATAGCGCGACGCGGCGTGCTCGCAACGCTGGTAACGGCTGCCATGGCGTGGTGCGACGGCTACGATAAGCCTCTCCTAGTGCCACTTAATGGATGGTAATTATTCATTTTGGTATTGTAGATATTTGTAAGATGAAAACACAATAAGAAAGGGTCAATATGTTCCATTGATTTCCAAAAGGTTGCAACCACCGATAGCGTCAACAGTCCGGGTGATGTCGGTGGGTGGGACTGCGTTGGGTGCGGGTGCGAGTGCAGGGGCACGGCTGCTGCAGCTAGCGCCTTCTGGACAGCATCTGGTGCTCGCGCCCGCGGCCGGTGACCCGCAACTCTGGCATGTCATGTCCAACTCCAGAGTTCATACATTTAAAGGTATGTTTAGTAAAGTACAGATGAAAACGCAATGAAGGTGGACACGTAGATTCGTTTGTGTTATTAACCTGTTTTCCTTTAATCGTAAAATAGCGAAGAACCATTTCGTTCCATAGGTTAAAAATCGTCAAATAATTTTGAAAATTGCTAGTAACTTTTCTGGTAAACCTTATTTAGATCAATACGTCGGTAAACATTTGTCCTTAAAGCAACATATTAGGAATTGGCAGAAGCAAAACAATATTTGTTTCTGTCGAGAAAACACTCTTGGCATTATTCTCAGCTCTTTATTTGCTATTTAATTTACGTAACCGTGCACTTTGGAACTAAAAGCGCACTGCAGTCGATTGGCGCAATACTCTACTAAATTTTTGCTTCATCATAAGTTTGTTTTAAGCCTTATGAACAATGAAATGTGGAGAATTTTAAAAAGATAGTTGAACTAATTGAAGCATTGCATTGATTTAGGTCATTCTGGACGCATATTGTGCATGTGCGTGACTCGGGAATCTCAATACCTACTCACTGGTTCAGAAGACACGACCGTCGTGGTTTGGGATCTGCATACGTTAGCAGTTAAAACAAAAATATTGTAAGTAGTAATTTTTTACGAAAAATGTAATACATTTCGTGAGTTTAACAATAANNNAAACTGTACACTAAGAGACTTCTTAAGTAACCATTGACCTAGTCTGACTGTGACAGCTAGCCTCAATATTAATGTTTTACAATATAGGGAACACATAGCACCCGTACTATGTGTAGCAGCTGTAGTGAACCGCTCCCTGGTGATCAGTGGTGGAGAGGACTCAGCTGTTATCGTCACATCATTAGTCGACGGTGCTTTGGTATGAATCCTTTTACTTATTTTTACATTATAAGTATTTTTCCTAAACCTTTACTATAAGTTAAACTCAGTTTTAAAGTCTATGTTTTGGGGATTAACTTTTTTTTTAAAATTCTATTCCTTTACATGGTAAAACAAAAGAGCAACGTCTATTTCTTTTGTTTAGGTAACAAAATTAGATCATCATAGAGGGCCAGTTACATCAGTGAAGGTGATATTGGACGGTGAAATACTCGTCACTGGCTCCCACGATGGTACCATCTGCACGTGGAATGTTGATAATTTTACTATTCTGAGCACAATAACCGCCGGAATGCCGATACACATAACGGACGTAACAGACGACAACGTCTTCTTAATAACATTACAAGGGGATAACGAGTTACATCTGCGTACTTTTATTACGGGCACTTATTTGCACGCATTGAAGAGGCATAAAGCTAAGGTAACTGCATGTATGGTATATAAAATGTCTTTGTAAGGAATAAAGTCTGGAAGTAGCAATGGAGACCAATGTTCTGCGACTAACTGATTAATTTATTGAATGGTCTATCATTCAATTTGTTATTGATTGTTAGCCTAACCTAATTCTTAGTTATTACTAACAACTGAAGCCGAACTTAGCATAGAGTATGTTCGGAAACTAAGATTCCTCTATTGAGATTTTCAACTCCATAAGTAGTCTGTACAAACATGATTTTAAAATGAGTATTAAGTTATAAAATCAATGAAAACTTTATTTCACACATGTTATATGTAAAAAGGTGAAATGTTTCTGCGTGGCGCACGACTCATCTCGTGCCGCGGTGGGCTGCGCTGACCAGCGTATCTACATATACAGTTTGCACAGCGGACAGCTTTTGAGGACGTTAGCTGCTGCTCACGATCTCGCAGCATTAGCTGTTGCAGATAAAGATCACTTCTTATTCGCTGCAGGTAAACTATTGTCGACTCCGGAAATCTGTCAAAAGAAATGCTATTCGATAAAGTTGAATAGAAAATTGGTAATGCAATTGAAAAATTAATAATTTTCATTCTAAATTCTAATGTTACTCCTAGAGTTTTTTAATCTATTTTATACTTTGTTGATTTTACTTAACGTTATATGTTCAGGTCTGTTACTGTAGTATTCTTTGTATAAATATTTTAAACGTTTCTGGTCGCAGGAGGTCACCGAGTAACAATTTATTCATTCCACACGGAGGACAATTTAACGAACTTCCGACCTACAAAACAAATGAAAAGACGTCAAACAAAGTCGACTACGAACATTACTTTATTACAGGTTACCTTTGAAGTTTTAACAAGTTTTTACTGTCTTTATTTTTAAGGTACTTTTATAACTAAAGATATTGTTTTTAATAGGCTGAACAGAGTGAATTGATACCTATAAGTTGTCTGGAAGTATCTCGTGATGGACAACTAGCGGCGAGTGGTTGTGCCCGAGGACTGGTCCGAGTATGGCATTTGTCAACGCATAGATTACAAACAACGTTAAACGGGCACATTGGTCACATAACGTGTGTGACATTCTCACCTAATAACTTGCTCGTGTTGAGTGGTTCTGAAGATAGAACGGTGGTTGTGTGGCAACTGGCTGATAATTCACCCTCTTTAACATACAAGGTACTGTTATGTACAATAACCACACATTTAAACGGAACTAGATTAAACAAAAATCAAATTCATGAATAATAATTTTTCTTTTCATTACAAGATCGCGAGTACAATTATAAATACGCATATGAAATTTACTGTATGTTTTTAAAATTAATGCAACATTTTAGGGCCACTCAGCCGCGTTACAGACATTATTAATGATGTCGGACGGCCGGCGCGCCATGTCCGGGGACAGGGCTCGTAACATTCACGTCTGGCTCGTCGACTCCGGAATTATATTACATTCCACCAACGGACCATCTGCCACTGTTGATGTTACCTTGAATATGAAGTTTGCGGTAAGCCAAATTTGCACATTCAAATTAATACTAATTTCACAACTTGAAGTAATAAAATTCAACTTAAAAACATTCTTAGTGCAAACGATCTAAATGGTATCAAGATATTTACAAATATGTATAATAAATAGGTTCTATCTGATGGTGATAACTCTATTCGAATCTGGGCTCTAACTGGAGGTGAAGAAGAACGACGTTCAGTGTCTCATGCTGAACGAATCACATGTTTCGCTTTGACAGCGGATTCTCAACACGTGGTCACTGGCTCAATGGACATGTCACTCAAAGTGTGGCAATTGGATGGAGGCAAATTATCTCAGGTTAGACCAAAGACATTTAAGCAATATATAGACTAGACACAGTGAACAATATTTTTTCACCGGTAACTTCTTTGAATGGTACAATGTTAGTTGTCAAGTTTACGCCGCCCCATTTCCTTGTGTTGACATGTTATAAAACATTTTACAAAATTATAATAAGCTCCATCTTTTCATAAAATAAACTAGAGTTCGACAAAATAAAATACAAAATTCGAATATAATTTAATGACGCCTATTGGCAATTAATTTAAACACAATTAATTGTTGACATGTGGTTTTGAGGACATGTTCATATATAAGTGAAATATCGACTGACTATGGTTCCTCTAAATTTTTTTTAATCTCTGGGTTAGACGTACAAACCAACTTGCGTTCAAAGGAAACATTTAAAACATTCCTACTAACTTCTCAGTTTTTCAGTTTCTCATTCCGTTTTTAATAGGTCAGTAAGGTATCTGCAATTCGTTTGATGTCAGACGTTGATAGACGGTGAATATTTCGTTGAATCTGTTTATCGTGGTACAGAAATTGTATCAATGCAACACTCAGCAAAACGGCTAATAATTTCTATCATTTGATTTTTTTTAACTATGGATTTTACATTTTTCTCTGAGGAATTTTCATCTCATCAGGTCCTGGTAGGTCATACTGATATAGTAACATGCGTAGCTGTATCGATCACAAACAAGACTCAAGTGGTCTCAGGATCCTGGGACTACAACCTTATCGTATGGGATATCAACACGGGGTCCGATGTGCATTTGTTATCGGGACATTTGGGCAAAGTTACATGCGTCAAAGTGACTGGAGATGGCACTATCGCTGTTTCAGGTATGTTTGGGAACAAAACTGATCTTATAACAGAATTGTTGATAAAAAAATTCGGATACACCCTTGAGGTTAGAAAGAATAGATTTGTAAACCTTTTTCACTTCTTTCGTACTAGGTGCTGAAGACAAAACATTAATAATTTGGGAGACAAAGCGAGGTTTAGCTCTGACATCGTTGTCGTTACACGTACCATTGCTCGGGTTCCAGATCACAAGCGACTGTGCTCGTATTGTTGTACATCTGCTTGATAGAGGTTAGAAATGTCAATTTTTATATTCTCCTCTTTTTTAATTATCCTTTTAGTATTTACTTTTAATATAATGATTGTTATGATAAACAGGTTGTTTGCCGATAATATGCTTACATAATACACCAGCTACATACGTAAAGATTCCAACATATGCAGCACCGACCAAAGACATTGATGGTTCGTTTCATTTTTATGTTTTTTAAAGTTAACTAACAAAGATTATACATAGTAAAATATCTTTTGTCATTCTATACCTAGAACTTCGGCCGTTGGCACCGAAACGTCCAATGAGAAGGTTACTTAAAAAGGAAGTATCGTTGGATACGTATACATGGCAGAAGAAGTACGGCCATCTGACATCAGCAGCTATGATGGCACAAGTTGATGAACGTTTGAAACGGAGGTACTGTTTTCGGAAGACATTGTGTTAATTGTTATAGAAAATATTTATTAAAATTTGTAAATATTTTGATTTGTCAGATTTTCCGTATCAGCTTCTATGGAAGAAATATCAAAGATACAAGAAGCTAAGAACAAAGATTTAGGTTCTCAGGTAAATTGTCAGATTTATTTCAATTAAAATCTTTGATGTATTTAAATATTTCGATGACATTATTTTTGAACGTCAGGTGAGTTTGGGACCTGAAGAAGCGGCCATAGCGCAATCACAACACTTCGATCAACTTGAAGCACTCTGGAACAAGATATCACCTCCACGACGTCGTTCAAACAAGGTATGTTAAAACAATAAATTTTCCATTGCTAAGTAAAAATCTTTTGATTTTTTAACCAAAATACTTCTAAAATTTGAGCGTCGGTGGCTCAGTAGTTTAAGCACTTGACTTGTAATCTACAGATCTTGAGTTCGAATCCAGTCATGTACCAATGTGATTTTCGATTTTACGTATTTTCATATGTACACAATTTTCCCGACGTTCTTACGGTGAAGGGAAATATCGTGATGCAACCTGCACATATCGGCGAAGAAATTTAATGATATGTGTGAAGTCAACCAACCCGCACTTGGCCAGCGTGGTTGACTATGGCTTAGTCACCCTGACTTTAGGGTAGGCTCCGAGCCCCTCGGTGGGGACGTATAGTGAGCTGGTGATGATGATGACTTCTAAAATGTTGTATTTTTCAGTCCTTGTCGAAGCAAAGTTCTCTCATTGAAAGTAGATTCGATTCCTCCGATGAAGAGCATACGCCGGTGGAAGAACAAGGTTAGTGATGTGTCTATTTACAGTTTTTATAATACACATACTCGTACTTTTTAAAGAAAATGTGTATAATTCCCTTGATGACATTTCACTAAAATATAAACCCGAAAGTCTTGAAGTCACACCTTGTTAATAATAATTTATTACTTAGATAAACGATTAAAGAGAGAATTAAATGTTTATAGAAAAAATAATAGTTCTAATTAATACTCTTTTTATTCCAGAACATATTGTGGAGTAAAAATTGCAAATATTCAAAGGTTTTCTACAATGCTTATTACTTTATTCAGTTATTAAGACGAGCTGGTCTCTTAACATTGTTATTACGAATTCCATATTTTTGTTTAATTTTAAGGTTAAAGATTTTTTTTTACTTTAATTATAAGTTTTATGAAGATGTATGTAAAATCTCATTATAATTACTTTTTATATAAATTGTTTGGATCTCTGTTTATATAGTTTATATTGATTTTACTGAATGCTTGATAATGTTTCGTTTATTTTAATATTTAGTATCAACGTAGATACTTCAAAACCTTTAGTGTTAGACTATTCCATTGTGATCTTGTAGTAATAGGCTTGGTAGAATAAGAACCTTTTTTATTTAAGAATAATATCTTCATCTACAAATCAATTTTCCTTATTTTTTTAAAAGATAAATATTATTAATCTGATTTTATTGCTATTTTTTTTTTCTTAAAAATTTAAAAGTATTTGTTCCGTTTCTAGAATTTGTGGTTAAATTCACTTTATAATATGTTCGTTGAAATTCTAAATGTGTTTTAAAGTTTAAGAAATGTTGTAATTATGATATTTTTCTGTCTTGTTTCCTGACTTTCATCAAAAACTTGTAGATTTTTTATTTTTATTTATTTATATATATTATAATATAAAAGTATTTGTTCCGTTTCTAGAATTTGTGGTTAAATTCACTTTATAATATATTCGTTAAAATTCTAAATTTGTTTTAAAGTTTAAGAAATGTTGTAATTATGATATTTTTCTGTCTTGTTTTCTGACTTTTATCAAAAACTTGTAGAAATTTATGTTTACTTATAGTAAATAATTTGTGTATATTATTTAATTATGTAGATATACTTATTTAAAATTACTTGTTAACTGTTGTATCTATTTACGTAACTTGAAGCACACTTTAGATTTGTAAATTTATTTTATTATCGCTTTTAATTAATATAGTTAATTGATCATTTCTCCCGTAATGTATTGAGCTAGTTTTCCAAACTGTGATCCCTTTTAAAGACTTCTACATAAGTATAATAATTATATTCTATTATAAAATACCACAGTAAGTATCTTTCTAACTTCGTATTTAGGTAATGTATACACTTCTTGAATATTTTAAGGTTTAAAATGTAACTTAGAAAACTTCCTAACGTAACTTTGAACATTTAAAAAATACTAATGAAAATAAAAGAAAGCACGTTAAATACAAATATATGAAATCGAAATGAAATAGCAAAATACATGAAAATCTAATTTAATTGTCGCAGAATAGAGTTTCATTAAACAATATATAAGCCACTCCTATAAGGCTATATTAGAGTCAAATCAGTTCAAAAACCCAATCCTGTAAAGGCCATGTTAGAGTAGAAAATGTTGGTTGAAAATTTAGAAATTAGAAGTTTGTACTGCACTGAAGTTTATTTAACGCACCGCTATCAAACAGTTCTTTCCAACCAGATAGCATCTTAGATAAAACTATGTTAATATTCTTTAGATTCGTTTGACATTTCAGAGTTAATGCATTAGCAAGGCTTGTTTAATGAAAACACTTAATAGAAATGTATCTATTTATTGTAGATTTTTAAAATCGTGCTTAGTAAATGTTGGTATTAGTAGAAACATTATAATTAGGAAATGCAATAATTATATAGGAATTGTAGTTGCACGTATTACGTCTAAATCTCCACCGATATCTAATTGTTAATCTATTCTGAACACTGTTAAACTATACTTGATAAAACTGGCTATATTTATTGTATACTAAAAGCGGGCGCACAACTTTGACTAAACTATCGCAGAACTATTGTGCGATTGACGATTATTTCGCAGTCAATTCAGCTGTTTAGTTGTACAACTAAAAATCGAGTAGTGTGCGCACCGCCATATAAGCTCATAGGAATCGAAGCGCGACTAAACAGCTGTGCGATAGTAGTCAAAGGTGTGCGCGCACTTTAAATGTGCTTAACTAAGTTCCTCCGTTGTAACGTAGCTTGCGTATTGAGAATTTCTTGTGCTTAACTTTGACTTCAACAATGATTTAAATTTTTCATAACATACTTTTTACGCAGACACAAAATGTAAAAAATTCAAATCTGATTACAAATTAAATTTATATAAGTTTATTTATTTAATACAAACTACGGAGAATTGCGTCAAATCGTTACGACGCCATTTTGTTTTTTTTTTATTTAATTTTTTATTCAAACTACTTACAACAAAACTACATTTCTGTCAATAATTTGATGAAATTGAATGAAATGAACGTTACGTTAAGTTACATACATTTTTAATTATTAAGTTTCTTAATCATACATACTGAGTGAAAAGTTTTGTCATCAGTACGCGTTACGTACATAAATGTAACATCTAAATTATTGTAAAAGTGAAGCACTCTCTTGTTGAGTATTGGTATAGAGTTTTTATATTTGTGACGATTCTATTTCCCACAAGGGTGTTTTATTTTAGACCTGTCATGATGTTATATCTGAAAATATATTCTCTGTGTTTCTTAAATACTTGTTTTATTTACAACCAATTACATCGAATTCAACCGTTAAAATGAATCCAAAATATTGACGTTTGTAAAACCACATGATAAGAATATTCAGACGTTATATTACAAAGCTGTTGCTTGTGACTTCGTCAGCGTGTAATTAAAAAAAAATTAAAAATATAGTCTATGTTACTCACAAGTAAACTACTGACTGCTAACTACTAACGCTGAAAGAATTTTTAAAATCGGCCTTGTAGTTTGTGAGTTATTTCGATACATAAAAAATACAAATCTTTCTTCTTTGTAATATTACTACCTGTTGCTCACAACTTCGCCTGCATGAAAGTGAAAACGAAAGAAAACGTAACTTTTTCATGGTGAAAGAATTTTTGCAATCGACCCAGTAGTTTTTGAGTTATTTCAACACATATAAAAATGCAAATATTCCTTCTTTATAATATTACTAGCTGTTGCTCACAACTTCGCCTGCATGAAAGTGAAAACGAAAGAAAACATTACTTTTTAATGGTGAAAGAATTTTTGCAATCGACCCAGTAGTTTTTGAGTTATTTCAACACATACAAAAATACAAATCTTTCTTCTTTATAATATTACTAGCTGTTGCTCACAACTTCGCCTGAGTGAAAGTAAAAACGAAAAAAAGTAGCTTTTTAATGGTGAAAAAATTTTTGCAATCAACCCAATAGTTTTTGAGTTATTTCAATACGTACAAAAATACAAATCTTCCCTCTTTATAATATTAATAGCTGTTGCTCACAACTTCGCCTGTGTGAAAGCAAAAACGAAAAAAAAGTAGCTTTAAATGGTGAAAGAATTTTTGCAATCGACCCAGTAGTTTTTGAGTTATTTCAATACGTACAAAAATACAAATCTTTCTCCTTTATAACATCAGTATAGATAAGTATAGATTTGTCTAAAATTAAGCGTTTATTAACTAAGGAAACTTGTTAATCTATCCTAACTCACGCGATCGATTCAATTAACTACAGATTTAATAAACTCGGCATGTAGAGCCTGCGGTATAATGCAGTGTAAAATTGCTAACTAATTCAACACTATTAAACATCATTACTATTTTAAAGGATAGAAAAAGAAGACTCAGAGTGGTAACTATGGATACCCTTAGTGTAGATATCTATTACGATACATAGGAAGACTATTTAATAACTATGAGTGCGGTATTAACTTACTTTTCTAAAACATCTTGAACATTTTCGTATTCCTGAACTTCAGTAAACGTAAATCTTACCTTTGCTCCTCCAATCTTATCTAATATTTGCGCTCAATCAAATAGAAGTGAAGTCAAGTGTAAAAGTGTTGTAAGCATCTGTGTATGATATCAATTGGTTTGTGGGCTGTGTATTGAACAATGAATCTTAATAGATTCATCTATTAGCGTAAATAAGCATTACATAAATGATATACAGCGAAGGGATTCTCTTTCCTGTATATCCTATCCCCTGTACATTAAGAGATAGGCTAAACCTGTAAAATTTGGTATAACAAATTTATCAGTTAACATTGTGATTTATTCATGTACAATTTGTTTAATTGAACGTCATAAAAAATCTATACATATAATAAAATTGGAGTGTCTGTTCGTAACATTAAAAAGAAAAATTCCACATTTCGGGAAGATAATGTATTTGCGTTGCTGATAAATCGCATTTAAAATTTTTCTTGTCTGTCTGTCCGCAAGCCGCGTTTGTTCGGGGTAATCTCCGAAACGACTGGACTGATTTCGACCGGACTTTCATTGAACGGTAGCTGACATAGACGGGCATATTATAGGCTACTGTTTTATCTTAATATTGCGTGGACGAAGTCGCGGGCAACAGCTAGTATGTTAATAAAAATGTACACTTAATTTTGGATTCAAAGAATTGAATTGTTCACAACATTTTTAATAAAGTAGACTAGTCTTCTATTTAAATAGAACGACTCCAAAAAGTAATTCTCCTTCAGCATTTAATTAGATTTAAATTAGAAACAAGGCACAGGTTGTCATTAATTAAGGCAAATCGAATGCTTCGCTCCAAATTGGAAAGTTTTCCCTTTTACATCCCTTTATCTTAATCCTTATTTACTTAAGTAGATCCTTGAATTATTTCCAAGTGGAATGGTTACTTATTTAAATAAATTTCTACAAAAGGAGTATTTTACCTAAAGCACTTAATTTGTAAATAAAAATAATATAAACTACCTTATTGACGATAACTTGGCTGTGGTGGGTAATAAGGATGTAAAAGTGTATTTAAATTAAATAAAACCATGTCTTTTTCAAAACATTTATTAATATTATAAGTGAAAGAACAGATTCATTTCTCACACACCTTGCAGTTTAAGTATTAACCTAACACGTGTTTTAAAAATAAACAATGGTAATACAACAGCAGTAAACCAAATTGTAGAACATTAAATAACGCTCTACAATCTATACTAATATAATAAAGCGTAAACACACACTTCTTTGTTGCCTAAGATGTCAGCATTTACAGCATATTTTTGAATAATTCTTTTTTTAATAAAAAGCCTTACGTCAAGCTTTAGGCTATATATTTTCACGCCATTAAAGTTAAGGGGTAAATATTTTGAACACAAACCCTAATGTGGGAAAGAGACCATAAGTTGCTGCCAACATTAAGGAAGCAAGATTGCCTTGGTTTGTCATCATGTCATGTCATTTTGATATTTGCAATTGATCATTTGACAAATGTAGGTAAACAATGAAATACAGTTTTTATAATTTCACGCGGATGAAGCCGCATGGGAACAGCTAGTTTCGTATTTCAATAACAACAACCAAATAAATGCGAAATTTAAGAGTATCTGCAGATGTTGAACATTTAAAACCATTTTAAAATAGCATTAAAATCGCTTTAAAATTCAAAACCACGTTACGTCGTCCGCGGCCTTCCCCTGTGTGGTCGCGTAAATTAATTATCTCCCGACCTGCGCTGTATTACAAGCTTTTAAATCGTCAAATTTAATTAAAGGATTAAACCGACGTTACAATTAAACTCGGTTTATCCATATAAAAAATCAGTTATACGAAAAAAGAATGCATAAAATTAACACACAATATGAGTAATCTTTTACGCACAACCTGGTATTGCTCAAATTAAATCTGTAAAAAAACTCATTAAATTAGCTATGATTGTTTAATTTATAGAAAGATAAGAGGGTATTATTAGCGCATAAAGAAAAAGAATTGGAAAATTCTGGAAGTTTTTAAATATTGTAGTAGAATATAGAGGTTTGCATTAAATCTTACTAATATAATAAATGCGAAAGTTTAGATGGATGATGGTTGTTAGAGTTTGCCTAAGCGACTGAACGGATTTCGGTGAAATTTAGTATAGATATAGAGGATAGCCTGGAAGAACACATAGGCTACTCGCTTTTGTTTTTTATAATTCCACGCAGACGGAGTCGCGGGCGAAACCTAGTATAAAATAAAAACAACAACACAACTCACACCCAGAGGGTTAGACAGAAATCGTCCATTTGAATTCATTATTTGTATGTAGATTCATCCTTATGTACGTAGTTAGTCTATACGGGTGTAATGAAATTGGTAATTCTGTTATTATTTGGAAGAGTTATCGACGAAAATCTTTATATCCTTATCCTTTATTTTCTTTCGTAGTTAAAACTGTAACATTCAATTAATGTTTAGATTTTATTCTGTACGTATTTGTAGCGGATCACTTGACCCGGTCGCCGCACTTGGAAATATAAAAATTTTGTGAATAATTTAAATGTTCATTTTAAAATGACCCAGAGATGCAAACACCGAATTGGGTCACATCGAATACGATTTTTGCAGTTTCTTTGGGTCATTTTAAATCGATTCTAGTAATATTTGCTATTTGTTTGAATAAAAGACAAATAGAAAAAACGGGTGAAATGACAGATCAATAAGCTTAAAAACCGCTGAAATAAAACTTTGTCAGGCAAAGTTTTCAGTAAATTGATTCTGAAAATTTTGCATTTGTCTCAATAACGAGATATTTGCTGACTGGAAAAGCGGGACTTTTTATTTTGAGTTATATTTTTTTCTGTTTTAAGGCTATGTTAGAGTAAAATAATGCTCACAAAAATTAATAAGTTTAAAATTAATTTTCGTTAAATTTTAAATTTATATTTCGATATTAACTTAAGTTCTTAACTTTCTTAACTTCAAGTAAAGGAACGAATAGGTATATATTTATTAAAATATGCAATAAGTCCTAGATACCTTAAAAATCACAAAAAAACGTTGGATAACTTCTAAATCTTTTAACCAAAAAATACAATTTCAACTATATCGAAAGGTATTCTTTAAATTCACGTTGCTCTCCCAAGTTATAAAAATTTTGTCTTATTTAAACAATCGCCTAACAAAATTGAGCAAAAGAGCCTTTGTGATTTTTCGATATTGTTTTAAATCTCTCACTTCCAGCCACCTTTTGAGGAAAACGATATTTCCACATAACCTAAATAATTATGTAAGAACTAGAACGAATAATGTTTACCATCGTAAGAAGTATAAGGAAAATTGTGTAAAACATCAAACCATCCACCAAGAAACCATATTTTAAAACAGATCAAAACGCTACGAAATTTCGTTAAGGTCTTTAAAGTATTACTTAAAATGCATAGTGACAGAAGCTTAAAACTTTACATTTTAGGTATTCCTACGTCATTCTTAGATTGAACTCGATTAAAAAGTAATTTAAAAATTTAAAAATCTTGATTATTTACATGAATTTTTCTTCTGTTAAGATATGACAGCGTTAGATATAAGTCACAGCTGAGTGAGCTGTTAAATCGCAAAGGCGTGCGTCGTGCTCACACGAATGTTCATAATCTGATTATAACAGCCAATTGTTACGTAAGCGAGAACAAATGGATTGAAACATAACAATACAACTGGAGAAAATCAAAATATACAAAATAGAACATGTGCACCAAAACATAATCACTCTAAGAATCATTATTCTCGTCGAAATAAGTAAAACTATCAATTACGTGTTTACAAACCCCTTTTAAAATATATTCAGTACTTTTTTAAACTAGAACATATTTTCTCAATAACAAAACTATTCTTTCAAGAGTAAAATCGTAGTAAAAAGAATACGCTGGGTGTTATTGATTAAAGCGAACTTTACAGGCAGCCTCGCGGTGTAATTGAAAAATGGATTCTGTGAAACTACACTGCTAGCCCACTGCTAGTGAATAGGTAGACATTTCTAATATAAACTACCAACACCACACGTGATAGTCTAATATCTAACGTGTAAATCTACATATTAATTTATAAATGTTGGTTATTCGCTGTTAATGTATTTAAAGATACATATTTCGGCCCTCTCATATTCCATTGAGAGTCGGTGGCTCAGTGTTTTAAGCACTTGACTTGTAATCTACAGGTCTTAGGTTCGAATCCTGCCATGTACCAATGTGATTTTCGATTTTTCGAATTTTCATATGTACATAATTTACCCGACGTTCTTACGGTGAAGGAAAACATCATGATGCAACCTGCACGTTCGGCGAAGAAATTCAAAGATATGTGTGAAGTCAATCAACCCGCAGTGGGTCAGCGTGGTTGACTATGGCCTAGTCACCCTAACATAGGGTAGGCTCCAGCTCCTTAGTGGGGACGTATGATGAGCTGGTGATGATGATATTCCATAGGAGATATCGGAATCTATGTCTTCTAAGTAAATCATGAAATGAAAATTAATTTCCATAAACAGCACAAAGACAAACGAAATCAATTAAAAGCTTTTCTAGAGAAACTTTTCCATTTAAAGTTTTAAACTTTGAAGAATTTTTAATTGCGAAGTTCGATCATTTCAATACTGTTCAAACCTTGATTAATAATAGATTAAAATTTTGACATCACAAAATCCAATGGATACGGTAATGTAAACTTAGATAATTTTTTCCAAAAAAATTTGCAAGTATAAAATTTATAAATTTATAACACAAAACACATTATGAAATATGTACATGAATATATATTCCTTAAATACTCATTTTATTCGAAAGATAAAAAAGGGCCCAAAGGGAAATACGAAAACGAATTTGATGAGAAGAAAGACAAAAGAATTGAAAGATAATAAAACCGAATGGAACCTTCGACTGAGCGATTATATTGATAGCAACGAAACTCTGAATCATTGTTTTTATAGAAAATGTTATAGAACGTAAAAATGCCTTTTCAAAACTTCTAAAGGGTGGACTGCCTAGTTGGTTTATAAAGAAAGTCTGCTTGTAGTTCAATGATGTAATGGTTAAATTGTTATAAAGTCAATTACACTAAATTTATAATCATATTATAGTAAAATTATAAATGCGAAAGTTTAGATGGATGAATATTTGTTAGAGTTTGTAGCTTAAATGGCTGAACGGATCTCTATGAAATTTGGTATAGACGTAGAGGATAGTCTGGAAGAACACATAGGCTACTCACTTTTGTTTTTTTTAATTCCACGCGGAGGGAGTCGAGGGCGAAATCTAGTAATGTATAAAAAAAGTATTGTAAGTATATATTTATTTAAGTCGTAATAATAATTCAATTTTAGTGTAATTAAACTAGTCATAAATATCTCTTGTGGACAATTGTACCCAATACAGACGTTAGACATCCATTTAAACAATTTAAAAGCGTAATTTTACTTTTATGGGCCATGTTAAATTCTAATGTAGCTATAAATTACAGCAACGAATAATTACATTCACAATTTAGTAGAACATTAAGCATTTAATTGCATTTTATAACATCCTTATTACCTAACCAGCAGTTCAGATTTAGCACTCCTAGAGCTTTGGGCTACAGAGTTATGTGATTCGCAGCCCTGGGCAGTCCCCCAACCGCGTCCTTCCCAAATGCCGGCTTGCGTTAACAGCACTGGTTACAGACGAGAATGTCAAGATGTATCCTTCACCGAAAGAAGCTTCGAATACTAAATACACTAGTATTGTTCCAATAACTTGATAATTTGAAGTTTATCTGGTGAAATATTTAACACTCTATGTTACTATTAGAGGAATCGAAATGAATTGCAATATGACATACGTGTGGTCCATATATTGACATTAAAGTTTATGAGCTTTGGCTGGTCTCAGATTGGAACATGGAGGCTGCCCTAAATACAAATTGGGTCACTTCACGTCGAGAACTATCTTTGTACAATCACTGAATTTATAAACTTTTCACGATGTACAACTTTGAATGTAAACATAAATGACACACAAAAATTAAATGAGATGTAAAGGAAAATTTAAAAATTTGCAAACAAAAATATAAAAAAAAAACCTCTTGTAATACCACTAACTTTTTCCCGTGACTCCAATCTGTCTTTGTGTCTTTCCAGACTAAGTTTAGGCTACAAACTAGCTTTCGCGTGTATGATATTAGTAAAATTATAGTATAGATATAGATAATTCAATTACTACTACTTATCGTGAATATTTGAAAAATGAATAACGAAAGTAATGAAACAATTTAATATAGAGAAATATAGCGAAGAACTAGTATTCATAAATATTTATTCAAGTAGCAATAGATCCCGCAGGTTATTTTATGACCCACCCGTAGAGGATTGCTGAACCCGTAAACAAAACGAAATGATAAGGTCAGCTTATTTCGTATGAAACTTTATTGTTTACTATGGCAATATTCTTCGTATATCTGAACACGTATGTACTTATGTTAGGATAAACTATGATTACTTCAAAATATTTATGGATAATACAAAAGATTTAGTTAATAATTTTTGTTTGCATTTTTCTTATTTTAATTTACTCTTCCTAATTATTCCGTATGTTCAAAACGGTAAAACTAATTTCGGTAAGGTTTACCAAAGTTTTATTTTCAATCCGCGTGTACAAAGTCGCGAGAAAAAAAAGAAAAAACTTATTAGTACTGAATTAAAAAATAAGGCCCTGAGAACAATAAAAAAGATAAAATATTGTTTAAACTTATGAAACACATTGTAGGGTTTGCTTTTTTTATTTTCAGACTTTATCAGTGGCCAGTAATTTACATGTAATTTAACGTTAATCTGTAGAATCTATACTAAGACCCAAAAAAAGATTAATCTTCAGAATTGTTCATGAAAGAGGAGATAATTCACGGTAAAAATTAATAACGCGTTTGACAATGTCCCTGTTATTTTTCCATCGGATAAAAGATTACCGCGACTCTACTGTATAATAAAGCTTTTGTTATATTAAATCCCGCGTCTAGTATATTAATACTTCCTTTTTATTCGTTTTAAATAACCACAATTTATTCTGCAAAATTAAATGAAAATATATCTGTTATTACAAATTTTATTTTATTACATTGTATACATGATAATTTATTAAAAACTAGCCTTCACCCGGGACTCCGTCCGTATGGAATACAAAAAAAAAACAAAGTTAAGTAGCCTATGTTTTCTTCCAGACTATACTCTACATGTATGCCAAATTTCATCGAGATCCGTTCAGCAGTTTAGGCTACAAACTCTAACAAAGATCCATCCATCAAAACTTTCGCATTTATAATATTAGTATGACTAGCTATATTCAACGACTCCGTCCGCGCGAGATTAAATAAAAAGACTATGTAGCCTATGTGTTTTAGAGTTTGCTCTACATCTGTGACAAATTTAATAGAGATCTGCTTAGCTGTTTCGAAAATACCTTTTATCCATCCATCCAAACACAAACTTTTGGATTTATGATTAGTAAGAAAAGATCGTCTTACTATAATTCTTGAATTTTGCTTATCAATTGAAGTTAATGAAATCTTTGTATGCATAAAAATATTGAAAAATAACGACTAATATAAATTTTTCAGAACTAAAAGCTGTCACACTTCAAATTTAATTTCAGTCGCATTACGAAGCCAACTTGATTCCAACAGTAGCAGATGTAGCCGTATGTTGCTCTAACAAACTGTATACTTCAGCTGCGTGCTTTTTAATTCTAAATATTAAAACAAAGTCAACGCGAATTTGTTGTAAAAGATTCATTATTTTGTTATGACATTAAAAAGTTTCTATTTTTAATTGAATGTTTTTATAGATTCTTTATTGGTTGCCTGTAAAATCTAGATTTATTCTTTTAATAATCTGAACTTCCTAGGATGTAAAAGAATAAAAGAACTCATCCTAGACTAATAGTATTTCAAGGATATTTTTATGATACAAAAGAAAAATGACTTGGTAAATTTACATACACCCAATAATCTTCGCGATTATTTTGGTATAGATTTGAATTTCATTATTTATCTTACTAATATTAAATATTATCTAAATGTTGAAATTATATCCTCATTTACGAATCGGCAAATGTTCTGTAAAACAGATGCAATGAAGGGTAAAAGCAAGTTTTCTTTAAAACTACATCGATTTCGAGTTTTTAAACACCCATTAAAAGTTACGATATTGTTTGCCAACTTTTCTTTAATGATTTGTAACCAAGGAAAATTAGTGGACATTTTCCTCAAAATTTCAACTTCCAACTGAGTGATCAATGTGTTAGTAAAATTTTAACCAAATCCCCTGTCCAACGTTTTTTAAGTCTTGATTTTACATTCACTAACGTTTCAGGCTATATAACTTAACATTAAAAATAAGCAATAATAAAATCTATACATCTTAAACGTAATAGAAAACGAACATGTATACGTGAACGGCTGAGTAATGAAACGAATCTGAAACACGTAGCTTTGTAAGCGCCGTTTAATAAATTTGGAAGTGTGTGGCCTTATCATTGCTGTTACATATAAATATAAATATAAATTTGACAGTGGTAGAGCCCGCTTTAACATCTTAGCACGAATGGGTCGGCTCGCCCGGTGCAATACCACGACCACACAGAAGACAGGCGTGAAGTGGGACCAATTCCGCGTTCCGTCTGATGAGTGTGGTGCCAGAGGCCGAACTTTAGTCCCTTTCCGGCTCATTCGTTTTGTTATAAGGAAAGGGTTGGACGGGAAAGTGGATTTGACGGTGGAGGAGAGTGGAGGAGAGGCATAGGAAGAGGAAATATCTTCTTTATGTGCGTCTCCTCCTTCGTCGATTTAGGGTAGGCAACGCATCCGCAATTGCGGATGTCTATGGGCAGCGGTCACTTCGCCATTTCGGCGGATTTAGTTGGCCGCTTGGTCGTTTGCCACATCATTGAATAAAAAAAAAATGTCGATTCAGTATTAAGCCGTAAGTGTTATTACTTCAAATTGCTTTGCATGTTAATTCGTATTTTAGAAATGTTTTAATTCATAAAAGTCTAAATAACTTAAATTGCTACAAACAGTGATTTATAGATACTTTAAATATGGCTGACATTACAATCATTATGTTCCACATAAATCTGTTTTCAAGCAAACCAATATATTGTTTTTACGACATGAATAAAATATGATATTATTACTTAAAATCTGAGAAATGCAAGGTCGTGCATATTTGCAGTTATTTTAATATTTCCATAATTGCTGAATATTGTAAATGTTTCAATGTTTTACATTTACTCGTACGTTATAAACATTTTATATCATTCACATAAGAACAAAAAAATCGGTCTAATAGTGTTGGACCCACTTCAAAAATACATTCAAATATTCAAAAATATAAACTGTAGTATACATACAAAGTTTGTCAGTAATAAATCAAAATATTTGAATCAGCAAATATTTGTCCATTTCAATATTATTCACCAGACCATAGAGAAATGGAAGGTAACCGCAACAACCAGTTCCCTAAAATAATTCCGATAAATTCGTACATCGAGGTAATTTTAGCATTTAATACAACGTACATTCCGATGTCATTCTGTATTCAGGGATTGCAATAGCTTAATTATGGTATGATATTAAGCTCGTTACATACTTTCAGTTTTAACTGAAGAGTCGAACTAGTCAGTTAAACTGTCAGGTAGAACTGAGCGTCTTTTGAGCGTTACCAATAAGGGAAATTACTACTATTATTTCATCGCAGTTTTCTAATTGATTCATATAATTTGTTTATATTTATATTAATGATAATTGAAATTATTATTTACACAGAGATATTTTTCTTAAGCTTTAAGATCCGTTAGTTAGATTTTAAAAAGTATTTGATGTAAAAACATTAATCATACTAGTCATACTAATATTATAAATGCGAAAGTTTAGATGGATGGATGGATGGATGGATGTTTGTTAGAGTTTGTATTGGATTTGGATTTCGATAAAATTTAGTATAGGTGTAGAGGGTAGCCTAAAAGAACACATTGGCTACTCACTTTTGTTTTTTTTTAATTCTACGCGGACGGAGTCGCGGGCGAAAGCTATAATAGTATTTTATATTTAAGTGTTATATGTTCAGGTCGACCGTACTTGATGTCGTGACATAATCCTGTGAGATCCGCCATCTTTTTATGTGTTTGCGAGTCTATTTGTGTCGTATAACAAGGGAACACCGGAGATCATTTTAGAGTGGTCATAACTTTATTTTATTACATTCAAGACGTAACTTTCTATCCCTACTTATCTTATGGATCAGGCCTTTTTAATAAAATATTTACAACCCCCTTTTGTAATACGTTTATTTAAACAATCTTTTATTACTGTATATTTGACCACCAACTAAATATACAAAACTAGCTGCAATGGTGCAGGAAGACAAAGTGGATTTTTTTCCGACAATAAAAGTCTATACTTATCTTGATCCGATACGAGCGTATACTTTTATGTATATAAAAATACACATTCTTCAGAATTCCTACATCCGCGCGACATATCCGGTACAATTAATCAATTTTATGGCGTGGGAAAGTTCATTCAAATTGTCTCTTTAACGTTATTTATATCCCAACGTCTCTCACTTCCTTTATTTTATTTTTCAAGCTGATAGACCGATTATTATGTACCGTAGAAAATTCATAGATGTATGATGTATAGCTTTTATAGTATAAGATGACAAAGGAGCAAGCGGCCACCAGAATTCGCCAAGATAGCGAATCGACCGTTGCCCATAGACATCCATTGCCTGATGGTTAATGATTTCTTAATTAAATAACGAATCTTTAAGTAGGTACTTAACTTTGAGTGATTTTTGTCTGACAGTTTGGAACAAACTTGTGAAGGGAGAGAGGTCACTAACCTCGTTGAGAGAATCAATTAATCAACTAAGACAACGGACACTTGAGACAAGCCTCAGAGTAGACGTCATCTGCACGACTAAGCCTGTGTTTTCACTGGTACTAAAATAATTGGAGTTGGAAAATAAACTAGTACTTTATTAGTATACTTTTAACAGTTATCTAGCTTAACTATATAGAACCTATGTTTTTAAAAATTCAATTTCAATGTTTTTTATCGAAAAAAATATTAAAGCTACGCAATTTCGTAGTAACTACAGACTTTCGTAGCAGCTACGCCATTTGACATTTAACTCAAAATTGCTACGAAGACATTATTTGGTCACAACACTCGTAGATTCAGTCAGTTGATGAAAACATCTTTAAGCCCCAATCTCCCTAAGTTATGTGTCAAAGTTTAAGTTTAAGTTTAAGCTCATCAAAACTCTTAAATATGTACAAATCTGACAAAATGTTAACTATTAAATGTACATTGAAATGTCTGCTAAATTTAACATGAAAAAAGCATCGTCGCGTCAACGTACATTTGTACAAACAAGCGTTACGCAAATATTCGTAACGTTGGCTTCATTCGGGCTGACTTTTCCTATCTCTTTAGTCCAGTTTAAAGCAACAGTGTTTACCGTAGAAGACCAGTAAATGTGAACATTATACGACATACTGATAAAGAACCTTTTCAACTGGGAAATATGTTAGTTTAAAACTCCGTGTTAGTACTTATTTGTTTAGAATTTCTTACTACCGCACTCAAAATCTTAATGGTCACTTAGAGATACCGGTATTAAAGTTTTCTTAAACTAAATCAACATTCAGGATTCTCTTAGTTGCCAATAA
>LD688955.1:2199013-2227239 GCA_003118335.3 Papilio memnon | reverse complement strand
CTAAGGCCTACAATATGTAAATGAAACACGTGTATAACTGTGTATTCTACATGTGCCATGTGTATCATCCATACATACATACATACATACATCCATACTATCAATTTTATAATATTACGATGAACTATTTATCAAGTGTCAAGAATTCAAATGATATGAATGAGGATATGTCAAGAAAAACAAAATATCTGTAAGAAAAAAAATAATTTATTTTCATTAAAGTATAAAAATTACTTGCAAAATTACAAATAAAAAATAACCTTCACACAAATCTTCATAAATTAAGGTACGTCGTATGCGGAGTATTATGTGCAACTTTCTTACGTACAGATTAAATATTACAGCTGGACCAGAAATATAAAAGCTCACTATATTACGGAAAAATAATTATTTTAGCGTATTTATAAATGATTTAATGAAGGCGATTAAGGCGCCATCTTCACAGTTTCTATTTTCCTGGTCAGATTAACTAAATATGTAAATTGTATAACCCTGAAAACATATAACGGATCCAATATTTAATACATATGATAAAAATTACGCTTCAAAGTTAATTTTAAATTTATTCTGAAATTATTTTAAAAGGAATAACAAAGTCTTTGTAACGAAAAACAAAAAATCATAGATAACAATAAATACAAATGAAGGGCAGCATTTTAATTTGATTAGATATCACTCGATTGTTGCCAGTGTTTAAAACACTATTATTATGATAAAAAAATAAAATTAATATTATAAATTTAATTAAAAATATACATATTTTCGTTTCTAACACAATCACAGCAAAAACATCGTAACACATTTCCAATCAAATTGAATCACAATACAATTATATATGTATATATAAAAATTATACCAAGTTTATTAAATCACAGATAGACTCCCACCAAAAAGCTTAATAAGCAATTACAATACACGGCATTTAAGTTGGCACATCGGGCAAAAGAGTGAGATACAGCAAAGATCGATTAAGTTCGGTTTTGTAGAGCACTCTCTCTGTCGCACACTGCTCTTCAAAGAGCTATTAAGTGACGTCACAACACATAACTGCGATAGACAAAGACAGCGCTCTACAAAACCGAAATATCACTCTTATCCTTGAAGTGCCAACTCAATTGACGCATACATTACGCCGTTTGTAACATATTAAAGCCAAAATTGATAAAGTACCTGATAAATATTTATTTTTAATTTCTATAGCACTAATAGAAAAGTCAATATGATATGTACGTTCTGAAATGTATGAAGACGCTACTTCCCTAAGCATTTAAACGTGATGTAACTTCATCTATTTTTGGTAAATCGTATTTTTAACATTCAGATATTTAAAAAACTTCCAAATAGAAAAGCCGAAAGTGAAAAGGCAGATTTTAATACAATTTATATTTCAAAGCACGTCAAACTTGTTTCCAACGCGCAACCTTAAATTTTGAGTGACATTAAATCACAACAATGACATTAAGTCACAATTTTGACACTGACATTAAGTCACAATTTTGACATTGACAATGCCAGTTACATTTACGAAGAGGGTGAGGTGTTTAAACTTTATATAACAGTAAAAAAAATTGTGGGATGTGCAAATATGAGGAGAGAATTACATTAAGAATAGTTACGAGAGGTACATCAATAGAGGTCTAGAAAGATATATTTACGTAAAAGGTGACATTCAAGGAGGGAGTGAGTTGACGGAAAATCAACCAGGAGTAAAACAGGCAAAGCAGTAGTAGGAAATTCTTAAAAGGTCAGTCTTATATGGAGCGTGTTGAAAGCAAGTTTGGGCTAACTATAGGATATTCCGTATCGAGACGCCAACTGCGGAGTATGTGTGGTGGCGACAGCTAACAATAAGGGGACGTCGTTCACGTCAATGTTGAGGGTCTTCGTCAAGGAGCCGATATCACAGAAGTCTGTCGTCATCAGCAGATCAGCTAGAGTCTTTGATAGCACGCACAACTCCCGTAATTTACCTTCCAAGTATTGTATGCACTGTAACAAATTATCAAAAATGGATGGATGTTTGATAGTATGAATCTCCAAAACGGCACAGATTATAATTAAATTTGGCACAGATCTAATATAAAGTGGAAAAACACATACTTACAATTTTTTTAAATTTCAATAAATAAAATAAAAAATTGGCAATTCCATTATTGTTCTCTATGTATAATATATTTGAGATTGCATCTAACATTAAATAATAAATACGGTCAGTAATATGCAGTTTTAAATTGAATAAAATATTGATTACGAACAATTTATTGAACAGTTACGTGTTTATTAAGTACTAGCTGTTGCTCGCGACTTGGCCCGCGTGAAATAAAAAAAAATAGCCTATGTTACTCACTAAAAACGTAGCTTTTTAATGGTGTAAGAAATCAGCCCAGTAGTTTTTGAGTTATTTCTATACAAACAACAAAACAAAAATACAAATATTTCCTCTTTATAATATTAAGTATATGTGTACCTGATAGGCGGGCACTTTGGCGAGTCGCATGACAGGCAGCGCGTCCAGCATCCCGCCCACCAGCGGCGACAGCCCGCCCCAGCCGCACTGCCGCCCCACCACGCGCACCTCCCTGACAATCACAAATAATTCATATCTATACTAATATAATTTATACATTTAATAAAATTGTAGTGTCTGTTTGTAATATCCAAAAAAATGTACGTTGCTAGTAACGAAAATCGCATCTAATTTTTTGTGTATGTCTGTCTGTCTGTCCGCAAGGTGTGTTTGTTCCGGGTAATCTCCAAAAAGGCTGGGCCGATTTCGACTTTCACTGGAGGGTAGCTGTTAAGAGGTAGATG
Source organism: Papilio memnon (assembly GCA_003118335.3). Lineage (NCBI taxonomy): Eukaryota > Metazoa > Arthropoda > Insecta > Lepidoptera > Papilionidae > Papilio > Papilio memnon. The sequence goes on along the minus strand of LD688955.1, from coordinate 2,224,428 downwards.
CACACGGGAATGTTCTGCGCTAACGAAGTTTGCGAGCAATAGCTCGTAAAACATAAACACACACTCCTTAGTTACATAGGATGTCAGCAATCACAGCACATTATTGAATAATTAATTTTTTAAAGAAGAAGAGACAAAACTACAAGTCAATAGCAGAATAGGAGTGAGATTGCCATGGTAACAGTAATTTTTAGCCTAACGTTAATAGCAAGGGCGTTTGTTTTCAATAGTGCATTATTTCGACATTTGCAATTGAAAGTTTTACCAAGTAAACAATATAAATATAATAAGTTATTACTTATTAAGTTTTAATTAACTATCACTTACCAAGTGTTAGTATCACCAACTATGGCGATAGCCTGCATTGGCGTGTCCACAGTTTTGTTCAGGTACGATGTGAGGTCTAGGTCCCGCCGTAACTCAGTCTCCCAACTTTTAGGGTTTGAAATTGTTCCTGAAATAGAAACAAAAATATAAGAAACAGATATTACTTAAATATCGTTAATTATTCAAAGTTCACATATTGGTCCTTCGAGACAGGATATAGATAGTATTGAACCTAATTACAATTTAAGAAAAAAATTTGAAAGTAAGAAAAGGTAAAGAGAAACTTACTCACCTTGTAAAATTAAATCAGGTATATAGTGTTCAGTGACTCCACCCAACAGAGACGCGTCAAATCCGGACCGCGTGTGACACTCGTGAGATCGACAACAAACACTCGGCAATGGAAATTCTAGAACTTGTTTCACATCTACTATATCTTTAGGCTTTTCGACGCGTTCCCTCTGACTGCGTTCCTGCGCCGACCTCGAGTTGTCGCCGGTCCTTCTGATGTTTACTACAATAGTATTCTCCTTTCGTTTCCTAACAAAAGTCTTCGGCGACATCTCTCGCTTCTCTTCGCCCTCGATGACCTCTTTAGCGACTTGTGGCTCAGACTGTCGCGGAATGTCGTTCATGTACTCCATTTCGGAGGCGTTGGTAGGCGTCTGCAGCAATGATTCCATCAGCTGACACTTGTAGCAAGTATCGCACCTCTCCTCCTGAATGGGCGGAACTATCGTCGGGTCGAACTGGAAGTTGTCCAGCTTTAAGTTCCCCGGCTTCCCTATATAATGTCTATCTAGTATCTCTAAGTTTTTGCTCTTCATATAATTAGTGACTATCTGTGGGTACTTATCGAATTCAAACTTAAAACCGGAATGTTTTATTGGTTTGGAATGTTGCAGTGTCTGTCGGCAGCACTTGGCGGGGCCGTCGGAGCCCTCGGCGCCGCACGAGCTGTCCCGCGCGCAGCTCTGGCGGCCGCACGCCTCCTTCACCTTCGAGGACTTCTTGACGCTCCTCCCGCCGTTCGATTTATTCTTTAAACCGACCAGCTTCTCATCATCGCCCAGAACGAACACCACCTTGTTCTCCGACTCCAAGTCCGACCCGTACGTGTCCAGACTCGAGTCGGAACCTTTCAATGAGATCAGCACCGTGGGGTTCCTCCTCATCCGGCCGACGGACTTCTCGCCGCAGACCGCCGGCTCCGTTATAGAGAGCTTATCATTAAAATTAGAGAGCGTTGCCGACCGTTTGAGGCTGACCTCGCTCGAAACTAACGTACTAACACTACTACCACTACTCTGAGTATTGATCGGCACTTTTAGGCTGTCTGGTGATTTTGGTCCCGCGGTTTTACACGACTCGACCTTGAGGTTGGAGTTTAAAACATTGACACATTTAACTTTGCTCTCTTGATATTCACAGTCTTGGTACGCGAAGTCTGTTCTGGTGACATCACCGCAGCGGAGGAAGTACGTGAGTACGGCGAGTAGTTTGTTGATGAAGTGTGCGTTGGTGCCTGTGATGAGTGTCCTGGCGGCGCGGGGCGGGTGTCCGATGGTGCCGCAGAGGTCAGCGAGCTGCGCCCACAGCGCGTTGTAGGGGCGGCGCGGGAGCGCGGCCTGCTGCTCGCGCACCTCGTATGGACTAACGGTGCTCACCCAGCCAAGGTGGTGAGTGAGCACGTTGGTGAGTAGAGTGCTGATGAAACTGGAACAAAGATAATTTAAACTTTTATTATTGTAATAATTGACACCTATGGTAAATAAAGGACTTGCCTATGGCCTAGTCACTCATTACTCAGGGTAGGCTCCTAGCCCCTCAGTAAGGACGTACACTGAGCTGATGATGAAATAAAGGAAATTACAACGGCATTAAAATGTTCTCTTTGTCTTTAACTTTAGGGAGTTCTTACAATTTTTGTTTATTTATAATTCTTTAATCTATCTATGGCGATATTTCAACAAGTCATATTTTCGATCAAAGTGGAGTCTTTTCATATTTTTGTCGATTTATGCCAACATTAACAAGAAATATTTCAACTATGTTATATTTCGCTCACTATATGGAAGATATATTTACATTTGTACGTCATTCTAGACAACAAACATGTATAGGGAGATTATTTTGTTAAGATAACGGGAAGGGCGGGACGCTCACCTAACTTTATTTCTAAAAAAAACTAACATTTATATCAACGCTAGAAATAATTTAAAGTATCTATTATTACTGTTTTGTTGCCATATTTAATGTATACAAATTCCTAACCACAATACGTCGATTTATTTTTAGAACATTTACGTAAAACAATACTAATTCACATACTTCTACGATATCCTAATTAGGTTCTCAGACAATTTACACCGAAGCATTGAAGTACTGAATGCGGGATATCACGTGAACATACGTAAACACACCATATAAAAATAACTAAAGAAAACATGTCGGAGCTAAAAATAAGATATAAGTTACAATATGACGCTCTCCTCATTCACACGTTTCGTAATTGACGTCCGGAATGAGCCAGAGACAAACATTTTGCTTTTCTTTTAGCCGAGTCATTAAACGCACGACTGCGCTGGACTAAAGCCAAAGGAAATATACTTTTTGGTAATTAATTGTATTAAATGTCATCAAGAATCAGTTTAAATGATATTTATTAAGTAACCTAAGAGCGGACGCACGCCTTTGACTAAACTATCGCACAACTGTGTGCGATTGTCGATTGTTTCGTTGCACAATTAAAAATCGAGTAGTGTGCGCACCTCCATAAAAGGTCATAGGAATCAAAGCGAGACTAAACAGTTGTGGGGTAATTTAGTCAAAGGTGTGCGCGCGCTTTAAAGGTATTAGCACTTATCAGTGCCCATACTTCATGTAAATATCACTCCTAGAAATAAATACCCATACATAACAATAATATTAATGACGTCATTACGTGATATACATTTTTTCGTAGCGTAAAAGTCACGTAATTACTTGACTATAGCAGTATGATTATGATAGAATACTCCAAAGCACTATGTATTGAATTTTATAACACGTAATCTATAAGCAAAGAAAGCAAAAAAAACCCCAATTTCCGTCGCGCGATTTTGAGCTAAACTATTTAACTACGCCGTAGTCTTCGACTCCAAAAATTTTAAAAAAAATGGGACCCACCCGCAAGCACTACCTTTCGGATAAAAAAAAGAATTTTCAAAATCGGTCCACCTGGGCCGGAGCTATCGCGTAACACACAAAAAAATAAAAAAAAAACATACAGACGAATTGAATACCTCCTTCTTTTGGGAAGTCGGTCAAAAATTGAAGTAAAAATCTATTGATCGTTTAGTGTGCGCTCACCCTTAAAGTCATGTGATTGCCGAAGTTATCAAACAGGTAATAAAATTAATCTACGTCAGTGTACGATGTAAAAAATTAACGCTTCACGTATACAATGAAAATATTTTTACCACCTGACCGAGTCACGTGGCCGCGATATCAAATATTTGGATTCACACATTATCGGATCTCGATATAGAATTTAAATATCGAACACTCGTGACTGTTACTAACGATTCTAGATATTTATGAAGATTGATACTGGCCTTAACATTAAACTAAAATACTTCAAAAACAACGCAATGTAAATAGACAATCGAATTAATGTAGAATCTGTTTTGTAGTCTGTGAAATCTATTTTAATTTAGTTCTAAAGATTTCTTTTAAAAACCAAAACAGTATAATTTTAAAGAGCCTAATGACAAATGATGTAAAGGAAATTTCCGCTCTAGATATAATTACGAATGACTTCTTTAAACAAAATTTTCCAAAACATTTAGCAAGAAAACAAATTGACTTTGTCAATATGCAGCGGTTAGAGTTAAAACATATTTAACTAAATAATGTCCTAACATATTGTTTGTAATTTAGCAGATATGCTTAAAGTAAATGCTCCGACGCAGTCTTTCACCTACACTTTTACAAAATGGAAACCGCCCAAGAGAAATGACGCGCGCCGAAGTAACTGACAGACGGACTGTCGCTACATAATGTGCACTTTGGAAGGTCAAACCAAGGATGAAAATGCTAGTATTATTTACATACTAGCTTTTTAGACAGAATTAAAAAAAAAAACAAAAGTAAGTAGCCTATGTGTTCTCTAAGACTATCCTCTACATCTATGCCAAATATCATTGAGATCCGTTCAGCAGTTTAGGCTACAAACTCTAACAAGCATCCCTCCATCCAATCTTTCACATTAATATTAGTAAGATAGAACAAAGGATTGACAACCAAAATACTAACAAAATCAGAAAATATATTTTTATAAACTGACCTTTCGCAATTAAATGTTTTTTTTATATCGTAAACAATCAATTTATAAAGCAAGTAAACGTTAAATAAGACTTATTAAACACATTATGGTTGTCGTAAAATAATAATTTTCTGTCATTTAACAAAGTTGGCAATCAATCTATACAACAAAGGTTTGATTAAATAAAAATAATGTTTCATTCATTTGAATATTGTCATTAACGGATAAATGTATTAAAATCGTAAAAACTTGGCTGAGATCCAGAAATACTTTAGCAACTATGCATTTGATACTCTCTTATGTCATTTTAATTCATTGGCAATCTCTCAAGCGCCGGAAAAATATTTTTACATTTGCTATTTCATGGTAAAAAAAAAAGATTATGTAAGAGATTACGACTTATAAAATCAATATAGTTATTTGCTTTAATTCCGAATAATTTACCAGAAAAATTAACATTCTTGCTCGAATACTACAAACTTACATGTCAATATTGTGAGTATATGATAACTTTTTCAATTAGCTTATGCGAAATATATTGTACTAGCTGTTACACGCGAGTTCGTCCGCGTGAAAATAATAAAAGATATAGAATGTTAGAAATCGGCCCGGTAGTTTTTGAGTTATTTCAATACATACAAAAATACAAATTTTTCCTCTTTATATTAGTATGAATACTTACAAATTAGTATCCTTGGTGTCGGCCGCTGTTAGCAGTGCGCAGATATCAGACAACAAGACCTCGGTCTGCTTGGCGCAGCGCCGCGGCTCACTGCTCAGCAGGCTAAGCCACCACGACTGCAGCCGCGGACCGTACATTAAATCTGATAACCTATAACAAATGAATTATTAATAATCTGTAGACATTATCACTAGTATTCTATTATACATAAATCTAAATCTAGAATAATCAAAGTATTTCTGTTTGTTTACCATCTGGCGGCATCTCCTGCAGCTGTATGTAACGTGGATACAAAGTTGCCCCCCGCGCCGGCCGCCATAGTGGCCGCGCGCAGTCGACACACCAACGCCTGGAGTTGCGGCGAGTGCTCCACACAACGACGGACCAAATCCCTAACAAGGACGTACCTTCTTACTATCAATTTATAATCATAAACACTATTTTATTAAAAATTAACATTTTTTTTTTTGATAATTTACTTTTACCATTCCAACTAAGCTCTAGGCTTGTGCTATATGGTTTACAATAATCGAATAGAGAGATTCGAACCCTCGATCACGTGATCGGAAATCCGTGCCCCTAATTATTCACTATTGATATCTCTGTTTTTTTAGTGACGGAATACTGAAACATTTGAATATGTATAATAACACCGTCCGTGCGTTATGCGAAGTATTTTATCGTATTTGAGCTCAGGCTTGGATAGCTAATTTTCTTTGCCTTACCCCTTTTTTTTTACCGAGGGTAATGCTTTATGCATACTGCCGTCTCCCGGGGGAGCGCGGCAGTTATGTGGGATTCTCCTCGCAGGTGCGAGGCATATCCACCAAACCCCCTCGGTTCCTCCAACGCATATGGTCGGGGTCACGGGAACGCATGCTGCTCTCGTCCGCGACCCCGGGTTTGCCTTACCCCTGGTACGGGAGTTGATAAACTACATTCCAATACACGAACAAATGAGATAACTATATTTCTGACATCCATGCTTCAAGTTGTTTTTTTATTATTTGTTAAGCTAGCGCTTGACCACGATCCCAGCTGAAGGAAGTTAAAGAAGCTTAAACTCGAAATTCCTTACAAATTTTAACGTCAATCTTAATGTATAGAATAGAAGTATTTAAGATTCGTAGATGAGTGACATAAATATTTTCGTAATAAAAAAGAAATTCATCATTAAAGATAATATATAGATTATAGAAATAGTAAAATTGGTTATGTTGAAAGAATATTTAGAATCTTATTTATCCGATCGTCAAAGGATATAGGGCATTAACAATTAAACTATCTATTGACTAGGTGTCAGAGTTGTATAATAAACGGCTTTAATCATGTGACTACACTTGGATTTTCTTTACGCTAATTAACCTAATTTATATTCTAGTAGATGTCAAAATTAGAGTGATGTAGCGATTTACATTCGTTTATCAGATTTCAACCGTAATACCTGTGTGTACGGTTTAAATTAGCGGTACATGTATAATTCTTTTGTGGGCATAATGTTTATTATTACTATTACCGTCATAAACCTGCTGTCACGAGTTTAGGATAACTGAGAGTGATAACAAACTAACTGATAAAGGTTGTAAAATAATTTTATTCCTTGACAAACAATCAACCATCGTGTCATCTCAGCCGGCACAGAACATGTAAAAGTATAGTCCTACAAACTTATTTGACCCGGTAGCAAGTGAAATGGCCCACAATGTTAAAAAGTGAACATAAAATTGTCAGTTATTTTTGTTTTCTATATTTGATTAGGTATCACATACTAGCTTTCGCCTGCGACTCCATCCGCGTGACATTAAAATCAAATAAAAGCAAGTAGCCTATGTATTCTTCCAGAATGTACTCTACATCTATGCCAAATTTCATCGAGATCCGTACAACAGTCTAAGCTACAAATTCTAACATCCATCCATGCAAACATCCATCTAAATTTTCGCATTTATAATATTAGTAAGATACTTGCTTAGGTATCACATATTGACTGCCAAATACTAAAATGAATCTAAAATAATTCGCGACAGACATGATTTTTAGTTAGTTCCGTACCGGGGCAGAGAAGTTTGTCACACTATACTATTGATAATAATTATTTAAGTGGATATGCATACTTACATATCGGATGAATCAGGTACAGTGATCAACAAAGCTAACCCCAGCTTGTTCCTGCGCTGCGCTACGCCCGATGATGCACTAAGGAGGCTGTCGCTTGTGCCGCTAGTTGTACTATTACTGTACATCTATGAACAATAAACACCTGAAAAGTTTACATATCAACGGTCCCTAAGTAAACTTAAGTAACTGCAAAAGGTAAATTTTACAGACTATTAAACATTCAAACATTTTTATCTCGAGTCTATTTACTACACAGTGATATTTCATAGCATAGATTACTAACTTTCCTGATTTCGAAAACATTGTTTTTATTATTTTATATTTGTAAACATAAAAATTAATTCTAATCATAACAAAAGTTCCAATTATTATTATTAATAATAAACAAGACTGAAAGGCTGGCACAAAATACAATTCTAAAAAAAAGAATAACATGTTTTGCCTATTATCCGTGACGAATTCAGAAATTCATTTAAAAAAAACTTGGATATAAAATAAAAACAAAGACAATTACATTTTTTTTAATGCGGTTCGTGATGTAGGTGACAGGTTATTGACGTTAGCTGACGTGAGACGCGTGCTGTCATTTTAAGAAGTTTTCACTTTTAACGTAGACATTTTTTTTAGTGCATCTTTTTTTTTACATATTCTTTTTATTCATCGGCGGCAAGCTATTTTTCTATTATGTTAAATTTATCATTAAAATCGGCCAGTATCTCGAAGAAGAACATCGGAGTTAAAATTCCGTTAGTATAAACGAGTTCTACATGACCTCAGTCACAATAAGACAGTTTTAGCCAGACGTAGTTAGGATTTTCGGAGAGTCACTAGAAAGAACAAGATAAAAGCCGAGATAGAATCAGTCTACGGCACTGCAAATTTAAAATTCTTAGTCGAGCATACATCTTTTTAAAACAGTGCTTATTTCCTATTCTTCTTTTGAAGAAAATGTGGAACTACATAAAATTTACGTTAGATTACTTACTTAAAAGTAATATTAGTGACAAAACTATCTTTACAAAATATTATATAGAAGAAAGATTTGATTGTCAGTGTGTAATTTGAATAGACTTCGACACTACTGAACCGATTGGAAAAAATATTTCACTGTTGTGAGACTACACTAGAAGACATATATTTATTAATTAATTTTGTTTACTTCTGCGAGGACAAAGTCGTGAGCAAGAGCTAGTAATTTAATTGTAACTGACCATAACCAATATTCTAGAAATCGATATTAATTACAGAAATAATTGCGTATACATGAGTGTAAATAAGTGTGTTAATTATCGGTGTTCAATTAGCGATAACAGCTCACATGACTGGCCGGTGCGGTCACTTATCACACGAATCACGCGCTTTGACGCCGATAAAGACATTGTAAACAAACTTAACTGCTGTCTCAAATTGAATCCTATCAAATTCATACTTAATATTATAAATGTGAAAGTTTGGATGGATATGTTACAATGTGTCTCAAAATTGAACGGATCCCGATGAAATATATACCTGATCTCATAGTCTTGAAGCACATATAGGCTATAAATGTTTTATTTGGGCGGACGAAGTTGTGGGCAAAAACTAGTACATTTATTATTCAAAGTCATCTTGTTAAAGGGTAAATGGTCCAAAAAATATTCTATTGACCGAACTAATTAATTAATTAGAATAAAACATACGTGTAAATATAATCCATAACATAATTTTTTTAATCATTATTAACTAGTAATAAATTTCACCCACTGTATAGACAGAACTGATAGTACATTACAAGGAATGCGTTGTTAGGATATAAAAAAATATCACAGTACATTTGTACAAAATATTCCTTTTAGAACTTGGAATCTCAAAACAATGCTTCCTTATAAAAAATATTCTCAACATGGTAACACATGAAAAAAGTACAATATTACAAGAATTTAGACTTTTAGAGCTACATTTCAAAAGGTAATTAATTTACCTGTGAATCAGAGGTGTTGGTGGGCACGCTGAGCAGTCCGGAGCCGCCGAGGTCAAAGCGCGTCGCCATGCTCTGGAAAGTTCTACGCTGCCAACTGCCTGTACTCGACACGCTTAGCTTGCGACCAGGCGGACCTAGCCAAAGGAATCCCTTGTAGTAATAAAAGGCGGCTCTGATCACACTGCGAGTAATCCTTGAATATAAGTGTGGCGAGGAGTAAAGGGATACAAGGGGAAAAGAAGAAGGCCATGTGCTGCAAAAACAGATTGAAATGCGTTTCCGTACTGCATAATTAGAGTTATACTCTCGTGAAATTTAAGTAAACCTAACATTAATGAATCACTAAAAAGAGGAAAGGTTTGTATTTTTGTATGTATTGAAATAACACAAAAACTACTGGGCCGATTTTAAAAATTCTTTAACCGTTAGAAAGGTAATTTATCTGCGAGTAACATAAACTATATTTTTTAATTTCACGCGGGTGAAGTAGCGAGCAACAGCTAGTGATAAAATAAATGGAAACTTCAGCTACTTTTTAGTGGACTTTGACAAGAGGATCAAATCCATTTAAACACATCCAAACAAAATCCTTAAGGGTCGTTGGAAATCAAATTCGGACACATTAAAGAAATGATAATGTGCCAAGACGCAAGATTTCAGCAACATGCATTCTATGGACATAAATTGTAATAACAACGTAGTCGAATATCCTTGACCTTTGATAATGCAGCTTTATAAATAGTCTGAGAAACTAATGTCACGAACTTTGTGATATCATCCGCAAGCGAGTGTTTATGCGCGAGTTTTTTGTTACTCTCAATTGATCCTAGCTTAATAGATGATTCATTTTAAAACCGTTTTTTAAAACGCTTTTACCCGTAACTTAAAATAAACGATAAATTTATTATTACCACAATATAATGACTGTTATAAATAACTTTCAAATTAGAAAGACCAACACTTGTTAGTTCCGGTCGTTACTGACGTGAATGCCCTAAATATTACGCTGGCAAAAGCAATTAGCGTAACAGTGACGTCATAAATCTATGAATGAAATACGTTCTTATACAACTTGATACTAATCCAAATCTTTATAATGCTTCAGAGCAGAGCAGTTGGATAATACAGTACTGTCATTGTTTGAAGAGTAAGGAAACATTCAAACAATAGTAGTACTGCTGTACTGCTCTGCTCTTGCATGAAACTAGCAGATCTCAAAGTCTGTTCAGCGCTACGCATTTCGTTATGAATGGTGGCAAATTAGATCTATTTATTTTTAGGTTGGACTATAAACCATTAAATGCTGCTTAAAATAAAAACATTGTTATAAAAATTTCTTAAATTGTGTACACGTAACTTTAAATACTTTTAAAGTAATTTTTTATAGTCGTTTCATTATTAAAAAGAAGTAAGTCATAGCAGTCACGTGAATTAAATATAAGTATATTGTTTTATCTAATCGACATGTATCTATTATTTATATACTTCAGAAAATGTCATATTTCAACTAAATCAGAGTAGAGATAACGTTATCCGTTTTGACAGCATTAGGTGTAAATTGTTTGTAAAATCAAATCACATGGTTTAGGAACTTTTGATGGGAAATTTGATGACACAAAATGAACAAAGATAACGACATTTTCATAATAAAAGCAGTGACGTAACGAAATTACAATAACACAATAAGAACGCGCGCACATCTTTGACTAAACTATCGCAAAACTGTTTGTCGCTTTGATTCCTATGAGCTTGTGTGGAGGTGCACACTACTCGATTTTCAGTTGTACAAACAGTTGAATTGGCTGCGAGACAATCGACAATCGCACAACAGTGCGATAGTTTAGTCAAAGATGTGCGCCCGCTCTCACGCATCATGTCAATATAAAATGTCACAAGACCCGTTTCGGAATGGATAGGAGGCCAACAGCCAAATAAGTCTTTCCAGACTATATTAATTTGTATTAGAAATACTTACAATGGAAACTGAACTCGTCCTGTATGTTCCTATCCCCATCGTACATTGAATGGTCGAAGTTAGACCCCACGCTGCTGTAAGGTGATTGCTCGCTATAAAAACCTGCAAAACTTTATAAAATTTACTTGTGGTCTTTGCATGAAAGTATAGATTTCAATACATTGTGGCTCTGATTATTTTTAACTCCTCTAATATTGATATTATACGACCATTTGTTAGTAAATTAGTGTATAATAACAATAATAATTTTCATTTATTTTGATCGTTGAATTACTATTTTTACGCAATCAACTACTTAAAATAGATATCTTTGATTTAAAGTTCGACCTTAAATATAGAAGGATTATAATTTGGCAAATGTTGGAAAAATAAAGCACATATATTTATAATACTAGTTTCTTTATATTTGTACATCATTTAACCTTACCAGAACTGGTATATTGAGCATTCCTAGCGATAGCATCGCGTATTATTAGCTTACTTTATCAAAAACTTTAATGTTTTATATTATTAATCACAATTTACATGCATCTGTTAATATTGTTGTTTTTTAACATGCAAACAAGAAATATTTACAATATCGTTATAGAAAATTGTGAGTATTTTCCAAACCAAACTATCTTTTGCTAATTATTAAATCCTTCACCTTTCCTCCACCTTTATTTCACGAAATTCATTGCACAGGCATAAACAAAAGAAGATCCTTTCCCGAAAGTGAACTAGTTAGGTGTTTCAACTAACGCATACCAACATACCCGAATCTCCCCTATCGATGGAGAAGCTGAGAGACACCTCCTCCCCGCGCCACTCCGGCACGTTCAACGGCGTCGAAGTATTGCGTACAACGTTATTGTTCGTTTCGCTGGTCTTTCTCTCAACACGACTAATCCGTCGGGACATGGGGACGCAGAACACTTTCGTGCACATAAACCTAATAGAGACAACACGATTTAGAGCGAGAGGTAATACTACTGACTGTAGTAGGTAAAGTTTGAACTCGTAGTGGTAGACAATGGTATAGAAAATTGTATCTTTTTGGGATGCTTATTAAGGTTAAATTGATAAATGCGGATATGATGGGAAAGGGAAGAGGATGTACGGTGGGGACGCATAGGAAGAGGGAATCTTTCTGTGCATATCCCTCTTCCTGCGATTAAAGACAAAACTGCAATTGTATGTCTATGAGTGGCGATCACTTCGTTATATCAGTGAATTCAGGTGGTCGCTTGCTCATTTCCCATAATATAAAAAGGCTACTCAATTACACTAAGAGTTGAGAGCTTATGAATGAGATTGTTTAACACGTATTATCTACACCACTTGTTTTAAATCGTTCGAGTCCACTTCTGGCGATTTGCCAACATCCTCCGGATTCTCGTAAGGTTCAAGATCACAACAGTCCGGAAGGTAAAAAATGGAACAAACAAAACACTTTCGTATGAGATGACGTAAAACTTTAAAAAAACATGCGATATAAATAAATTTGTACTTCTATATTTTTAACAATGCTACTTACTTGACTTTAATATCGTTTTCGTACTTTCACAAGCGCAGCATTGGATTAACAGTTAGGTAACCGGAAGTTCAATTCCAAACCCTTCTTTAATTCATTTCTACTTAAGTATATGTACTTAGATATCTATACCTACATCTTACGTATTAATTCTAATTCAAATTGCCTTTTGCTACTGTCTTATCACGAAATGATGACTTTTTAATATCCTAGATGCATTCTCTTTTTTGATTGGACAAGTGTCGACTGTTCTTTTTCGTTGTTGTTTTTAAGTTTTTTTTGACTTACCTTTTAGGGTCATTCATAATGTGAATCTTCAACGAGACGTTTTTAAAGTTCATAGCGACCGCACCGAATATCATGTCACCGAGCACGCTCGCGTCCGCCGCCGGCCCCTTGTACTGCAAACAATTGCTACTGTTTATGTCCTTCAAGGCGTGCCTTAGTGCTACAGCTTTCTACAGATCAACGACCCCATGCTCTGTTTGAAAAACATTTATAAATAGGTGTAATGAAATGAACATGAAGACCAATATAATAAGAATTTTAGAGGTCTCCGCAAGACAATCTATTCCCGTCTAAGGTAAGAACCTACCTAACGTCAAGGCTTCGCCTACTGAAGATTTAGGCTAGATCTAGTACTTATTGTATACTTTAATTATTCGACTCTCTAAGAAGGGGGGGGCCTGCCCTCCACTGTCCCATGGAGACTATGCCTAACATATGTTAGGAGTATTTGAAAACTTTAAATTAAATTAAAAAGAAATTGAAATATGTAGATTTGGAATAGAGTTTTTAATGGCATTTATACAATCAATGTTTCAAACTGTATACAAACATTTTAAACCTGCTTTTAGAGCAATAAAATAATTAAGAACAAGTTTATAAAAATTCAATAACCAATCAGGAAAGAGCCACAAATATGTTCTACAGTGTAGAGACGAATCTATTATTTCTAGATACACGAGAATATAGCAATACTATAAACGGTTACAATTAATTATCGCTACACAAAAAACCGTATACGGGAATACGTTCATTAGTCCCACTTATGGCGTCTGTAATAATCAAAAAGGCTAACATATAAAGTGGTTCTAAATATAACTCGCAAGTGATGCGAATAAACGTTGAATCAGGCCGTGTCTCGTGACAACGATGTCTCAATTGTAGAGTTATTTTTATTCAGTTTGATAAGGCTTCGTTAATCGCGGACGTTAGCAAACATAGCGGAAAACAGGACATAATCAAGACATGTTACAAACATTTAACTGAAGTTTAATTTTAGTTTTAATTTCTTATCATTATTCCATTCATGTTGCTATACGAAAATATTATACAGTAAATTTATAAACAGTATAACTTCCGTATAGATTGCCGGAAAATTTATTCAAATAAGTCTTTTCTTAACCTTCGTCTTTGTTAATAAGATTAGTTTTATTCATATACTTAACCTCCGCAGGTTTAAGGATTTATGGAGGAAAAGTAAAGAATAAAAATTGGTTATTTTAAAAATGTAATTGGTTCTATCGTGATAACTTAAAAACTCAGAGCTACACTTCTCGCCAGCATCGCGCGCCATATCCCTTCCGTCTAATGACATGTTTATGCCAATAATCTAGTGTTGCGCCAATTCTACAATTACTGGATTCCGTCTGTCTAGTTAGCTGCTATTCAAAATTTTATTCTTATTTTAATATTATACTTTAAATTATCTTCAACCTTGACGTTGGCGAAATCATCGAAATAACGATGGGGCCCACTATTCATTAAAAAAAAAGAAGAAGAAATTTTACAGTGCTGTATTAATTTTCTTCTCAACAGTTATTAATAAAATGTAAACAAAAAAATTATGGTAAAATTACTATAGTCCATTCCCTTAATATTTTTGTCATTGCAAAATTCTTATAGGAATCTTATTCTACTTACTATGACAACTTTAATAGGTAAGGTTTATGCAATAAATTATTAAACAATAATTTATCTATGTCATAATTATGCTTTTATTTGATAATAGAAGTCATATGATTAATATTTAACATACAACAAAGATAAATTCAATAGTTTATATTGAATAAGTTGTATAGTGTGCAAGTGTATGCAAGTTCATAACTAAAACTATATATAAATAGATACTATTTTTCTTTGCACACAAAAACCTTTGTATTACAGATATTATGTACTCTAGATCTTGATTCCTATATCTTTGAAAAGCATATATCAATAGTCAGTTTTTAAAGGAAAGAAATTAATAATTGCAATAAATAGAAGATATGTCACAGTTCCTATTAAATAAATACTAATATTAAATAAATACTATTAAATAAATAAATTAATATAAGAAACTGGTATGGATCACTAGATATAGCCCTACCACAGTATATAAATGCATTGTAAATATCTTACCACATAGCTGTATCCATTCGCCACCTCCACAATACATGGGGCATCATTCCTCTGTAGATCTGGCTTGTCATTTTTATCAGCTGGAACTCTCTCTATAGTAGATGAATCAAAGAGGACTTTTCTCCCTCTCCAGTCGCACTCTTTGAATAGAAGCAACCTCACTTGCTCGGGAGTTATCTCACAGGGCCTTAAAAAAAATTAAATAAGATATGTTCAGTTCATTGTCTACTTTATGTTAACTATTGTCAATTTTTAGCTGTTTATTTCAATCATATAATTTATTTCAAGCAAGTCCCTACTGATTATTATTCGTATTGTCATAATAATCTTATAAACTCAAATCAATTCAGACATGTGAGGTTTTTGATCATTAAAATTAGCCCAACTATACAAGATTATTGAATATAATGTTATGAGTTAAATAATTAGAAAAGCAATAGTATGAAACCTATATGTTCTTCCAGACTATATTCTACAACTGTGACAAATTTCATCAAGATCTAATAAGCCATATTAGTGCATAATAACAAACATCCATCCATCTAAACTTTTGCATTTATAATAATAAGCATAGTAGGAATGATAGGTGAGTCAATTTGATTAAAATTAAACTTATTAAAAGTAAATAAAATCACACAGTTTTACAATCTTCAAACAAGTGAATTGGTTACATACTAAATACAGTATTTGCAAACTTTCTCTTTTACACATATGCAGTCACATGCTTCTTGCCAATACAACAGTAACCGGTTCTCTCATATGGTATTGTTTACACATGTCAATATTCACTGATACTAATAAATCAATAAATTGTATATAAATTAACATAACAAATCACCGCTTAATTCCACCTCAACAAACTAGAGTACAAACAAGTTTACACTGCTAAGAACTACTTCACTTTGGTTTTAATTTACTATTAATATTCTAGACATATTAAGAATTGAGAGATATCAGGTTATAATTAAAACACTACTAGTTAATTACCTAAATTTCATTTTATTTCATAGTCATATATAGATGGACCTCACAGCTGTTCACTGACATGTAAAAGAGAAATCCTTGTCACTCAAAATTAATGCCTAACAAAATGCAATTCAGTAAGTTTCGATATTAAATGCACAAAGACTGCAAAGAATCGACTGGCAATCGGCCGACCGGAGTGGAATGTGCAAGTGTACTAGCCTCCGACTACATAGTAAGTAAACATAGAAATATGCCTCCCCTCTTCCTGAGTGACGCGATCATTGCGCCCACGCCCGCCGCCCGCACCCCGCCCTTATCACATGCTCGTGCCTCCCGTAGTATTTGTTGGCCGTCGGTGACGCTCGCCGAACTGCCACCGATGTTTGCGTCAGAATCAATTCGATACGAGAGTACAACGAACGATTTTGAATTAACGAAACGACGACGATATCTGCATCAACTATTTCAATACATGCCACGTTCGCACAAATATACCCAAATGATTAAAAAGCATCCTCGACACATACCTGGCCCAGTTTCTTGAGCCCCGATCAACGTAATCGAGTTTTCTCTTTGTTGAAAAGATCTTATCGAACAATGCCATTTCCTCACATTAAACATTTCACGACATTTTCATGGTCTGATTTGCCATGCATCTTTATTCGTAACCAATTATCACAAGGCTATCAAAAATATTCATTTATGTATTTCTAAAACACTTTGGATGTAAATAATCTGACAGATCACGTGCGAAAGTCATATGATTAACCATAGACTAAGAGTGTGTTTTCTAACGCGAGGTCAAGGTCATATGAGGATTTTACGTAATCTTGTCTTTAGAACCCGAAATATAGGATTTTAATAGAATCTTATATGAATTCTGTGCTTTAATGTGGAAATAAGATATTTAGGGTGAGTTTAAATCTTGGAACAATTTTTAAATTATGTTGTATACCATAGACTAAAGCTTCATACTCCTATTCACGCAAAATTAGTTTTGTGATCGAAGTAAAATCTTTTAAATTCGTAATTATAAGCGTAAAAAAGAAACTTTTTGTAGGTCTAGTCCTATGTATCCTACTAAACTTTACTTTGTGAGATGATTTAATACTGTACTAATAAAACTTTTATTTTCGCAAAACTTGTAGATTTTACTTCTCAATGTGTCATTCATTTATAGATTGTCAATGTCAATCGGATCATCACTGTCATCGCAAAATGAGCAAGACCGAGATCTAATATTTTTATTTTTACAAACTTATTTTATTGCTTACCATCAATTTTAACTTTTGCCTCCTGGTTCAATTTTTTTTAAATCATAACTTGCTATTCTGTACAACGTGTCTATTATTTAAGCTGCGATTTTGTAATGTACAGCTAAACATTTTCAGGGTAATATTTGTTATCATTTTCAAAATTTTATGTTCACTACAATATGTCTTTATAAGGTGTAATAATGGGCGAAGTGCTTAATAGACTAGTCCAGTTTCGTAATCAAATTTTAATTGAACTTCAAGAATCATCTGATCTCGGTTTTACAAGTAGATCACTACTGACGAAATATGTAAGAAATATTAACTCCTTAGATTCAGCGTCCTTATTAAAAATTGAAGCCATACTAGATTACATGTATGAACTAGTAAATGCTGGAAACTGGAAAGATGTGAAATTGTCCTGGAGAAAAACTATAACAATAGCAACTTATCTAAAACTATTAATCATTTTTAAATCATGTACAGCATTAAATGAAGAGGTATTCAAAGAATTATTCAAGATAATTGACCATGGTATTCTTTTTGGATGTCCTCTTAAGAAAGAACCAAAGCTATTACAAAAGTGTGCAGAAATTATTAATTATTCTCGGCCATGTGTTTATAAAATCGAAAATGTGAATAATGAAGTAAACATTTTAGATATTCAAAGTGACTATGATAATTTATGTAAAATTGATATTTTAAACTGTCCTAGTATGGAATCATTCTTTAGAGACTACATTTTACTAGAAAAGCCTGCCGTTTTAGAAAATTGCATCAATCACTGGCCTGCACTAGAAAAATGGAAAGATCAAAATTATTTCATCAAACTTGCTGGACTGAGAACAGTGGCAATTGAATTAGGTAGCGATTACACCAAATCTGAATGGACACAAAAATTGATGACTATGGAAGACTTTATAAAGAATTACATGTTTAACACAAATGGACCCATAGGTTATTTAGCTCAATATCAGCTTTTTGACCATATACCAGAATTGAAACTAGATATAACAGAACCGGAGTATTGCTGCTTTTCTGATACTAATGAACCTGTGGACATTATGGCATGGTACGGACCAAAAGGAACATTATCGCCACTGCACTTTGACGCTAAAAGAAACTTGTTAGCTCAAGTCATTGGCAAGAAACAAATATTTCTCTTCTCACCTAAAGATACTGACTTTTTATATCCTCATGATAGTCAATTATTACATAATACAGCACAGGTTGATCCAAGAAAGCCTGATTTAGAAAAGTATCCTAAATATAAAGAAGCTAAGCCATATTATTGCACTTTAAGTCCTGGTCAAATGTTATTTATACCACCCAAGTGGTGGCATTGTGTAGAATCTCTATCCATAAGTTTCTCTGTGAGTTTCTGGTGGGAGTGATATTATTTATAGAGGTAAAATTGTTTACTCACTGAACTAAGAAATATTTAGGCGATTTGAAATGGATTAAAAATAAAAATGCTGGAAAAGCTTTTATTTTAACAATCTAGAATAATTACAGCTAGTCACAACAGTTGATAAAAACAGTAATGTAAAAAAACAAAAGTGTGTTTACACAAGTGATAGGAGAATCATCAGATCACAACAAAGATATTATTAAACTTTGTTTGCTTGGCTATAAGTCCACTGTTTCTATTTTAATATAATAAAGCGTAAACACACACTTGTTTGTTGCCTAAGATGTCAGCAATCACAGCATATTATTGAATAATTCTTTTTTTAATAAAAAGCCCTACACTTACGTCACGCTTTAGGCTATATATTTTCACGCCATTAAACTTAGGTGTAAATATTTTGGATAAAAACCCTAATGTGGGAAAGAGACCATAAGTTGCTGCCAACATCAAGGAAGCAAGGTTGCCATGGTTTGTCATCATGTCATGTCATTTTGACATTTGCAATTGATAATTTGACAAATGTAGTAAACAATGAAATATTTGTTTTTATAATTTCACGCGGATGAAGCCGCATGGGAACAGCTAGTTATATATAAAGTAACTGCATATTCCTAGTTTGTTTTTTAACTTGCAATTTCTGAAACTGAAATCTTTTTGACATGTGCAAAAATTGTAAAAAGAAAACCTCAATTAATCCATTTTTATAGAAAATACCAGTGCACAAGTATTGAATGAGAAAATATTTCGTGTATCGGGCTAGAATCACCACCAAAACATCTGAAAATCACCTTCATTTCCAACATGTAATAATACAAAGACAATGCAATACCAATCACCTTGTGTATCTACCTTCATATGGAACTGTCGAATATGAAAATAGACTTCAAATAAGAAACTGTTCTATGAAATCCAAATCATGAGAATTCAAATAAGTAATCAAGACAAACATCTTTGAAGATGAATTAGTGATTGTCATCCTCAACATTGGAGACACTGGCACTTGGCCAGCGTGGTTGACTATGGCCTAGTCACCCTATCTTAGGGTAGGCTCCGAGCCCCTCGGTGGGGACGTATAGTGAGCTGGTGATGATGATGATGAACCCCAACATTTCCCGTGCTTCAGTAGAGAGTTGCCCATTAAATGTTTTAAAGGCAACAATGAGAGCAAGAAAAAAGTAAAGTGCATCGATGTGCCAGAACTGTGCAAAAATCATATGCAAACAACAAATTAGAGAGATTCAGAAAGACATTTTAATAAGAGTGTGGAGGTGCAATAATTATAAATACTTTTTATATTCACTGTTCAAAGTTCTTCCTATAACCAGTCGTCTCACTTCGGACGTGCCAGCTCCAATTTCGCACAATTTAGCGTCCCTGAGTATTCTGCCTGTTGGATAATCATTGATGTAGCCGTTTCCTCCTAGAAAACATGGAATGTTACGTAAACATTGACTTGATCCAACAAAGTGGTTGATTTACTCGAGATACCATCGTTACAAGTTTTATTTCCGAACATAATCGCTTCTTTTGGTCCTTCGAGCCGGATTTCATTTATCGCATCAACAGGCTTCCCATTCTAGATGAAAATGACAAACAGGCCTACGAAATAAATATACTGCACATTGACTGTCCCAAGTACCAAACATAGTATACTTGAGACTGAACTAAGAAATTAATTATAACAAGCAATATTCATTGTTATGAAAGAGTCATGGAACAAACAGATATATCTGCTAAGACTTTAAACGATCAATCGACTTATGGAATGTTAAATAAAATATTTAGAACGTGAAGTGAGCTATACTTAATACTAAAAAATTCTAGTAGGTACTAACAAGTGTCTATAAAATATTTTTTTGCTAGATTGGAGCTTATAACTAACGAAATAAAGCAGTTATTAAACATAAAACTTAAAAAAAAGTGTTCTGTATTTTATTCTTTATTTATATTCGCTGTTCAACGATCTTCCTATAAGCATTCTTCTCACTTCAGATGTACCCGCACCTATTTCATACAATTTAGCGTCCCTAAGTATTCTTCCTGTTGGATAATCGTTGATAAAACCGTTTCCTCCTGAAATTTCAATATAATATCACCAAGTGACCAAGTGGATTCTAAGGAAAATCAACTCACAGCTCACGTTATTCCTAAACTTCTAGAATACTTGACTTGTCATTTTCTGACATTAAATACAATCGGCGCCCCTTCCGTTTTTCTTCATCTACTATACTTATTTTAATTGTATTTGTCACATAGCCCCAAGTGCTGCTCAAAATTAACCCAAATAATAAGTTGATGTGCATCTTGCAACTACAAAAATAGTCTCAATTTGTTGTTACGTAACCATAATCTAAACTTACTGGCTGTGTTCTTGATAGTGTAGTTAAGAGATTACCTAAAATTTGTATTGCATCTAGTGCGACTTGCGTGGCTCGCTCTGCGCAGTACAAGATGACTCCGGCGCAGTCCTTGCTGTTGACGTGTCCGTCGTCGCACGCGCGCGCCACGCTGTATAGATAGCTGCGGCTCGCGCTCAACGTAGTGTACATGTCCGCCATTTTACCCTATGTGATGCAATAGATGTGGTCAAATTAGTACACAACACACGTAGGTACTTAAACAAATTCGATAAAAAAATTATTCGATAAAAACTAAAACTTTTAATAGCAACGATTGTTTTGGATTGATACTGTTGGTTGCGCTGAATTAAAAAAAAAGTTAAATGTAGTCTATGGGTTCTACTACACTGCTATTAATCTGTGCCCAATTTCATCGAAATTCGTTGAGCCGTTCCGACTATACCTTCTAACAAACATCCATCCATCTAAGCTTTCTTTATTTTAGTAAGATGGATTCCATGTCTATATTCGACCTACATTACGAACCCATGTTACCTGTAATAACTGGAATTCCCCAATATTCTTTCCGAATTGTTTCCTAGTGTGGGCGTATTCGAAGGCGGTGTCGATGGCCGCTTGCATTAGTCCCACGGGCCCCGCGGCCAGCACCAATCGTTCAAGGTCCAACCCCGACATCAACACGTACACACCTTTATTCTCCTCGCCCAAAAGATTAGCTGCCGGCACCTGGGAATAATTGTATTAACAACCTTGGAGTAGTTGAAGAAAGGGATGAAATGAGAGCATACGCCAGAAATGGAATAATATGTACATGGAAGTATGAGGTATTACTCACCAATATTGTAAAAACCTAGTTTGTAAATGGAAACCTAAAAATTAAATAGTTTGGCTCACATAATGCGGCAATGTTTTGAAGAGGAAACAATGACTTGGAAATATCTAGATATTAATGTAGATTCCTAGATACCTTACAATCTTCAAACACCAGTTCGCCAGTATTGGAGCCTCTCATTCCGAGTTTGTCCAATTTCTGTGCGGTAGAGAAACCAGGGAAATCTTTCTCGACCAAAAACGCTGATATTCCGTGCTGCGGTTTGTTTGTTAAATCAGTTTTAGCGTAAACCTGCAATGAATCTTAATATTAAACTAGGTATTATAAAATTGATGACATTTTATAAAGGTAATTTGATTAAAGTAAAACCTGTTTCCAGCTGTAAGTCACGTCTTTCTTCGATCCTGCCTTGTGCTACGAGCGCCTTTTCATTTTACATAGGTAATTTCGATAGGATAAAAGTGTTGAAGACCTTATCATAATAGATATTCTCGACAATTAATTAGCTTCACTTTTATAAATAGCTCCGTCACGTTCATAACTCACATCACATCCAATTTATAAAAACAAAGTTTTTTTACGTAAATACGACATTTCCTATTATAATGAATATTTATTAATCCAAACTTATCAATATAACCTTCGGAAAATGATTAATGTCTATTACATTAATTTAGTATTGTTTAATTAACTTGAAACATTTGTACATAGTGTTTCACACTCAGTTTGCAGTTAATGTACTCACCACTAAAACATCAGCATCTGGACCGTTGGTAATCCAGAATTTGTTGCCATTGAGCACGTAATAGTCCCCCTTCTTTTCGGCACGCAGCTTCATGGAGACCACGTCGCTGCCCGCACCGGGTTCGGACATCGCCAGTGCTCCCATATGCTCACCCGAGCATAACTGGAGTATTAACAATATATTAACTAGCTGTTACTAGCGACTTCGCCCGCGCGAAATTAAAAAATAAAAATAGCCTATATCACTCACACATAAATGACCTTTTTAACGGTGAATTTTATTTAAATCGGACCAGTAGTGTTTCTAAGAATACAAAAATACAAATCTTTCCTCTTTATAATATTAGTACCGATACATTCGTACAAATATAATTGATTCTTTCTAGTGCCAAGTAATAATTTAGATAAATTGGTAATCGCACTGTCATTATTAAAGAATAATAGTACTAAAAATTCTATATATCGTTTGGTACATTTTACTTACTTTAGGTAAATATTTAGCCTTCTGCTCGTGTGTTCCGTTTCTATTGATCTGATTGATACATAAGTTTGAATGGGCGCCGTACGACAGCGCAATTGCCCCCGAAGCTCTAAATGAGAAATGCAAAAGCAAAAAATGTAGCACTCATGTTACAAAACTATCAACTCGTTATTTTTGGCTTAGCAATTGAGTTTAATTACCTTACCTCATTCTAGACGCTAAGTTTTTTTTTATCGTGTCACGGTAAACGATCATATGAATAATATTAAGATTACAATTTATCTGGAAATACTTTCCGTTTTGTCCTGGATTTGACAGACACGTAATAATATTTTGAACAATATTACCTTGACAATTCTTCCATTATAACGCAATGATCTGAATACTTCCCGCCTGTTCCGCCATACTCCGGACTCGCTGTTATACCTGAAATAGGATAAACGTACCTAAAATATTTTTTTTTGAAATAAAAGGCCTTTCGACGTACTCTAAAACATACGAAGTGCTGCAACTGCAAGGTAAAGAAGTTTATTTTGTATTGAAATAACGAATACTTACCCAAAACTCCAAGATTTCCCAGCTTCTTCCAAAATTCTCTTAATTCAGTAAAGTTATTCGTCCTGTCGATTTCCGCTGCTTTTGGTGCAAGTTCTTTTTGTGCGAAATCGAAAATCAATTGTCGAAGCTGCGAAAAATTCAAAATGATGGACGGGCTTAACCATCTTGATTGCCAACGCTATCGTAGAATCTCTTTGTAGAAAGGTTATAAGCAGTTCACGTACACAAAAGCAGAGAATATAATCGTGTATTTATTATAATCAAATTTAATAATTCATGCAACTGAACAATATAAAAATACAAAAATGTTATGCATTCTTGAGATTGCTAATATTTGGCAGACAGAAAAAAACGAATATACAATGCTATATAATGACTTCATCTAGTAAGACAATTGAAAATATTAAAAAAAGATATTAATTATGTCGTAGTAACATACAATTTGAACATATGTGGATAACAGTTATCCATCAAGGGTTTTTTAACGTAAGTTTTACCATATAAAAATGTACTAATTAATAGGATTAAGATTAGAAAATAAAGACTTTTCATTTAATATACTGGCAGGAATAGTTAACATACGAGTAAAGTATTTGATATGTAATTGAATAACGATCGATTAAAACTTTATAATAAAACATCACAAACTATCCGGTCTTAAAAACAAGGCAAACATGTTTCGTCATCCTACATTTGTAAATAATTGTATTTAAGAAACCTGTTGTTGTTCACTTGATAGTCCAAATATATGCTCGTCTATAGGATAGTGGGACATGCATCTTCCATGATTTGTTGATGCATTAACACGACGTAAGATATTGCCACACAAAACTCTAACAGCCATCGTGAACGACCACTCCCATCGGTAGCCCGCTCAAAACTGACTGTCCCATTACAAACTAAAACGTAAGATAAAACGATACAATACGTGTATCTTATCGCTATCGACATAGCGACTAAAATGGTATAGCTAATTTTAATTTAATTCAGTTATGATAATTACGTAGACATTGATAAAGAATGCAAATAACGTTATCCGCTTTATCAAATTATTTATGTATGTTGTCGGAACAGTTCACGACATTAGACCCGTTTGGTCAGGTTCGCCCAAAATAGGAGTTCCCAACTATACCTTGCTTAGGGACCACTTTTATGTTATTCTTTTTAGCTGGGACTAGTATGTAAAAAGTGTTGAAGGTCCGCAGATCGTAGATGTTATTATGTCTTCGCAGAGCTGACGGCGGCCCAGCGTACCATTCTTATCACCAGTGCTTCTCACTCACTTTGAAATCATTCTCGAAACATATATTTTGGCTTCTGCAGAACACTGAACCAGTGACCAAAAAGACAGTGACGTATCTCAATATAAAACCACTAACACCTACCACTGAACCATGTAATTGCCCAAAATAGTGAAATCAAAACTATGAACAACTAAGACAATCCGCGTGAAATAATGCCCAAAGTCGAAAAATAAATCTATACTAATATTATACAGAGGAAAGATTTGTTTTTTTTTTTTTTTT
>LD688955.1:2172127-2182383 GCA_003118335.3 Papilio memnon | reverse complement strand
GTTAATAAATATACAACAATAATATTATAAATTTCAAGCCCAGTTTTGTTGTTGAATTAATATCTATATTAGTATTTTTTGGTTTTGCTTTAGATAATGCTAGCTTATCTCCACATTACTATCCCAAATTAACCTAAGCTTATTCAGCAATTATGACTTGTACAATGTTTTCGCCACTTTACAACAGCAAATCATACTTACTGCTTTAAGTTTTTTCTTAGGTCTTGATGGTCCATCCATTTCCGAAAGAAATTCAGATAACGGGCTATTCGACCTAGTTTTACTTTTAATGCAAACAATAATGCAGTTATACGATTGACGTAAATATATTATCTTATGATTTCAAATTTAAATCTCATTCATAAATAATTATAGATAACTCTAACTTAATATTCACTTAGATAAGCAGTTTCAGAGTATTCCGATTTATTATCACTTATCACTTCATATAATTTTGACAAAATCATGAGTTGCCTGACATATGACATTTGACATTGATAGATTTTGACTTTTGACCAAAGAGAACGTTTCTCACAGATTGCACACCCCTTCTTGCTTACGAAGGTATAGGTCTGTAAATTGATAATTTGTTTTCAGATTTGTTTATAAAATAGTTAAAAGAATCGGATCGTGGTATTGTTCCGTCGTTTCTTTTAATTTCTTACTATAACTTTTTAATTGTTTAACAAAACTAAAAAAAGATTTACGGTCCCGGCGAACTTGACGATGTTGTCTGATGATGTTCGTAAAAACAAAATAACTATCTATGCTTTCTGTCATAAATCTTGATTTGATTGTGTCAAGTTGTGTTGTAATTATTTACCGAATCATATTTATTTAAAAAAATCTAAATCTATGTAAATTGTAAATATAGTGATCACGGTGAAACTGATTAATGACTTTTAAACGTAGAGCAATACTTTAAATTCTGTTCTTTTCGTTACTCTGTCTTGTTATTTATAATACGCCTTGACTGATTGAAAATGCCTGCCGTAACATCACCATCTGATGATGAACAGAATGACGGTGACCAGAAAATGTGGAATGCTCTTAAACGATATATTATACGTGAAAGGCAAAGAAAGAAAGAAGGTAAATTCTTGTGTAATTGTTTATTTGCTCTGACAGTTTTTTTACTCAATCCTTCATCAGTCTTATTTTAATTATATTTCCTATAGAATATGAAGCAGAGGTAGAAGAAGAGAGACTAAGAAAGGAACGTGAAGCTAGAGAAAGACAGGATGTTATGACGCTAGGTATGTAAGATTTATGTAAAGAAACTTTTTATGATGTGCATGATACTAATATATAATGTAAATAGTACATAATACTAAATGAAAAACAGACTCTTGGACATTTTATATATTTCAGAAGAAACAAAAGAACAAATTGAACAATTAGAACAAAAATTAAAGCAATTAGAGAAAGAGAAGCAACAATTGTTCATGCAGTTAAAGAAAGTATTGAATGAAGACGAGGTTAGAAAACGACAACAACAGAAAGAATCAAAGTTAGTAATCTAATTGCAATATTTTATAGTATTGCATGTTAATAAGAAGTTTTTCTTCACCATAAGGATAATATACCTTGTAAAACAATGTTTAAGTAAATATCATTTGTTAACAGTGAAATGCAACCAATGAAGATGCCAATGGGCAATATACAAATTCCAATGTTTCCAATGTCATCGTCTACTGGCCAAGGTGAACCCCCACCTCCACAAGGCAGACAGCAGGCCATGTCATCTCATATACTTAATAAGGTATACATTTTTTATACTTGACCACATTTTCAGATATAGAATATTTATTGTACCATGATATTGCATGCCAAAGAACTAATTTCGATCCCTTTTCCTTTTACACCTTTTTCTTATATGGAATGGATGGGAAGGGGGATATATCTTTTATGAGTCTTCTACTCTGTTGAATTAAAGTAGACTAAATGTCTATGGGCAGCGATTGCTTCACAATTTTGGCTAACCCTGGTGCCTACATGCATTTAGTACTGCATAAAAAAAGGTTTTTGTTGTTAACCTTTAACTCAATTGTGTCCAGTGTGACAAACTAATTAAAAAAAAATTAATTCATATCATCACATTCATATTTCATACCCAAAAATAGGACTAAAAAAAATATTAAGAAAATGTATACTATTTGCATACATTTCTAATGTATATTTTTCTTTTTTATTCAAGAATAAACATTCAAACTACATGCTGTTCCCGCAACAGCAGACAATAGTGCGTGGTCCGATGCAGTCTGGTGTGAAGCGACAACGCAGCCCGTCTCCTACATACGCATTGTATGCACAAAGAATGCATCCACCTCCCATGAAACATCAACAGGTTTATTCCGATCATAGTGAGTTAATTTTCTTGTTAAATTTAATGTTACAAAACAATGGAACGCAAAATAATAAATTAGAAATCAATAAAAAAATTTAGAAGGCTGACTGTATTTAGAATACTAACACAAGTATTTTACAAAAAAGGATGTCCCAGCAAAGGATACTTCTAAACCTTTTTTACGACTATTGTTCGATTTTGAAATAAAAAATTGTTTTTTTTTTTTTCAAGTATGGCAAGAATTGGGTTGTATTAAAGGGATTTAGGATTATAAAATAAAAAAAAATGAAACCAGTACGGGGGAATTTGTCTATTTGAATTTATGTTTTTGTTCTTTAGTCGTTGTTGTCATTAATGTTCTATGGTCTGAAATTAATTACGTATGATATGTAGGTAACCAAGCTATGTAAGGCATTACAATTAAACGTGAAATTTTTGCAGAAGTAGAAGATGGCCGCATGGGCCGTCAGATGGCTCGCGCAGTGCTTTGGAATAGTGAGTTAACTCTATAGAAATCGCCACTGTCGCTTCCTCTCACTCTACCTTTAACCCTTAAATGCGCACTGTTCTATAAATACAACATTCCAAAAACCATAGATTTAAAAATAACTTTTTTTGATTTTTTTATTATTTTGACTAATAAGTTGTGTTTCTGAACGATATACGATAGACTTTTTTATCATTGTTCATAAAAAAATATTTAAACAAAAATAAAAAGTATATTAACAACATACACATTTTTGAAAAAAAAAATTGATGCTCGTTTTTTTTATTTTTCGTTTATATAATATCGATCTTGCATTAAATATGATTTTCTCGAAAGATTTGAAAAAATCACGTATTTAAGGGTTAACTATTCTCATATAACCTATCCATTTGTTTTATTTTTCATTTGATATCCCTTTGTGTCGTCTTTTCATCCTGTCTTCGTTATTTTTTATGTTTTTTTTCTTCATTAGCTTTATGTTTTAGCTTTCTATGTTTCCATTGGAGTTCAGTAGAAAGTAGTGTTCAATTTGGTTAAAGTACTAATCTTAGATGACTGATCATTTTTTAAATACTCTCATCAAAATTATTTGCCAATGTGCAAGTTAGTCCTGGGAATTTGTTTGGTTTGTTTGAAGTATTTTTACATTTATATGGAGAAAAATTATCTGTTAGAAATAAAATGAGAATTACTAAAAGAATCGCCATTTATTTTTAAAGTAGTAGTGTAAGATATAACTTTATTTCATCTTTTGTTACTAAAAAAAACAACTTAATACGCTCATACATTTTTCCTATACTAATAAAAATAATCACTAATATTCACCATCAAATATTCAAACGATTCAATTACATCCAGAGCCATCACAATACGCGTCGAATGTCAACTCGTCGGTATCATCAGGATATTACGCGATGCCTACATCCGGGGTAGTGGTGGGCGAGCGTCCGCCCACGCTGCTGTACCCGCACCACGGACACGCGCCCCACACCCCGCACACCCCGCACACGCCCCACACCCCGCACACACATCACACCAACCTGATGTATGCGCCCGCGCCGCAACCTCAACTCTACATAGATATACTGAAGAACAGAGAAGGACAGCAACATCAGGAGTCCAAAAAGGAGCCTCAGGTCTGTACATTTTATAAATTAACTAGCTTTCGCCCGCGACTCCGTCCGCGTGGAGTTTAAAAACCACAAGTAAGTAGCCTGTGTTCTTCCAGACTTTCCTCTACATCTATGCCAGATGGCTACAAACTCTAACATCCATCCATCCATCTAAATCTACATTTTCGTATTTATAATATTAGTAAGATTTGTTTTATATTTTATTTCAAATGTATCGAAATTTTTATGAAATGTGGTTGGTTGTTGTGTGTTTTGCACCGATGTAGAACATAGTCTGGATGAACACAACAGGCTATTTGCATTTTTTTAATTCCAAGCGGACACACGGAACATTAAAAGATAGTCATTTCTCTATATGCTCATATTTGTATTGTTTTTTTCAATATTGTACAAGTTTTGACAACTGTTGTATATGGTAAGCGTCATTGTGTCAAGCCGCAGGTGCTGATCGGTCTAAGTGAGGCTCACCATCCGTCGGTGAGCAGCGGCGTGGTGTACGCACAGCCGCCGCCGCCCGTCAGCCGACACATCGCCATACACCCGCCCCCGCAGCACAACAACATGCAGGTACAAACATTGAAATAAATTGACTTTTCAGCTGTTTACTATAAAGATGGATGCTAGAGACGAATTTATCTTCACATATGTATAACATTTTGTAATCAGTCACGATGTATCTGAATGTTGGGCAGTAAAAGGGACGGATGAAACGAGAATACATGTGGCAGAAATCAATAAGAAGGATGTGTGGGGTATCACGAATGGATAAGATACGAAATTAGTATATTAGAGGAAGTTTGAGAGTAGCACCAGTGGTTGTGAAATTAAGGAGTAAAAGGCATGGTATGGGCACGTAATGAGAAGGGATGAATCACAACAAGAAGGACGTTAGATATGAGTGTGGAGGTACACCGGTAGAGGTAGACTTGGGAAGAGATGGATCGTTTGCCTGAAAGGTGACATGAACAAGAAGGGAGTGATGACTGAGATGACGGATGATAGAGTTATTTGGAGGACGAATACCCGGTACGCCGACCCTACGGGAGTAGGACAATGTAGGAGAGATGATGACAAAAGCTTGCAAGTTATGTGTTTATAGTTACTACTGAAATTGTTAAATTTAGTGACACAATAGTATCTTATGACACGGCTAACTTAATTACTATGTTAGCTTTTAATCTCATTGAACAAACATAAAAGGTAATTTAATTTCCCAGGCAGCGAAGCCGGGCAGTATAACACAAGGCTACCCCGTGCAGCAGGCCAACCAGAACCCTAACATATATCCCAATCGTCACCGGTATTAGCTGATGATGCACCGCAGGCCGCACACGCAGCCCCCCTAACATTGGAAGAAACGCATCGCTCAAAGGTTACACTATTTTTAGCGCGCACACCAGCCATCCGGCGAAAGTCACATACAAGATATGTAACTCTAAAAAGTAACATATTTCCAGAGATGTAACTCTTACATATTTCATGAAATGTAACTATAGAGTTGAATATTTCAAGAAATGTAACTGTAAAGAGTTACCTATTTTGAGACATGTTACTCTAAAGAGTCATATGTAACTACATACATATATCGCTTGAAATATGTTTCAAGTGATGTAACTCTAAAGTTACATATTTTAAGAGATGTTACTCTAAACAGTAACATATTTCCAAAGATGTAACTCTTACATATTTTACGTGATGTAACTATAAATAGTTACATATTTCGAGAGATGTTACTCTAAACAGATATTTTGAGAAACATAACTCTAAACAGTTACATATTTCAAGCGTAGAGTTACAATATGTAAGAATAGAATATGAAACTCTTTTCGTCGGATGTGTTTAACATTCCATCTTATCCTCAGATCACACCAGTATACATAACAAACTCAGAGTCCTTTAATAACATTAAAGGATTTCCTTAGTGTAGGTATTGTGATTTACTTGTTTAAAAATAACGAGCAGGTCGTTTAATCTTGGACACATTTAAGAGAACCAAAACTACGGTTAATAGGCGATACATTATAAGAATAATATTAGCTAGCATAACTAAGTTTTTACCCAAAAATATTGATGAAATTAGAGTTTTTAATATTTTTTTTTAATGTAGTATGCTTTTAATTATTTTTTTAATGTTCTGAGGTGTGTGTGTGCATAAAAGTGTGCCGACTGTGAAGTGATATAAAAAAACTCTTTAGACATACATTTGAACAAAAAAGGTGCATAATAAGTATATAAAAAGGATTCATATTAGATCTTGTGACATATTTTGTGGTGTTTTTTTATCTATGCCTATTTTATACTGTTGTGAAATATAAGAAGTCATGTGCGAAAATTAACATTTTATTATTGAGAGAAAAATGTTTTTGATTAATGTATAGAATTTATTACAATTCGAGTCAAATGTTTAAATATTATTGTTTCGAATTAAAAATAATTATTTCATTGTTTAATTTAAGTACATTTTGTCTATGTTGGTTTTATTCATTTTTTATTATTGTTAGAAATTTGGGAATGGGCATTGCAAATCGTTTTACTCGTACAATCGTTGTAATTATTGATAGAAAAATTAATCTTAGAAACATATAATTAATCGGACTTATAATGGTAAATGAAGACTTATTCTAGACTTAAAACTAACTTTATTAGTGTTCGAATTAAAGATTCCAATTTTTTAAATATCTTTAAAGTAAGAAATAGAAAACTAGTTTTAGAATTTATAACGTTTATGCTCCAAATTTTTTACAATTCTATCTAAACTACATAAATAATTTCATTCCGAGTCCATTCCCAAATATATTTCCCTAGAATATACTTAGGAAGACTTAATCGCTTGATTCTTTTGTACTAAAACAATATGAGTAGCAATAGTTTATCTAAACAAAAGTGTATGCTATAATTCAATTCAAACTTTACGGCCGCTCGTTTTTATAAGTTGACACGAGCAAGCGGCCACCGGAATTCGCCGAAATAGAGAAGCGACTGCTGTAGCATCCGCTTTTACAGTTGCATGTAGAGGGGACGCACAGAACGAGAATATTTCCCCTACCAATGCGTCCCATCCACTAAAACCACTTGTTACACGTCATTGTGTTTAATCACAAGCCGCCCTAAAGTTTGCATAGCACTGTATTAGAATTTCATGTAAGAAATTAGTTGAGGCTTTCTTCTTAAAGTATTAACAAACTACATGCTGGAACCATGTTTTATTCAAAAAACGATGTTTGCATATTGATGCTTTGTAAACTCATGTCCTGTAGTGCTGGCAAAATACAAAACTATAATCATTAAAATGTCTTTTATTTCCCACTAGCTTTATTAAAAAAATCAAACAAAAAAATGGTACCCACCTGCAAGGACTACATTTCGGATAAAAAAAGAATTTTCAAAATCGGTCCACCAGGGCCGGAGCTATCGCGTAACACATAAAAACAAAAACAAAAAAAAAACATACAGACGACTTGAGTACCTCCTTCTTTTGGGAAGTCGGTCAAAAATGTAATATCGATGTCTCTTACTTAAATTTTCGTGTTATTTAAAAGTAAACATTAATAAAATTATACAATAGACAAACTTCTGCTAATGTGGGTGCATAAGGCTATCGCTTCGCTGTAATAGCGAATTCCGAGGCTGCTTGTTCGTTTTTCACCTTATACTGTAAAGGACCTGTCACACCAAATTGTAAATTGTCTGATAACAAACCAACGTGTAAAATATGTGATGGAAATAACGGATTTTGTTACCTTCAGGCAGTGATGTCAATTTTAAGTTATCTGAGCCTCTATCATCCATAGGTGAGACAGGCCTTAACCCTTAAATGCATATTGTTGCCAAAAGTCTACAAACAAAAGTATAGTTTTTATTACAAACGAGATTTTATTATTTTTCCCTTAATCTGTGACTCAAAATCTATACAGAAATGTTTATGTCACAATTAAATAAAAAAAATGCATTTAAGGGTCAAATCTACAGTTCTTATAAACATTTATCTACTAAAAAAACAAAACTAGGTATAAATCGCAAATGGCTAACGATAATCAACATAGGAGCTATCGATTTCGATAAAACAATCGATAGATTATCCTTTTTTGTACCATAATCCCATATGTCTTATGAAAAGTTTTCGAATGCGTTTATAAAAAAAAATGTAAAAACACACGAACTGTAAAAAGTTTTCATGTAAAGAAAACTCGGCGATGCGGGCTTACCGTATGTAATAAAGGTTTTACCACTAATTAATTTCATGCCCAGGGCTTGCTTGTAGAACGTGAATGCAACATGAGTGCTTTTTATATCTTTATTCTTATTTAAATTATACTTTCATACAATTAGTTTTGAATCAATGTATTTAAATACTTAAATTGTCGATTTTTTTCTTTGCCTTTATTGTCGATCTCACGGAAATGAATGTCACTAAGGAAATCTCTTACAACTCTGAGTGCGAAGTTAAAATTCATTTCTTTCACCTCTACCATCGACCGTTACAAAAGTATTTCAATATTCCTAACTGGAATTTAATAGATAAAAATATTTGAATGAACGAAAGCGGTGGTAGGGTGTGTCGGCTATGCCCCCCTCCCAGGGTGGCGTGTGACCTGCAAATAGGTCGGCGTGCACCGGCCGCTATCGATCGCTACTGCATCTCCCTGCAACCTCGAACATTCTAGATACACATGAATTTATTACGCCTTTCAAATTTATTTCTGTACTTTAATTACTTGAATAATTTTAATTAAGAAAAACTTTAATACTAATCGTTACTTATACTAGTCACATTATGCAGTAGTAACTAGCTATTCATATTAAAATTTTACTTCACTTCTCAATTTCTACAAAATTACTAAATTTTCGACGAAAATATGAAATAATGTGATATCTGTCTTCTACGGTGACTAGTTAAGGTGTCGACTCCAAACGGTCTCTAAACATGACAAAATACACATTATGTAAAAAGAATATTTTCTTAAGTACGGTCAAGGTCAGGGTACAATCACGGCTAATGTAGGCGGCGAGCTTCCACTCGAGACGATATTATGCAAATATGTCTCGTGAGTTTTGACTGCAGAAAGTTAAGATGAATGGATGAATATTTGTTAGAATTTTTAGCCTAAACTGGCTGAAATTTGCCATAGATGTAGAGCATAGTCTGGAAAAACATTTAGGTTACTTACTTTGTTTTTCTTTTTAATTCCACTCGAACGGAGTCGCGGTGCGAAAGCTAGTTTTTACATAAATTGTATTAAACCTCCATAAGTAATGTTTTGTATTAAATATATGTTAAAACAATTGAAATACAATTGTTTCTACTCCTGCATAATTTAAAAACAAAAAATTGGTTAGCTATTTGTCTTACCTAAGATATGAACTAACAGTTCTTCAGACAGGACCGAATAAGCTAATTTTCTTGGAGGAAAATAAACTGCGAGTACGACGTAATCCGCATTTGTTACAAGGACAAATGTTTGAAGGCATATCTTTGCATAATAAGGACCTATGAAGAGTAGAATGGGCTAAAGGGATTAAATTTTTGCTATATTAAAATATCTATTTAGAATAACTAGCTAGTGCTCGCGACTTTGCCCGCGTGAAGTTAAAAAATAATATAAAATATAGCCTATGTTACCCACATATAAATTACCTTTGTAATAGTGAAAGAGTTTTTAAAATCGGCCCAGTAGTTTTTACGTCAATCGAATACATACAAAAATACAAATCTCTCCTCTTTATAATATTAGTATAGATGAATCTTGGATATATTACTATTTTGTAATTTAAATTATATAGATATTTGTAAAAACCCTCTGTTATAAAACAACCTATTCACGAATTCGAAATACAGACTTTAATTATCCCAGTTTTGCAATACCATCTTTACTTCTTTGTTCCATCAATGTAACGTAACAATATAATGAATTATAAACCTTATATAAATGTATTAGAGATCATTTTCAATTGTACAGCAAGTACATTCGTATTATCTGCCTTAGTTATTGGGCTAGTACGCAGGCGCAGACATATCGACTACCTCTTCCCTATTCCAGTAAAATCTGAATAGTGCTTACAGGATATCTGATAAAGCACTAGATAGATGTACAGCTTGGTATTTCTGACATATTGCGCCATTGTTTAAGCTACGCCTTTGTTAAACTATCAACTTTATGTAACTTACTTACCGGCTCTAATAAAATTCTTAATTGCTTGCTGATAGTCAAAAAAAAAATAGAGCGTCGGTGGCTCAGGGGTTTAAGCACTTGACTTGTACATCTACAGGTCTTGAGTTCGAATCCCGCCA